>OX465292.1:100151287-100577876 GCA_949987695.1 Merzomyia westermanni | reverse complement strand
TATTCCCATTCTCAAAGACCATCGCAACAGACATTACAGACATTTTGTGTGGTATTCTAATGAACTGTACTTTTCGAAAGTTTCCAGTGTTTTTTTCCAGTTTTTTAGTGGGGTGGCAACTAACTAGCCCAAAGTTTGAGTACCGACTCCTCTCCATGTAGCACGAAATAAGAAGTAGTATTTGCAATATGTACCGTCTTCTATTGCCGAATACGCTAGCCATTGATGTTTTTGGAGCCAAGAACGTTGTAACTTCAAACTTCTAGGGCCCGATGCAGGACAACTGCAGGCGTCAGGGGCACTCAAAATCTTCTTTTGCAATCCGGGAATTAAGTTTATTCCACCATCTGCTGATTTTTGAACAAACAATCGAATATTATAGGAACTAAGATAATATTTTAAAGAGCAAACTGGCAAAGATGATCATTTCGGTACCTCCAAATTAAATTCCACGGCTGTAGTAGTCAGTGCTAATCCCGTTTGTAGTTTACATGCGTCATTTTCGCAACATTTGTCTGAGTTTGAAGCTAAGTACAACTACATTCGCGAACGTCCTAGCATGAACCAAATAATATTATGCACTTAGTACAAATCTGAATCTATGCCGTATTTAATATTATGTTAAACTTACATCTTCGCTCTCGATTCGCCCTTTTTACACAGAAAACGACGAATATCCATGGTAAAAAATATTAGGATAGGACTTATACAAACCATGTAATAATAATGCAAATATTTAATAATAATATAAATAATTTAATAATATTCAGCTTACCGTAGTATGTACCTCACAAGTTTTCTCTGGTCAAGGAATGATAATGAAGTGTGCGGAAAAGAATTGTCAAACATTCTAATAACATGATGGAATACGCGCAACAACGTACCGGTTACATACGAATTTCGGGAACACTGTTTGTTGTTTACATGTGTATAGTATTTACTTGTGTATAGTAATATATAAATAGTATAATGAGCTCCTTTTGGAGCCCAAATGGAGCGAAAAATTGTTCTACGCGAGCACCCCAAAAGGAGTCATAAAAATAAGTCCGAAATTAGTCCGAATCTGATGAAATTGGAGCGTTTTCTGGTTATTTTTTAATGAACTTCGCAGGCTTTTTGGACTCTTTTTGGATCCTTTTATTGACGCTTTTCTGAAGATTTTTCGACTCTTTTTAGGCACCTTTTTTCCTCCATTCTGATAGGTTTTGGAGCCTTTTTGGACTCTTTTTGGCGCTTTTCTGAAGGTTTTTCGGAGCCTTTTTCGACTCTTTTATGCACATTTTGTACGTTTTTTTACTCTTTTGTTAAGATTTTTATAGGGTTTAACACACATATCTTTATTTAAGTAATCAGAAGAAAATTGTCTTTTTATTATTTTATACAGTATTATTTATTTAATATTAAAAATGTATGAAATTCAATTAGTTCTTTATTGAAAACAAGTTTTATGTAAAATATTTGTATAACTAAATATATAGGTTCAACTAAGCATATACATTTTTCATTTGGAACTTATCACTTCATACAATCAAAAACTACAGGGTGGCTGATGAATTTTGCTACATTAAGAAACTCAAATAATTTTTTTTTCGGTGTATGGAATTCATTTTTCTTTTATTCATGTTAAAGCTCATTAAATTTTATTAAATATAGCTTAATTAGTTTTAAAAATAATGGAATTTAAATGCCCCCCTGCTCGTCGATGCATGTGCGGCATCTTACCAAAAAGTTGTTCATTACTGCTTGGAGAGTTGAGACAGGAATAGCCGCAATAAATAAATAATACTGTATAAATAAATAATACTGTATAAAATAATAAAAAGACAATTTTCTTCTGATTACTTAAATAAAGATATGTGTGTTAAACCCTATAAAAATTTTAACAAAAGAGTAAAAAAACGTACAAAATGTGCATAAAAGAGTCGAAAAAGGCTCCGAAAAACCTTCAGAAAAGCGCCAAAAAGAGTCCAAAAAGGCTCCAAAACCTATCAGAATGGAGGAAAAAAGGTGCCTAAAAAGAGTCGAAAAATCTTCAGAAAAGCGTCAATAAAAGGATCCAAAAAGAGTCCAAAAAGCCTGCGAAGTTCATTAAAAAATAACCAGAAAACGCTCCAATTTCATCAGATTCGGACTAATTTCGGACTTATTTTTATGACTCCTTTTGGGGTGCTCGCGTAGAACAATTTTTCGCTCCATTTGGGCTCCAAAAGGAGCTCATTATACTATTTATATATTACTATACACAAGTAAATACTATACACATGTAAACAACAAACAGTGTTCCCGAAATTCGTATGTAACCGGTACGTTGTTGCGCGTATTCCATCATGTTATTAGAATGTTTGACAATTCTTTTCCGCACACTTCATTATCATTCCTTGACCAGAGAAAACTTGTGAGGTACATACTACGGTAAGCTGAATATTATTAAATTATTTATATTATTATTAAATATTTGCATTATTATTACATGGTTTGTATAAGTCCTATCCTAATATTTTTTACCATGGATATTCGTCGTTTTCTGTGTAAAAAGGGCGAATCGAGAGCGAAGATGTAAGTTTAACATAATATTAAATACGGCATAGATTCAGATTTGTACTAAGTGCATAATATTATTTGGTTCATGCTAGGACGTTCGCGAATGTAGTTGTACTTAGCTTCAAACTCAGACAAATGTTGCGAAAATGACGCATGTAAACTACAAACGGGATTAGCACTGACTACTACAGCCGTGGAATTTAATTTGGAGGTACCGAAATGATCATCTTTGCCAGTTTGCTCTTTAAAATATTATCTTAGTTCCTATAATATTCGATTGTTTGTTCAAAAATCAGCAGATGGTGGAATAAACTTAATTCCCGGATTGCAAAAGAAGATTTTGAGTGCCCCTGACGCCTGCAGTTGTCCTGCATCGGGCCCTAGAAGTTTGAAGTTACAACGTTCTTGGCTCCAAAAACATCAATGGCTAGCGTATTCGGCAATAGAAGACGGTACATATTGCAAATACTACTTCTTATTTCGTGCTACATGGAGAGGAGTCGGTACTCAAACTTTGGGCTAGTTAGTTGCCACCCCACTAAAAAACTGGAAAAAACACTGGAAACTTTCGAAAAGTACAGTTCATTAGAATACCACACAAAATGTCTGTAATGTCTGTTGCGATGGTCTTTGAGAATGGGAATCAAAGAAGAAAATGCTTTAGCCATTGATTTGCAACTGTCGAAATAAAAATTAGACTTTCTGAATGAAAGCAAACTACGCATGATTCCAATTATTGAAACAGTTATCCTGTGTGGCCGACAAAGATTTGCTCTCAGAGGTTCCAATGATACGAGAAGAATTTCTGAAGACGAACCGTTGACGTTAGAGCTCTCTTCAGATATCGAGCCAAAACTGATGAGCAGTTGAAAAAAAACCCTGAGGGATTCGCCAAAGAATGCTATGCACAAAAAAACCGTGTCCAGAATGAAATAATCAACATTTGTCACCACCTCATCATGAGTTACAACATCGATCGTGTGAACAAATCGAAGGGCTTTTCTTTTCTCGTAGATGACACGCCAGTCATTGCAGGAGTAGAACAAAGTTCAATTTGCATTCGATTCTTGGATAAATGCGGCGAAAAGTTCATTATTCCTATCACCGATTTCACTGGAAAGGGAATAGGCACTGCTTACCTTTATTTCCTAAAATCTTTCGGACTGGATTGCAGGTACTTCTTCAGGCGAGAGCGGTTAGCGGAGAGTTCCAAGGGGCTCAAGCTGTTGTCAGAAAAACTTATCCACTCGCGCTCTAATCCGATTGTGCTGCTCATAGCTTCAATTTGGCGGTAAGAGCTGCGTGCAATATAACGGGAATCAAAAATTGTCTGGAAGTTCTAGAGAATATCCATTCCTTCTTCATTTATCCGAAACGCCAAAATGCCCCTCAGGATGCGATAAATGAAAATGAACATCTATCGTAGACTCGAGTGAAGAAATTGAAAAAATTAAATGAAAACCAGATGGGTAGAACAGCATGAGCCCGTCGCAACATATCTCCATTTGCAAACAGCAGTAATTCGCGTTCTTGAAGTGATTTTTACCAACTGGAAAGACCCAATGACTTCGTCTGGAGCTTCCCAACTGCTTTCAGCTATAAAAATCGCAAATTTCCAGAAATCCATGCATATTTTGAACTCGGTGCAATCTCTTACATTGTCTCTGTGTCGAGTACTTCAAGGAGAAAATCAAGATCTGGGAGAGGCTATCAAATTGACTGATGCTGCGAAACAAATTTTGATGGAAAGAAGAGAAAACGCTAAGGGAGAAAACCGTGACCGAAGTTAGCGAGCAATACGAAATTGAATTGCGAAAGCCAAGGATTGCGTCGAACCAGACCCAACGTTCCAACGTACAAACTGATTCAGTTGTAGATTATTTCCGTATAACAATCTACATACCGTACATTGATTCATTTCTGACACAATTGCAAGATCGATTCTTAAATCACTGCAATATTTTATCAAATTTCGTTTGCCTTTTTCCCAACTAAATGAGTATTTTTTCTAATTTCACGACGATTCTCGTGACATCTGGGTGAACGAAGTACAACTTTGGCGGAAGCTCATTTCCGGAAAGAAAAGAAAAAACTCACTTGAAGCACTCGATATTTGTAATGAAGATGCGTTTCCAAATGTTAACCAAATGCTTCGAATGAACGATCCTTCTCAACTTTGCGACGACTAAAAAGAGTATTTGAGATCAACAATGTCTGAAGGTCTGAACGGCTTAGCCTCACTCCATGTACACCGCGATGTCAAAATCGAACCGCAAATAATTTTACAAGAGTTTTTTTCAGTACCTCGAAGAGTTGATTTATTAAATAATTGCAACTAAATATGACTTTTGACAATAAAATTTTCGTATTCCGAAAATAAATTTCTTATCTTTTTTCATTGATTACGTACCTTGAGTTTAAACCCCCGCCACCCCTCGGATATTTTCTGCGGACAGGCCTGCGTTAAACAATGAAATAGTATTGTCGTATTGAATAATTTGAGAATGCCGGATAACGATGAGGAAGGCCCCGACGTCACGATGTTGTTAGGGGAGTCTGGGCACACTCAATGTAAGGGGCGCTATTGATAAGCCTACACAAATCTAAGCCAGCTTCGGCTGCTCTGATTAGTCGCCTTTCTAAAGGCGACGTTGGCGTGGTCCTCATCCAAAGGCTAGGTACTAAGGATATCAAACTCATCGAGCTGACGTAGAAGGTAAAGTTAGAACCTGTATTCTGGCTGGATCTGAACTAGTTACTTTTCCTCTACCTAACGTCATAATAGCCAACCTAAAAGTAGGCAATTTCCAGGTGACGATACCCTCGGTATATATACCCTACGAAGCGGAGGAACCTCCACCGCAAGATAAGGTGAAACAGGTGGTGACCAAATAGAGCAGGGACCACTTACTTATCGGAACGGATACAATGGGGGAGCTCCAAAATAAATGCTTGGGGTGAGTCACTATTTGATCTCCTTCAAACGACTAACCTTTTAGTTTGCAAAGTAGGTAAGGAGCCAACTTTTATTATTAAAAATCGAAGAGAGGTCAATGGCCTTACCATCTGTAGCGAAAGTGTTTGCGGCTTAGTTAGGAAATGGCGGGTTCTTGTGGACCACTTTTTTTCAGTCCACCCCTGCATTGAATTTATTTAAGACTTTGTCGTTGAACAACCCATGTTGAGACGCAGCCCACGTAACACGAATTGGGAATTACATAATCAGTTGGTAGTTAAAGGGTCTGCCGGATTTACCCTCACAATGCCCTTATCGGTAGTGGAGCTGGAGGATGTGGTAACGACCGTCACATCGTCGCCTCAATTAGAAAAGGCTGTCCAGTGCCAAAACCCTGCGGCAAAAGCAAACCTCATTGGTCATTTTAAGGAGTTAGACTCACCTCGCAAAACCTATGTATATAAAACAGTTCAATAGAGCCTCCAAAGTGAGCTTCAGTGGCTTGAATACAAAGACAAGCTATGTCCTTCTAAGAAATCCCTGAGACAGGCGAAGAAAATTTCTTGGATAAATTTCTGCCCTGCAAGCTCTCAAAATCGCAAAAGGTCAAGAGCTATTATTATTCCTGCACAGCTAATTAACATAGAGACATCACCTAACGGCTTCGAGTATTTATACGGGCAGCCATATTTTTACAGCGCACGTCTTTCAACTGTATTCCGCTCGAGTGAAGAAAGGTAATCTTTATTCCGAAAGCAGGTAGAGCCTCTAATTTCGAGCCGAACGACTACAAACCGATCAATGTCTCGTCCTTTGTCTCAATGCGGACTTAGGGTCCATCCCGAAAAAGTGGACCTCCGTTAACAATCCAAAACTAAACGGCGTGCGCCTGAATCTGGCCGATAAGGCCAAATTCCTATTTGTGGTTCTGGATATAAGGCTGAACTGGAAGAAAAACGTTGTTCAGCGTCAAAAGAAAACGTATATTGCTTATACACTGGGAAAGGAACCAAAAGCAGAAAATTCACAGGCTGCACGGATTTGATTTATCTAATCCACATATAACGAGAGGATCTTTTCATTTAACTGTGTCTGGTTTGTTTTGATAATGTTTCTCGATACCTTTGTTGCCTTTGCCATTTTGACAGTTCTAAGGTGCAGAACTTCGGTATAGTTTAGTGGCGGCCTTCATAGCTGTACTTTGAACTACGTAAGCGAAGAAACAAATGAGCGAGCGACATTTGCTTCCAAAACCAGTTTCTCTTTCTTTGAAGTAGATATGTACATATTAGCAATAAGTGCCCAACACATACTAACAGAGCTATTCTGTGAAATTGATAAATTCACCACCTTGCTTAATTGTCAAGTTTGATTATTTATCAAGTATTATCAAGTATTTGCTATTCTGTGTCAAAACTAAAAAGCTCTTTGGTTGACAAATAGCCAATATCTCAAACGATCTTGATAATAAAATTTTACGCTGAAATCACGTTATTGTGTGTTAAAGTGGAAGATTTATTACTTTACAAAATGAGGTTTTAATAATATTAAAAAAACTAAAATCAATTTGCTTGGCGCCCATTTATATGTATTACTTACTTCAATTTCTGGGTTAAGGGACGTCACATCATGCATCTATGGCTCACAACTTGACAATAGTGCATTTGTCTCCGATGGTGATGGGCTCAACATTGGTACAAATGTGGGTGATGGATGGTTTTGTTGCCGCTAAACGGTTTGGGATTGCATAGGACTCATCCCGGGGGCACGGATTGGAGATTGTGCATGACTTTCAGCTGGTGAAGGTCTGTAGTATAGAAGGGGATGTTCTTGATAGCAGCTCAAGTTCAGTCCAAACCGGCACCTTCAACCGCTAATAAACCAAAAGCAGCCAAAGCGGGCTCTTCGAATTCGTTCCTTGCCCCGATATGTGGACCACCACCACTAACCCTTTGGCTCATTTTTACACGTCGTGCTCGTGTACATAACTGGCTTTTCCATACTCCAAGCATCTAAACGTAAAAAATTTACATGCAATGCCATTAACTAATTTGGTAATTCTTTCCATCCAACGTCAACTGCTATAACGCGGCAAAAATGTCGGCCGCGCTTCAAAAAAATAACCAGTATTTATGCGCAGAACACACTTCGTCGCTTTTCGGAACACTCAGCATCTGTTATTACAACAACCACATGAAAATGACAGAACATTTTCAACTTTGATTGCAAATCTCTCTTGACAGAAATATAAAATCGAATTTTCGCTTTAGGATTATTGATAGCGAGGTCAAAACGCGTTCTTTGACACCTTTCCCGGCATTTCTTGGCGCGTTTTAGCAGTTGACGGTGAATGGAAAGAATTACCACTAATTTATTACTAAAACCTTCCTCCTATTTTTCTGCAGAACGTGTTGGTCCCCTTAATGTGTTTAATTCGTCCGCAAGTCGCGTCCATAAACAGCGCATTTGTTGCGGTGACTTTGGATTATTTTTTCCAATTCCCATTTCGGGGTTAGCACCGTAAAGGAATATAGCGCCCCAATTGTTCGTGCATTGCACGATCGGATTTTTATTTCCTATAAAAAAAAGACTGGGTTTAATACAATTTGAACTAAAAAACTAGGTATAATAATGAAAAATATTAAATACTTACGTTTTTGCAGACTCCATTTGATAATTGCTTGCGCTAAACAGCTGTTTTGTGTTTACAATATTTAGTTCACAATGTGGGGAAAAGCACAGGTGTTAGAGCTTATGTTACAGAATAAGAAAATTTATAAACTTGATAAAAATCTTGATTATTTGTCAGCTTATTGATAATTTGTCAATTTCAGAGAATAGCGCTGTAAGTAACAATACAAATAATCAACACCTGTATAATCCATATTGCCAATAAATAAGTGCGATATTCGAAGCACTACTAGTTAGTCACAACTGTTTTAACGTCACCAAAGAACTGCATATTCAGAAATGTTCAAACACTAAAACATTTTTTGGTGGCCCATGAGGGGAATCAAGTGACAAACCAATCAGTTGAATATTTTGATAGAACGATACAATCATCCCATTGTACCGTTTATACATCAACCAATCATCCGATTGTACCGTTTGGCCATATATAAGTACAAACTTCCGTTTTGCTAAATAAAACAAAAGAACACATCATATTAGCAGCTGTTAACAAGCAGGAAGTGATCAGATTGTGCCGTTTTGGGAAAGAAGCTAAAGGAAATATAGCATAGTTCCCTAGCAACACGATATTCACGTTTTTTAGATTGCTATCTCACGGGAAAATTATGGATGATTCAAAATTGGAAGAGTCTGTTAATTTCGAAAGTCTCGTATCGCTCCAGCGCTAAAGTTTAAAAATAGTGAGAAAATACCTTTCGAAATTTAAGAAATATGGAAAAGACAAACGAACAGCAAGACTATTTGATTTAAAGTTGGACGCTTTAAAGGAACGAGTTCTAAACTAGACATAAAAGAATAGTAAATACCGCAACTGATGTTGATGACGTCTACTTTAAAAATGATGAGTATGGTGCGTTTCTTGACAATTTCGATGAAGTATTTTCCGAACTTTCAGAGATGAAAGCTGATAAGTATCCCCCACAAACCTTACCAGCGCAAGCTAGTCGCACAAGCGTTGTGAGCACACAAAGTGCCACCACGACCAAGTCCCCTTAATAACCTATATCATCATTTACGAGAAACTCAAAGGACTCGCACAGCTTCTACGGAACGTCTACTCGCATTGGCCATCAGAATCCAGAGTTAAGCGCCATACAAAGATTCCATTATTTGCGCACAGCTCTTATAATTGACCAGAAAAGAGATAGTATTCATGAAACGAGCTCAAAGCCAAGAATAACAATTTTTCACTTTTTGAGTTTTTATGAAAATTATTATTGTTTTTATTTTTTAATAATCATTTTTAATTAATTATTAAAAGTTTTTTTTATTGAATAGAGTAGGAAAAATGTTTAGAGACAACTGCCATAGCTTTTCTTATAGATCCATTTGGGAAGCTGCTAGACTTCACTCATCAGAGAAATTTTGGCACGCATTGCTAACCATTAAGCTAACAATACAGGGTGGCTGATGAATTTTGCTACATTAAGAAACTCAAATAATTTTTTTTTTCAGTGTATGGAATTCATTTTTCTTTTATTCATGTTAAAGCTCATTAAATTTTATTAAATATAGCTTAATTAGTTTTAAAAATAATGGAATTTAAATGCCCCCCCTGCTCGTCGATGCATGTGCGGCATCTTACCAAAAAGTTGTTCATTACTGCTTGGAGAGTTGAGACAGGAATAGCCGCAATTGTTTCTCGAATGGATTTCCTTAGTTCATTCAAATTTGTTGGTTTTGCTTTGAAGACTTCCTGTTTGCAATAACCCTACAAGAAAAAGTCAGGTGCAGTAAGGTCAGGCGACCTGGGTGGCCAACGGAATGTGGAGTTTCTGGATATCAGCTTATTGGGAAATTTTCGTCGCAATTCTGTCATAACAGGTTGGGCTATATGAGGAGCTGCACCATCTTGCTGAAACCACACAGAGTTGAAAGAAATTCTCCTTCGGCGTAATTCTGGATAGAAAAACTCTCTCAACATGCTCAAGTAACGGTCTCCAGTAACCGTAACGGTGTGACCGTTTTCTTCGAAGAAGTAGGGCCCGACAATGCAGAGTGATGAAACTGCACACCACACTGTGACACGAAGTGGATGCAATTCCGTCTCATGGAGTATCTGTGGGTTGGAAGCACTCCATATTCGACAATTTTGTTTGTTTATGTTGCCGTTTAAATCGAAATGGGCCTCGTCAGACATGAAAAGACAGTTCAACATGTTTCCATCCTCTTCCACCATTTGAAGCATCTTCTGGCAAAATTCCAAGCGAGTCGGCAAGTCTGCAGCGTTCAGTTTGTTGGCCATTTGAATTTTATATGGGAATAAGTCCAAATCTTTGTGCATAATTGACTGTAATGACTGTCTGCTTACACCCATTTGAGCAGATAAGCTTCTTGTCGAAACACGTGGATTGTTTTGTATGGCAGCAGCTACAGCAGCGATTGTTTCCTCCGTTCGAACTGAAGGGTTTCGATGGTAAGGTCTTCTGTTGACTGTCCCATGCTCGGCAAAATTGTTTACAAGTCTTATTATGGTCCATCTGCTCGGAGGATTGCCGCCAAACGTGCGCCTATACTCTCTTTGGACCGAAACTACGGATTCCAGTGCGCGATAGCGGCGGACAATCCAAATTCTTGTTTCAGTGTCCCAGTTATTCATTTTTGTTAAATGTAAAAGTCAATCTGCAAAATAAAAAAAAATTAACCAGATTCATTAAATAGAAAAAAAGTTATTTAATTTTTTTTTGGTAGCGGCTTTCATTAGCCACCCTGTATATTCGATTCATTAAAATGCTATATAGAATATACATACAGTAGTGGCAGGAATAATAGAAACAAATTGGAAGTAGATTTACTCGTAAAATATATTTATTTGTGTTTTTAATAATTTTCATTTAAAATAAAGTAAAATCTTTTATAGAAACCACATAAATAAAATTTTCAAAGTTTGCAAAAAGTTCAGGAAAGTTTATCAAAGTTTAAAAAATTGGCTTTAAAACATTGTGTTTGAAAGTTTTACTATGTGGTTTCTATAATAGACTTTGTTTTATTTTAAATGCACTTTAGTTGGCTTCCAACTTTTGACTATTTATAAACATTCAGCAAAAAAAAGGCACTTTACGTTCCATTAGGTAAAATAAAAAAAACCTCAGAAAATGCTCTAAAACATACATATAATTGCACGTTGCTGCTTATCCGCTCTCCAACGTTTATTTTCTCACAATTCTCTTTACGCGTACAACAAAAAAGATCAGAAAATGCTCTAAATCGTTCATATAACTGAGCCTTGCAGTTTATCCGCTCTATAATATTCATGTCTTCTTCCAAGGCTCCGTGAATCTTCATAAAAAAGTGGTATTTTTGATGTTTACTAAATAACACTCCAAAAAAGCTCAAAAAACGGACTCTTTTTGGATAATTATTTCGGAGCTCTCCGACTTTGGTAAGCTTTTAATTTGTTTTTGTATGTGTGTGAAAGGGAGAGAAAATGCGGCATAGCGGCTGAGTTATAACCCAGCTAACCAAAAGTAGGAAAAAATACTCCTTTCGGAGCCATAAAACGCACATTTCTCGGAGCTTTACCCTCCGAAATGAGCTCTTTTCGGAGCCAAATAGAGCGAAAAATCGTTCTACGCGGGCACTCTAAAAGGAGTCATAAAAAAGAGTCCAAAATAAGTCCGAATCCGATGAATTTGGAGCGTTTTATGACTCTTTTTAAATGAACTTCGGAGTCTTTTTGGACTCTTTTCGGAGCCTTTTCTTGATGCTTTTCTGAAGCTTTTTTTGAGCCTTTTTATGCACTTTTTTTACTCTTTTGCTAAGATTCTTATAGGTTTTTAATACTCATATCTGTATTTAATAAAATTTCTATATATTATATTTTTGTTTTTTTAAATGCACTTTAGTTGGCTTCCAACTTTTGCCTATTGATAAACATTCAGGGGAAAAAGACACTTTACGTTCCATTACGTAAAATAAAAAAACCTCAGAAAATGCTCTAAAACATACATATAATTGCACGTTGCTACTTATCCGCTCTCCAACGTTTATTTTCTCACAATTCTCTTTACGCGTACAACAAAAAAAATCAGAAAATGCTCTAAATCGTTCATATAACTGAGCCTTGCAGTTTATCCGCTCTACAATATTCATTTCTTCGCCCAAGGCTCCGTGAATCTTCATAAAAAAGTGGTATTTTTGATGTTTAAAGTTGAATTCATATGCCCACAAAACAATTTGAACCTTATGTAAGGCTGTAAGAATTATCAGTTGGAAAGGAATTTGGTTATTTGGAATATATATGTATGCTGAAATATCCCCAATAGGGGGGAGGGGTTTAACCCCAAAATCGGGCCTGGTTTAACGTACACTAGTTAATTGTGAAATTTGGCTTTCCCTGATTGAACTTTTTACCTCAGAAATCATTGTTTATATCTTAACACCATTGGATGGACACGGCGATGTCCCATGGCGACATCTGTCGTTATAATAAGCTCAGGTAGCAACAATAAGTGACAACCCTAGTTAGACATGTTTCTTTTTTAAATACGCAGAAAAATACCACCCATATTCATTAATTCATAGAATGTAGTACTCTTTCTATGTACCAGATTTCATCAAAATCGGGTGATAGTCTGAATATACTAATATACAAGTATACGAGAGTAGTTTTTTAAAGTTAGAAGATTTCAATGCTTTTTGCCGTTACTTCTACCGATCACCTATACGCACCGTGATTAGCAGTGTTGCCATTTTGCTGATTTTGGAGCCATATCTAGCTCTTTTTCTTTGCGTTTAGTTCCAAAAATCGGAGCTTAGCCCCTAGCCATTTTTTTAGGCCCTCTTTAAAACGCTTGCCCTTTTTTGGCTCCAAATCTGTTTGGGCAACTCGCATTATGAAATTTGTAATTAATGATCTTCCCACAGTTCTAAATTACTCCAAGCCGTTAATGTTTGCCGAGGACGTCAAGCTCCTTATGCCTATCCGCAGCTCAGATAATAGATTACGACTTCAATCTGATGTAAACAGCTTAGTGAATTCGTGCAGTGCGAACAATATGGAACTCAACCTGAGAAAATGCAAGTCCATGTGCTTCACTAGGAAAGTTCTGCGGGGCATAGTTATAACATTGGTGACTACGTAATAGAACAGACAAATAGCTTCATTGATCTAGGAGTTAAAATGAACCCTAAACTTGCTTTTAAATCCCACATAGAATGTTCTATTAACAGGGGTAAAGGGTGTCAGCTTTAGTTAAACGTTGGTCGAAGGAATTCGTTAGTAAGACCGAGTTTGAAATATGCTTCATCGTAGCAGTGTAAAAAATACATATCGCTCCACTGACAACACGAGCCATGTGCGTAGGCGTTAAGTTTTTTCGTATATTTATCGGAACAAAGTAATTACTGCTTACCTTTTAAGCTTAAGTTTTAATGAAAACGTATTTTCTGTTATTAAAAAATATAGAATGAATTATAAAAACAGTATTATTTATGTACTTCTCTTTTACCTAATTTTTTTGTTCAGTTAGCTGTCCCCATGTTGTTGTTGTTGTTGTACCGACTACTTAAACTGCCTAGGATGTCACCCCTCATCCAACACTGTCATCAGGCTCTTCTAACGGAAGTCCAAGAAACCTCGCGGGTTCAAAAGGCGTGGACCAAAGTGAAATTGGTGTTAGAAGAGTAGGCTCAGTTGAGCAGATGAACAAACGGCGAGAAAATGTGATGCCGGATCTCGTCATAGTGCTTACGGAGGTGACTCCTTACTCTCCTGGGAGGCGGATTTTCGTTGAGCAGGCCCCCGTCCGGGTGCTGCGGTTTATGGCAGTTGAACAGGAATTGCCTGGTCAACATCTCACAATGCTCTTTGACATTGAGCATTTTTGCCTCATTATGAAGATGGTGCTCAGGAGACATAAGGAGGCACCCCGTGGCAGTTCTGAGTGCGGTGTTTTGGCAGGCCTGCAACCTCCTTCAATGTGTGTCTGCTAACCCCGGCGACCATATTGGCGTCGCGTAGCTCAGAACCGGCTGACCGATTGCCTTGTACGTTGCCAGTAACGTTTCTTTGTCTTTCCCCCAAGTACTGCCAGCTAGTGACTTGAGGATTTTGTTACGGCTTTGTGCTTTGGTGGCAATCGCGGCTACATGAGCACCGTATTTGAACATGTTATCAAACGTGACCCCTAAGATTTTGGGGTGTGTGACAGTCGGAAGCTTAATGCTGTCGACGTAGACGTCTAATTCCATGTTCGCCTGCGCTGTCCACGTCGTAAATAAGGTGGCCGAGGATTTGGTCGGTGACAAAGTAACCGGTGCAGGGAAGTAACCGGAAAGGGATGGAAGGTAAGAATTAGTTCTCGAGCAGAGCTCATCAACGAAGGGTCCAGTCGCCAGGATCGTGCAGTCATCGGCGTAGGAGACAATCGAGACGCCTTCTGGGGGGGAAGGGAGCCTCGATATGTAGAAATTAAACAAAAGCGGGGATAGGACACCACCCTGTGGAACCCCTTGCTTAATTATACATACGTGGTTTTGATCTTTCGCCTCTAAATTCCATCGATGACTGCCGACCACTCAGATGGTTGGCGGTCCAACGCTTTAGACAGGGGGAAGGTTTGAAGCCTCCAGGTCGTTAATGAGTTGCGCATGATTGACAGTGTCGAAAGCTTTCGACAGATCAAGCGCAACTAGCACGGTCCTGTCATTTGGACGAGATTGGTTGAGACCGACACGTATCCCATTTTATGACTTTGTTAAATTTGATCTGAAATAATTGTGAAAACGTACTTTTAGCTATTTTTGCAAGGGGGTTTGAATTTTCTTGGAGAAATTTAGTTCTAGCTCTTTTTTTTTTGATTTTAGCTCCAAAAATGTTTTTTTTTTATGGCAACACTGTTAATTAGCGCCACCGCTTTGCTGTAAGCTTGGATGAGCGTTTCGGTCAATTTATTTTGCTCAGTTTTTGATTTTTAATTGCCACCGTCATGACGTCCGAAATATATTATGCTTGCCGCTATATCACGTTACGGTGAGATTAACCGTCTCTTTAGATTTCACGCTATTGCTTTTCCCCTGCAGCGTTTCTGACAACTTACTTCACCGCAATGTTACGAGCGCTATAAAGCGGCACCGCTTTCGTGGAAACCAAAGCTTAGCCGGCAGCATATTTGTCGTTTTCGCAGCCTATAGTTTAAAGCGGCCCTTAACAGCGAAAATGACAGTTATAAAGTCAAGTTATGGATAGGACAAGCAAATATGACTTACTATGTAGGTATAAACTCACAACCCTGATATATTATTGGAAAAATGTTTATATTTTTAATTTAAATTAAAGATCTGCTTGGTCAGAAGGTTTGGGTTTGAGATACTTACTATACTTACTCTAATGCGATATTGAGTGTTTGAAAATCGTATGCATATGGAATAGTGCCATTATCGGAGTGCTTTGTAATGTATGTTATGTGGCGTGGGCCCAGGAATTAGCAGTTTAAATTTAAAAGAGTGAAACAGATTTATGATAACTTCGGTTGTTGTTGGGACTGACATTTTTACTCATATAGTTACGAAGGTCTGATGTTCTGCTTATTCCACCAAAGTAAGACATAATATCACTACGAATGTTATCATTGTTTGTTACTTTTCTGTTATGCGTTGAGTCATTCCTTTCAATCGTAGCGTTCCTCTTGCTACTGTTTTTGTTGTTAATGTTTTTATCAATATTACCATTGCCCCTGATAAAGTGTGACTGACTCTTGGCAATTAAATTGTTCATATCCTTAAAATGCTGGTATATATTGCGGTCAGGATTACGATTTTCGTCCGAAAACGATGACTCGGATTTAAATGAATGTTTGTAAGGTGACTGGACACTGAATATAAATATGTCGAATTGACAGGTATTTTAAAGTCATTTTCGTTTGGCAATGAAATAGATCAACTTTAATGCATTATGTTTTAAAAATTTTAAGGTTCGTTATCTCTTCTAGCTTTTAATTTTTGGCGACCACTTCACATTCGATTTAATTAATTTAAAATTAGAGGTTATATGAGAAAACGTCACTTAATTAGTTATAAAGCTATGGTTGTCACTAATGATGACTTGAGTCCTTTGCGAGTTAGTGGGTACGCCAATCGGGCTGGTGCCACAAAGTGCTTGAACCGGAGCTACCTGATTAAGATCTGCCAAGGACTGGCAATACCAGTATAACAATATTTGGTCCATCCCGTCAAATGAATGGATGCGCGGACTAAGCAGGGCGAAGTAATGATACAATAACAATAAAGATCGCTTGATGCGAAACCCTCGCTCTCTAATTTCGTTCTTGGGATTAAAAAGTATACACAGTTTTAAATCAATTGGGGTTCAACTTTTTATACAAGCAAAATTCTTTAAATTAAACTAAAATTCTTATGTGATAAATGCAGATATGTTTGCCAGCTTCCAAACCCTGATCAATAAAATTTCGGGAAATAAGCCAAACAATGATGGACTCCATTTTAAATGAAAAGGCGTATTTAAAAATTTTTCCTGATGTACATTATACATTGTATGTGGGTCGCTAACAATGCACAAACAACAATACGTTATTCCAAGCAGTGGTACTTGCCCACACATAATTGCTTCAGATTCGCAGCGCAAATACTGTGGCAATAACAACAATATTTTTTCCCCGTTACCAAAAGTTCATCAAGTCCAATATGAGAACATACAAATTTACATATAGGGAGGACTAACAAATAAGCATACAGGCGTTCGTACACGCAATGCAAGCGGACATGGCACAAAACACTCGAGCTGCAGTATTATAGTACAATATATAGGATGGCCAAGATGAACGTGTTAGCAGACGTACTTTCGAGGCACTAGAGGAACAGCTAGGAAGTATTACCACACAGGCAGATGGTGTTAGTTGCAAATGGTACACGTGGAAAACCGAAACACTGACAACAGAGCACAGTTTATAAGAAATATTTTCTACAAGTTTTTGCAAGAGGTTGGCATAAAGCACCAGCTAGGCAAAACGTAACATCAAGAGGATGATAGCACAATTCACTGGGAAAAATCATCGAGTTTGCGATAAGTTGTTGCCAGAGTTGACACAAGCACTGAATACGACCGTATGCGAATCAACAGGCTACATTCCAACATTCGTAGTATAGGGTAGGGAGCCGAGAATCCCCAACGCCCTCTACGATGAGCAAACGTTGGCACAGGAGAAGAGAAAGTGACTCTAAATGAAAAGGCAGCAAAGATGAAGAAGGTTTACGATATGGTACGACGAAAATAGCAGCGAGGTGAAGGAGCATCGCGTAACGAATTTCGTATCACCGGTAGTCGTCGAGCTAGACAAGGTTCACCATGTCAAACAGAGAACGCCGTACGTGAGCGAATTGAAGCCGTAGTCGAGAAGAGCAACGAAGCAGAATCAAGTCCGTCACAAGGGAAACAAAGTAAAGCAAAGTCAGCCAGAGGAGGAAGAGACAGCATCCACACGCGCCATTAGCAGGCGCAGCTCAAGTCTCGTTCAAACAAGGCCAGGTAGGATGAATGCGTTAGCCATAACCGGCTCCCTATCGCTGGCGCATCCAGCTACGAGTGTTCCAGGGGTCGGCCATGCGAACGTAAACCAAAAAGTGGTAGCCCGTGATCACATGCACATAGCAGGAGTGCGCAGCCACGCCCCAACTATGGAGAGAGGGATGTGGATGGCGACAGAATACGCCAACAGCAAAGCTAATCAACACAATTATTTAATTAGTGACTATTTCCCAACATTTCGTTTCAGAGCAAGGGCAGAGCAAGCGGCAGAAAACGGCACGGAAAGTATTGAGGAGGGGTACAGAGGAAAAGCGAACATCAGTTGCAACCCCTGTCAGCGAACAGTTATCATAAGCCACCGAACATTCAGCACCTTGGAATACACAGGCACTACAAAAATTTGCATACGCTACCTCACTGGAACGTCAATAAAATCGTACCAACAGAACACACCAAAGCATGTAAAGAAGTGGAATCATCCTGCAAACAACCGAACAGCAAAGGGTAGAAGAACATTTTGCGATGCGTGCTTCCGGGAAAAGTACATACCGAAGATAGGCTAGGACTAGTATATGAGGCGTCGACGGGAAAATAAACTAAAACGTAATAAGTGATATACAAACGCGCTATCGAACGTTACACCACCAAAAGTGACGGAGATGGTTCCCTCAGATAACAATCAGGCGAGACTTGACCAGCAACTGCGAAAGCAGCAACAAAAATAGGACGGGCCTAGCGCCAACCGAGGATATGCGGGACGATTACACCAGCGATGAAGGCAGCCAGTGGACGGAGGAGTTTGGGCACCTGGACAAATGTGACCCAGTACGCAGCCCGGAGTACGAGACGGGGTCAAAATATGGCTGCAGTTATGAATACAATGACCACAGCGAGGTCGTATGGGAAGCCAAACCAATATCCTCCAAGGATAAGGCGAGTAACACCGAGGCTCTGCCGAGGCAGGGCGAGATGTAAATCCGTCATGAAGACGAGGAAGCACCAGGCCATGGGTACATGGAGTACACGAGGCGAATTAGTCTGATAATACGCATCTACAACGACGGTATCACTCCCGGGAAGCCAGAGCCACCACCGGGCAAGCGGTATGTGTGCTAGGCTATCGAGGGACATTACCCGACCGAGCGGAGAGATGTTTGAAGCCTCACCGCAAGCACCGACTTGCTTATAGGGACACGGAGTGAGACCAGCGACAAAGCCGACGATAACGACGCAGGGGATACGCAAGACGTAGTCTGCGAGATCGAGCGGTGGCTCGAAGGGTCATCAACAACTACCTGGTCGAACCGAACAGGAGTCGATCAACTCCTAAGTACTTTGGTGAGCGACATAGAGGGGCACTTCGAAGAGGCGCGAGCGAGACGAAAGAAGATCACGTTCCACCGAAACGTAAATGGCAAGAAGTATGGAGTGAGGATAACGAGGATGGTCCTCGTAATGGTAACTCTCATTGCGGCTGGTCAGTGGAGAGTGTCAGGACCTAAAACCACCTGTTTTTGATCCCACACATTACGCACACATAACGTGCATATTTACTGAAATACATACATACACATTACATCAAATTTAGTTGTATTCTGAAATTATACAATATGCCAATTGAATTTCCACGGTATAAATTTTTATTATAATATATTTTCTCGGATGCCCTAATGAACCCTTCAATATATTAGGCATAGTACATATATACATATCTATGCACTAGGCATAATATGTGGTACTTGCCCACTAATAATTGTTTCATATTTGCAGCGCCAACTACTGTGGTAATAACAACAATATTTCTGGACCGGTACTAAAAGTTCATCAACTCCAATACCCAGCGGCGAAGTGAGTTTGCAGTCCTTCCACATAATGCATTACGAAACCCTTACAAGTATGCTATGATTTCTGCTTCGTAAAGTGTTTAAACTTCGTAAAAGTTCGTCTTTGCTCTGTTGCCGCACATTCAGACAATTATTCCACTACTAGTAAAGAGGTATGTAATCGGCTTTGTCTACAAAACGGCCATGCTTATGGGAAAGTAATATTGGTTGTAACTTATTCTTGAAACTGTCTGCAAAGTCTTGGAGAAGTATTGCATTTTGTAATGTGAATTTTCGCCGCTGGGTATGAGAACATACAAATTCCCAGCGGCGAAAATCCTCATTACAAAATGCAATACCTCTCCAACACTTTGGAGACAGTTTACCTTCAAGAATCAGTTACAACCAACATTACTTTCCCATAAGCATGGCCGTTTTGTGGACAAAGCTGATTACATACCTCTTTACTAGTAATGGAATAAGTGAACAGTCCGCGAACATCGTTCGGATGCTTATTACAATTAGATACACCTTTCTGAAATTGTAATCGACATTGTAGGCAGACCATCCACTCTACGACTTTATGCACTTATAATAGAAGAAGTAAACTATTGCAGAATACCATTCTATGGCTTATTTTGACAAATCATAATTTTATTAAATTAAAGTATTCACATATTCAAAATATCTAGGCACAATTTATGTTTAAAAAAATTAAATAATTAATTCATTTCATGAATAAAAATTTTCCAAAGCGTACATCTATAACGCTACAAAACGAATGACGCATGCCACGAAACTATCAAAGAAAATCATGTTTCCAAAGACAAACCAAATCAAACAAAGTACGAATTTTCACGAAAAAGACGAATAATCACTAAAAATGTCTATTTTACATCTTGGCATACCATGTAAGCGATGGTAATGGGGTACTCGTAAGGGTTTTGTAATGCATTATGTAGAAGGAGCTCAAACTCATTTCGCCGCAGGGTTCACATATAGGGAGGACTAGCAAATAAGCAGAGGCGAAAAAAGGCATTGTTATCACAACAAAAGGGCATAGATGATGGGAATGCAGCAAATCTACCAGCATCAAAGAACGTAGAACATACGTCACACATAGTTATGCATATATGGCCAGCTGATCGAAGTAGCGAACGGACTCTCGGCCTTTCATATAAAAACATAGGATTATGATTCTTTAGTGTAAAATAACGGCCCGCCTGCGTACGGACAGGTATAAAAGGGCGACAATTTTGCCAAGTCCAGGTTGAAGTTAGGTAGGCATAGTAGCCGGCTGACGCATTGTTCAGCGGAGAAAGGAGTCCCTGGGATTTGCTAGCTCACGAACTCTATATTTTATATTTTGGAGGTGATTACCTACCTCCGTCGACTTCGTCAAGTAGCATTGAATTATCAAATAAAACATATAGACAAGAAAATTAACTAAACAGGGGCATTCTCTTTAAAAGGAGACTTTAGGGATCTTCCTTTAGCCCACAGGAGCCCTGGACGGACTGAGCATAACCCCGGCATAAAGAAAAAGTCCGTCACAATGACTTGCATTTCATTTGCGTTTGGTGTGTATGTATGAATTACATGTATGGCTAAGTATAAAGCAGCTGCAAAATTAAACAATTTTACTAAATTACTATTTTAAATTTTTCAAGTTTTTAGAAGCCGATTCATATAATTAGGAAATTTTTGTGTGAGAATAGTTCTTAAGGCTTAAATTGTTTCACTTACTATAAAAAAATTAATAAATTTATGGGACGATATACAACAGGTATATCATCATAAGCCTCCTAAGAGATTTTTGCGCCAAGCTCCTTTTCCAATTTGTGGTGTGCCGATTTGAATTTTCCCTACAAATTGGTGAGACCTACAGTTTTTGCCGACTCCGAACGACATCTACAAGGGAGATTAATATTTGCTGAGAAGCCTACCATGGCAGAAATATACCCGGAGAGTTTGCTAAACCACTGCTGAGAAGCAACCACTTTTGATGTTACCTGTACCAGGGCTCGAAACTTGGACCGTCGGTGTGGTAGTCCGGCAACACTACCGTCACACCACGGCGGCCGCCAACTTCACTTATTATACATATGGTGATATATACGAAAATAGATTTCACATTAAGTTCAAAGATTTATATGAAAAAGATCAAAACATTTAGGACTTTATAGGACATGTTTAGGCCAATCCCTTTATATAACATCTCATTATTGAAAATTAAAGAAAAGTGAAAGAATTAAAAGGAAATTCTTTTAACGGGTGACAACAGTTTCCATAAAAATTGTAATGAACTAGCTTTTACGCGCTTTTGCTCAAAAATTGCGGATTTATGGACGATAAACTATATCGCAATTCCATACGTTTACACTCCAATTTCAATTTTCAAAGCGCTTTACTGAAAACCTTGTTAAAATGACTTTGGTGGTTTGTCTTTATTGCCACAGATTTAAAGACTTACAAACAAACTCACAAACTTAATATAATAATTATATTAAGTATTAAGTACTAATATTAGTAAGATTACTCACTTACAGTCAAAAAACTTTCATATGACAACTCAAATTTAGATATCAGGTAAACTATACAGGTATAACAAAATTTTTAAGCAGGTGGCAACTAAAAAAAATTTTACTTTACTGCAATTATACAGGTTGAGTTGACTTAATTGGGTAAATCCGAATCTCTGCGCAAAAAAATATATTCGCTTATATGTATGCATATAAAGATGCTAGCCGACCCCGCAGACGTTGTCCTGCCTAAAATGGGGCTTACCTACATTTAAAAAAGTTTACTCTTTTCTCCCCTCACTTGGCTTCTTCTTCCTTTTTCTTTCTACTTTTGCCCTTTCCCACCCCCATATATCGTTAGTCTTCTTTACCCTATTGATTTTCCTCTAGCGTCACTTCTATATCTCAAATTTCTATTCCTACTCCCCTTCTTCTCCCATTTCCTCTGCGGGTACTGGTATGTACATAGTTTCGAAGATATAGCGAATTAACTTTTATTTGATCCTGATACCGCTTTCTGTTTTCAAGGTTCTTTTGATATATGGAAAACTCATCTTACTAATACGATATTATAAATACGTAAGCTTGTGAGTTTGTTTGCAAGTATTTAACGTCGGTAAGGACTTAACCGATCTCTACGAATCTTTGTACACTTATTCTCAGGAGCATTGAATAAGTAACAGCTTCACGCAATTCCGCAAAAGTAGACCAGGAACCGACCAATTCAAAAAATCTTATTTATGATGCAATTTGCTTGAAATTCGGTACCTTGTGGACCCTTGGCTTTGTAAAAATTAAAAACACTTCCTTTTCCAGGAAGTGGACCAGGGACCCACCTGTTTAACAACATCTTATTTATGATGCAATTTGCTTGAAATTCGGTAATATGGTATACCTTTCCCTTTGTTAAAATGTAGAATACTTTTTTTTCGGGAAGGGGACCAGGGGCCGACCTATTCAAAAAAATCTTATTTGTGATGCGATTTTCTTAAAATTCGATCCCTTAAAGCCTCACCATTGTGGCCAAATGTACACATTTTACTTCTTAAAATAAATATTCGGGTTCAGCGGTTCAACGATAAAGTTAAAGTCGTAAGACAACAGATGATGATGTTCTTATAACATTCGAAGATCGGGTTTGCAAATCTTTCCAGATTCGCAACAAAATCTTCAAAAAGAGGTTTGGCTCTGTGAATAGACGATGCTAGATCCCAAAAATGAGACTGTGAGAAATATAATAAGCAAGTACCCGGTGAGTCCACGATCCATATGTCTGTTGACACTGTAATGAGGAATGACGACGCAACAACAAATCCCATCAAATTTTTGAACTCTTAAGAGGTATCAGGGGTACCTTCCCACAAATTGGAATTAAAAGTAGGGGCACCAGTTATACTAATGCATAACTTGGAAGCACCAAGATTGTGCAATGGCACGATATTGCAAATTACAGCACTAGGATCCCCTTGCTTTTAACACCGGCAACTTTATGTTGGATGCTCGCGAGTATCAAGAGCCGAAAACCTTTTTGTGATGCGGAAAACTAGAAGTCAAATAATGTTGTTTGCAGAGATGTGTTGCGCTAAAAATATTAAAAAATGTTAAAAAAAAATTCTATGTTAAGATCCAGTTTTTCATGTGAACTTTAAAAATTAATATTAAAAAAAAAATTATTTAAGTTCTATGTTAAGATTCGTTTTCACATGTAAACCTAAATGTTCAAATATAAAACCATGCTTATATCCAAACATACAAATAGGATAGGTTGCATAAACACCCTGCAGTCAATTCTACTAGAGTTATACTAGTCAAATACTAGTTTGCCAAGCCGGCTCGACTAGTTCGAGTTCTGAAAATTTTCTCATATTACCAACTGGTACTTTTAACACGGCGATGTCCTACGAGATGGCCATTGTTTGGATCTGCATCAGCGCCATACCAATTGGCATACTAGAGTTAACACGCGCTTTGTTAATTTTTAACCAACAACTGCTGACTTGACACTTGGGCTGATTTTTGACCAAGGTCAATAATCGCTGCGTCAGTCAATAATAGCTGTATCAACAATAATAGTAAAATAAAATTGGCCAATAGGCCAATAAACTTGTAAACAGGAAATTGTATTCTTATTTATAGTTGCGAATCTTCCGCAAATTTAACAAACAGGAAACAGTTACAAAACATATTTTTACTTTTGTCAAATCAGCGTCTGCTACATTTATTAACTAAATAATATTATAGTAAGCATTATATCATAGTTGTAAGTAAGCAATTCATGATAGTTGTATTTAGTATAAAAACCAATCAGTTGTAAATGGTAGTTTAAGTTTATATTTGCTTCAATAAAAGTGGACACTCTGTCCCACGGAAAATACTATTGAAAGAATATTTTTTTTGGTCCCTTAATACAAAGGAAAATATCTGGCGCCCGAGCCTAAAATCGCGGAGAAATCCTAAAAATAAAGAAGCAAGGAAAGGGCTGTCTCGACTGTGCCCAAGACTTTATACCTTTCATGAATACGTATCACGGCTCTAAGTGTCCGATCCTTACTAACAATTAGTACAAACTCTGCAAAACTGTTAATTTAAAGATGTAAAATGAACAGACCGTAAAACCAACAACAAAATAAATTTATACCGGAGCACGCGGTTATGTACAATAACTATCTTCTAAAAATAGAAAAGAAGAATGTACAAAAACAAAGTCCAGCATGCATGATTTACATATAGACGGAATGTCTAAAATATTGTGTATACTGTAGCATGACAGGTAAGCAAAACAAATTGTAAGTAAAAAGTTCAATATAATTTTGGCAATAACTAGGCCAAAGTATTCAAATCAATTTAGCTTGCGCTGCACTTCTCCATTAATATAAACTCGATTGAACCCATATACATTTATGTATGTATGCACAACAACGTAGAATCATAAGCATGACTAACTACTTAGAAATGTAAGTTTGTAAATTAGATTACTCATAAGGTAGATTGTAAGCATATAAAAGGAACGGCGATGAGCCGAATAAAACATTCCGACTTTAAGACTCAACCACTGTGTTTTTCAATTGGAATCATTGTGGGGCATTTTAATGCTCACCTAAATGCGGGTGTAGAGCTTAGTAAATACTCGTTCACCTACCTACTACCTCATGGCGATCCTGCCAGCTCAAATCTAGATCCTAATTTACCCAAATCTAGACCCTGCCAACTCTAACTAGATCCTGCCGGTAGAGGAATACGTTCCTAAAGGATCGAAAAACCCAGAAGAATACCCCAAATACATCCCTACAAAAATTGTAGTAGGACCCAAGCCAATATCCCTAGAGGAATACCGGTAAAGACAAAACCACCAAAAAGCCAACTTACAAGAGTTTAGGCAAAGAATAAGCTGCGAACATAAACCAAAAAAACGTGGAGGTAGAAAGCGAAGGCACCAAAAAGAATGTACAGAACTCCAACGAATAATCAATATCAGTAAAGGGCAACAAAAGAAGAAGTTGATAGCCAAATTAGAAGAATTGCGCAAAAAAGGGTGGAAACCCAGCAACAATAACAACGTAGCAACACCAAAAGGATCATGTTAGAATAAGAACTAACAATAACAAGGAAAATTGTTTTTCTCATTCATATTTTTTTTAATAAATATTTTGTTAACAGAAAAATGGCCTCATGGTGGAAAATAGCTCTAAATAGCATTTTAGTAGGATTAGCAGGATTCGAAAT
This sequence comes from Merzomyia westermanni, assembly GCA_949987695.1. Taxonomy (NCBI): domain Eukaryota; kingdom Metazoa; phylum Arthropoda; class Insecta; order Diptera; family Tephritidae; genus Merzomyia; species Merzomyia westermanni. Next base: position 100,552,136 of record OX465292.1, on the reverse strand, counting down.
AGGTAAGGAAAGTTCGGTAAACAATGCAAATGAAAACAGGGTAGTCAAATACGAACCACACCCCATTGTAGAAAACAAGGAAGAGCTTTCTGATAAATGGCTGACTATTTTCGCATGCGTAACTACATTGTTAATTGTCGCAGTTGCAATTCTAATACAAAATTATATAAAGAATAAACTGAGACAATTAAACAATGTACAACAACGAATTTAAACAAAAAAGCCATATGTCCAGAGATGAATACATGGCAAGAAATCAGCGACACATTAGCTGAAGAGAAAAATCAAGCCATTAAGTCTTACAAATGCATAAATAAAAGCAATCATATCTCAACAGAAACCATAGTAAAGCACTTGAACATAATCCTAGAAGCTCTAAATAACATAAGACAGGTAATTAAAGCTGCAAATAGCAGACTTACCGAAGAACACAGAAGAGAAGCGTACCAATTTTTCTCTGCCGTGCGAGATAAACTCGTATCTTCCTTAACTAGACACAATATAGAAACAACAATACCAAACACATTAGAGGAAAACCTCCAGGTTGATTTTAACTTACTTGTGTCAGAACGTGTCCGGAGCCGGACTCCATCACCTGCCTTAAATCAAGGGGAAGAAAATAAAAAGACAAACATTCCAATTATAAACGTCACAATGCCACAAACAGTAGTCGAATTTATTAAAACTGCTTCATCAGTGCTACCGGAGTTTGATGGTAAGCCCGAGAATTTACACAGTTTTTTAGACGCCCTCGATATACTTGAACAAATCAAGGATGACCATGAACCTTTACCATAACCATGATTAAGACCAAGCTAAAAGGCACGGCAAGGAATTTTATAAGCAACGAAAGCACGATAGAACAAATAAAATTAAAAACCGCGATTAAGGGTGAATCAGTAGAAGTTTTAACCGCTAAACTCCTGAACATCCAGCAGCGTAGCAAAACTGCAAATCAGTACACAGCGGAAGTAGAGAAAATAACAAGGTCGCTAGAAGGAGCGTATATCTCGGATGGACTAAACCCAGACCTAGCCACGAGTTATGCAACACAGGCAGCAGTCAAAGCCATGTGCAAAAACTGCTCCAACACCCAAGTTAAAATGATAATGCAGGCGGGAACGTTCACAACAATGAACGACGCAATCTCTAAATTTACAAATAGCTGTACCGAAATTAAAGGCAGCTCTAATACAATTTTAAATGTACGACAACAAGGTCAGTATCGGAGTAATTTCCGTGGAGGTTACCGAAGTAACAACTATGGGAATTACCAAAATAGGAGATTTAGACCGCAACCAAGGTACAACAACAATTCTAGACCAAGTAGTACCAACAATAATAGTTATAACAACAACCAAAGAGGATCACAATCCCGAAATAGCAACAGACCCTACAACCAGACCCGTAACGTGCGCAGCTGCACGCAGACGGAAAACCAAGAAGCTCCACTTCAAGAGTAAAAGAAAGAAAAATATGCGTACTAAACTTACATCTAAACAGCTATATAGCAACAAGGGCATCTCTAAATAATGTAATTTCAAACTTTTTAATCGATACAGGAGCAGACATCACCTCAATACCGTTGGCAAGATAACAAACAACAATTAGAGGAAAACTTGAATTAAGCAGCTTGCAAAAACTACACGCAGCATAGCCTATGGGTAGGCAGCTGCGCTGGCAATCAGAGTGAGTGGTTTCGATTCTCCACAAGATCCTCTGAAATAGCAAAACTATACGAATTAGGCTGACGAGAAATCGTGACTGTTTTCGAAATAGTACTATAACTATAGCCTGTATATGTTTGTTGCTTTCAATTTTTCCTCTAATCAAAAATAATAATAATTAACTAAGAATTATTATCAACTGGTCTTGAGCTCGTTATACTTACAAAAATATTAAAGATACATATCTAAAACCCCGTTAATCGGAACTATCGATTATATGGGAGCTATATGTTATGTTGGTACGATCTGGCTGATTTTCACTAGTCATATTGCATATGTTATACGAACTAAACCCGCCACATCGAAAGTTCCTTGCTCTTAAATTTCAATATATATAGGTCAAACTCCGTTAATCGGAACAATCGATTGTATCGGAGCTATGCGTTGTATTGCTCTGATCTTACTGATTCCGACAAAAGATTAATCTTATGCAAAATTGCGGCACCATACCAAATTTCATCAAGATATCTCATAAACTGAGGGACTAGTTTGCGTACAAACAGACAGACAGACGGACATGGCTAAATCGACTTAGCTCATTGCGCTGATCATTTCGGTATACTTATTGGTAGGTCTATCTCTTCTTCTTCTCATACTTACAAATATCGGAATAAAGTTATAATACCATTTCATGTTCATGAAAGATATAAAAAGTAGGGATACGCGAGTGCAAAATCCCGAGCCTAAAATCGCGGAGAAATCCTGAAAAGAAAAAAGTAAGGATATCTTGGATTCAAAAAATAAAATCGCGAGTAAATTTTATTTGATGTGAACCGTGGGAAGTAGCACTCCAGTAGCAACAGCAAAAGAGAAGGCATCACGTGCCAGCCACTCCAAGTTCAAAACCAAATATAAAAATAAAAAAATGTAAAAAAACATTTATTAGTACGAAATGTTTACTTATTTTGAACTATTTCTTCCCTACAAATTGGTGGGACCTACAGTTTTTTGCCGACTCCGAACGGCATTTACAAAGGAGATGCATTTTTGCTGAGAATCCTACCATGGCAGAAATACACTCGGAGAGTTTTCTAAACCACTGCTGAGAGGCGACCCCGTTTTGAAGAAACTTTTTCAAACCACTTTTGATGTTGCCTGTACCAGGTCTCGAACCTTGGCCCTTCGGTGTGGTAGTCCGGTAACACTACCGCCACACCACGGGGGCGCCAACTTCACTTATATACATATGGTGATATATACGAAAATAGATTTCACATTAAGTTCAAAGATTTATATTAAAAAGATCAAAACATTTAGGACTTTATAGCACATGTTTAGGCCAACCACTTTATATAAAATCTCATTATTGAAAATTAAAGAAAAGTGAAAGAATTAAAAAGAAATTCTTTTAACGGGTGACAACGGTTTCCATAAAAATTATAATGAACTAGCTTTTACGCGCGGCTCCGTCCGCACGAAGAAAATATGCAAAGTAACGAAAGTTCTTCTGAAGCCATTTTTATTTATCAGTCAGATAAATTTGTGGCAATAAGCACAAACTACCAAACTCAAGTTTGGTCGAAAACGAGGTAGTACCACTATTGTATTTTCCGTACACAAATCTCCTGTCACACAAATTTTCACGGCTTGTGCTCAAAAATTGCGGATTTATGGACGAAAAACTATATCTCAATTCCATACGTTTACACTACAATTTAAATTTTCAAAGCGCTCTACTGAATACCTTACTAAAATGACTTTGGTGGTTTGTCCTTATTGCCACAACGAAATTTTTAAGCAGGTGGCAACTAAAAAAATTTTACTTTACTGCAATTATACAGGTTGAGTTGACTTAATTGGGTAAATCCGAAGCTCTGCACAAAAAAATCTATTCGCTTATATGTATGAATATAAAAATGCTAGCAGACCCCGCAGACGTTGTCCTGCCTAAAATTGGGCTTGCCTACATTTAAAAAATTTTACTCTTTTCTCGCCTCACTTGGCTTCTTCTACATTTATCCTTATATCTTCCTTTTTCTTTCTACTTTTGCCCTTTCCCACCCCCATATACCGTTAGTCTGCTTTACCCTATTGATTTTCCTCTAACACCACTTCTATATCTCAAGTTTCTATTCCTACTCCCCTTCTTCTTCCATTTCCTCTGCGGGTACTGGTATGTACACAGTTTCGAAAATATAGCGTATTATGCAGGAACACTCATCTTAATAATATTATAAATGCATAATCTTGTGAGTTTGTTTGCAAGTATTTAACGTCGGTAAGGACTTAACCGATCTCTACGAATCTTTGTACACTTATTCTCAGGAGCATTGAATAAGTAACAGCTTCACGCAATTCCGCAAAAGTAGACCAGGAACCGACCAATTCAAAAAATCTTATTTATGATGCAATTTGCTTGAAATTCGGTACCTTGGTAGACCCTTGGCTTTGTAAAAATTAAAAACACTTCCTTTTCCAGGAAGTGGACCAGGGACCCACCTGTTTAACAACATCTTATTTATGATGCAATTTGCTTGAAATTCGGTAATATGGTATACCTTTCCCTTTGTTAAAATGTAGAATACTTTTTTTTAGGGAAGGGGACCAGGGGCCGACCTATTCAAAAAAATCTTATTTGTGATGCGATTTTCTTAAAATTCGATCCCTTAAAGCCTCACCATTGTGGCCAAATGTACACATTTTACTTCTTAAAATAAATATTCGGGTTCAGCGGTTCAACGATAAAGTTAAAGTCGTAAGACAACAGATGATGATGTTCTTATAACATTCGAAGATCGGGTTTGCAAATCTTTCCAGATTCGCAACAAAATCTTCAAAAAGAGGTTTGGCTCTGTGAATAGACGATGCAAGATCCCAAAAATGAGACTGTGAGAAATATAATAAGCAAATACCCGGTGAGTCCACGATCTATATGTCTGTTGACACTGAAATGAGGACTGACGACGCAACAACACATCCCATCGAATTTTTGAGCTATTTAGAGGTATCAGGGGTACCTTCTCACAAATTGGAATTAAAAGTAGGGGCAACAGTTATACTAATGCATAACTTGGAAGCACCAAGATTGTGCAATGGCACAATATTGCAAATTACAGCACTAGGATCCCCTTGCTTTTAACACCGGCAACTTTATGTTCGATGCTCGCGAGTATCGAGAGCCGAAAACCTTTTTGTATATGCGGAAAACTATAAGTCAAATATGTTGTTTGCAGAGATGTGTTGCGCTAAAAATTAATATTAAAAAATGTGAAAAAAAATTCTATGTTAAGATCCAGTTTTTCATGTGAACTTTAAAAATTAATATTTAAACAAAATTTTACTTAAGTTCTATGTTAAGATTCGTTTTCACATGAAACCCTAAATCTTCAAATATATATGTATTTGAACCATGCTCATATACAAATATACAAATAGGATAGGTTGCATTAACACCTACACACACACACTTTCTTATATACAAACATACATAATCGTAAATCAATAACATGCTGGACATTAATTGCCATACATACATATATAGGTCAACAGCCCTTAATAGATGTTAGTTTAACCGGGTATTATGAGCGACTTGTAGAAGAGCGTGGTCTTTGTTCGTCGAGAGAAGACTTTGCTTCTCAATTGCCTACTCAATCCAAAGTAACATTTATTGGCAAAGGTAATTCTTCGCTGGATTTCTATGCTGATATAATTGTTGGTGTTAATGATGGTTCCCAGGTAAACGAAGTCCTTTACTATTTCAAACTTATGGCTGCCTACGGGGGCGTGTGTGCCAAGGTGCGAATGCGCTGACACTTTGCATGATGACAGAAGGTACTTCGTTTTGCCCTCACGGCAATTTAAACCAATGATGTCAATGTCATCGGCATGCTCCAGCAATTGTACACTTTTATAATAGATGGTTCTTGAGCGTTGTAGTTCTGCGGCTTGTATTATTTTCTCCAAGATCAAATTAAAGAAATCGCACGATAGGGGGTCACTCTGTCTTAAACCTCGTTTAGTTTCGAACGGCGCGGAGAGGTCCTTCCCGATTCTGACAAAGCTGGTGGTGTTGCTCAACGTCATTTTGCACAGCCGTATAAGTTTTTCTGGGAAACCAATTTCAGACATAGCGGCATATAAGCAGTTCCTTTTCGTGCTATCGAAAGGCGTTTTTACATCAACAAAGAGGTGATGCGTGTCGATTCTCTTCTCGCGGGGTTTTTCCAAGATTTGGCGTATTGTATAAATCGTGTCGATGGTAGATTTACCAGGTCTGAAACCACACTGATAAGGTCCAATCAGTTGATCAAGGGTGGGCTTCAGTCTTTCGCATAGTACGCTTGATAGGACCTTATATGCGATATTAAGCAGGCCGAGCCCACGATAATTGAAGCTTATTGTAGGATCTGCTTTCTTGTGGATTGGGCAGAGGACACTTAGATTCCGATCGCCAGGCATGCATTCTTCCGACCAGATTCTGTATAGCAGCTCGTACATGCACCTTACCAGCTCCTCGCCGCCGTACTAGAATAGCTGTTTTTTAATCGCGATATTGATACTCGTATCTCGTTATGTTTGGATGTGGGAACATTAATTCCATCATCTTCGATTGTGCGGTTGGGTTGTTCTTTGTGTAGTTGCTCGGTTTCTCCATTTAGGAGTGTAAAGATGTGCCCCCTCCATAATCTAAGCACTGTCTGTACATTGATCAATAGGTCGCCATTTTCGTCCTTGCACGTGTTCACCCCGGTCTTAAATCCTCCCGTCATTTGCAGTATTTTTTGGTAGAATTTTCGAGCGTTGTTCTTGCTGGCTAGTAGCTCAGATTCTTCGCAATCACGCCTTTCTGCCTCTCTTTTTTTCTTACTGAAAAGTAACCTCGTTTCCTTCTTAAACTGTCGGTAGCGTTCGCATACTCCTCACGTTGCATTTGACCTCAACGTAGCCTTATAGGCAGCATCCCTTCTTTCCATTGCAGCGCTGCATTCTTCGTCGTACCAGATGTTTTTGGGTCCGCCGGCATCCAATTACTTCATCGGCGGCGGTACGGAGCGCTCCAGAAATATGCTCCTACTGCTCGCATACCCCAATAGGTTCAGTTGTACTCTCAGAGAGCAGGTGTGAGAGTCGAGTTGCGAAATCTTTGGGTGTCCGTTGCGATTATAGTTTTTTAACGTCCAGCTTACCTTGTGCATTTACCCGCACCTCGAATCGTGCGTACATCTAAAATGCTAGAAGCATGCCGTCCGCCTATTACAAGGTGGTTGCTAGTTTTTCGGTCAGGGGCTATCTTTTTGTGCATACACCTAGTGCTGGATGTAGGGTTAGTATACTTTGTTAAGTGTACTTGGTTATTTTCTGGAGTTTATTCTATTGTTATATATTTTTATGAGATACAAATCGAAATAAAAATTTTCTGGTTTTCAATAAATTTTCTGACTTGAAACTATCGAGACATAAAATATAAAATTATTATGTTGTTGGTTTTATGGTCTGTTTATTTTTACATATATTTGTAAGTTTAACGAGCTCGAGACCAATATTGTGTATACCGTTGGCAAGATAACAAACAACAATTAGAGGAAAACTTGAATTAAGCAGCTTGCAAAACTACACGCAGCATAGCCTATGGGTTAGGCAGCTGCGCTTGCAATCAGAGTAAGTGGGTTCGATTCTCCACAAGATCCTCTGAAAATAGCAAAACTATACGAATTATTCTGACGAGAAATCGTGGCTGTTTTCGAATTAGTACTATAACTATAGCCTGTATAAGTATATGTTTGTTGCTTTCAATTTTTCCTCTAATCAAAAATATATAATAATTAACTAAGAATTATTATCAACTGGTCTCGAGCTCGTTAAACTATAAAATTATTATTTAATTTAAAATAGTTTATATAATTAACTATATTGGCGATTCTGCCAGGAGCTTTTTACATAAAAAAAAATAAATAAATAAACTAGATAGAATTTCACGCACCAGAACTTCAAAGAAATCAATTTGCAAAATATTAGAAGGAAACTTTAATACATATATGAGAAAAGAAAAGAATAATATGCAAAAATAACTAATTTGGATTTGATGTGAACTTATAGATTGTGATAGACGTCCCTTATTTTTGATAATATCTTTCATCAGCAATCAAAAAAAATTCGGTGAGCTGTATTGTGAACATATTTTAAAACGATTATAAAATTTTAGATTAAATAATTAATTATTTAAAAAGTTAGTTTCTTGAGATTACACAAAAACTAAATTATTTAAAGAAACATTTCAATTTTTAATAATATTAAAATTTTTATTATTTTATATACTTTTTTTGTAAACTCCTTCTCCAGAGTTTTCAAAAATGCAACGATCACCAGTCCTTACACGTAATCTTACAGCACTAGAAAATATAAATGAAAGCCCAACTCACACTACAGACTTAAATATTACACAAAATATACATTCTAACAATATTACACAAAGCGAAGATAACTTTAGAAGGAATTCCTCAAAATCTATTAAATTACCTACTTTTTGGGAAGACTGTCCTGATGCATGGTTTCTCCTTGCAGAAGGACAATTCGAAATTAACAATATACAAGATGATAATATTGAATTTCAGAACATATTAATTTCCTTTCAACGCGAAACAATTTCGAAAATTATTGATATTATTAATCCACCTCCTTTTCTTAATAAATATAACACAATAACGAAAACTTTATGTGGAATGTATTCTCTTAGCGAAGAGAAGAAACTAGAAAAATTATTTTCAAACACTGAACAGGTGATCGTACACCATCTGAACTATATAGGTATGTGACGTCACTTATAGGTTTCAACTCAATAGTTAGTCAGGAACTTTTATTTAAACTGTGGAATAGAAAACTACCACATCAGATTCAAACGGCTTGTAGTAATCAAACTAGGGCTTGTAGTAATCCAACTAATAAAGAAGTAATTTCTTTGGCAGATAAACTTTTTGATATGTTGAACAAATCACAAACATCAAATTCTATGAGTATAGCAAATATTCAAAATAATAATAGTATAGTTCTTGAACAATGTGTCAAACATTTAACGGAAATGAGTACAGCGATTTATCAAAATTTAAACAAAGTAACAGAAGATATTAATGAATTCCAAATTAGATCAAGGTCTACAGATAGAAATCGTTCTAAATCAAGAAGATTTTCTAAATCGAGAGACAATAGTAATCATGATATTTGCTGGTATCATATAAAATTCAAAAGTAATGCTTTTAAATGTATAAAACCTTGTAATTTTAATACAAGTTTAAATGGAACACATTCTAATATTTTAAACTAAAACGACCCATTATAATGGTGGCTAATAATGAAAGTGATGTTAAACTATCTCGCCGCCTATTTATTTTTGATAAATTTAATAAATTCAATTTCTTAATAGATACAGGTGCGATTGGTTCAGTAGTTCTTTTCTTCAAATTTAAATTATATAAAAGATATTCAGATCTTAATTTAATTGTCGCTAATGGTACTTCAATTAAAACCTTTGGTACTAAACTTTTGAAAGTTGATGTAGGTTTAAGACGCGATTTTGAATTTCCTTTCATTTTAGCAGATATTTCAACTCCAATTATTGGTGCTAACCTTTTAGAGAAATTTAGTATATTAGTAGATATTAAAAACAAACTTATACAAGATTCAGAAACAAATTTTAAAAAAATCGGGATTATCTGGTTTTTGTGATATATTTTCACTTAGAATACCGATATCTGAAAACAAATTTACTAGCTTCTTAAACAATTTTCCCTCAATTATCTGTGAACCAGATTACACTAAACCAGTGCAACACCAAACGGTTCACCGAATAGAATAGAGCGGAGTCTTACCTTTTTCAAAACCTCGTCGTCTAGATCAAATTAAATTTAAAATAGCCAAAACAGAATTTGAATTTCTAGTGAAAGCAGGTATATGTAGACCTTCAAACTCTCATACCGTGTCTCTTCTACATTTGGGTCCAAAAAAAGATCCAAATGGTTGGAGACCTTGTGGAGACTATCGAAGACTGAATATCATACCTGATAGATATCCATTACCTCAGATTTATGATCTAGCTGTTGATTTAAAGGACAAGCAAATATTTTTTAAAATTGATTTAGTCCCTGCGTCTCATCAGATACCAATGGCTGAAGAAGATATTCATAAAACAGCAATAACTACACCCTTTGGAATGTTGGAGTTCGTACGCATGCCTTTCGGCCTACGATACAGCGCACAAACATTTCAACGCTTTATAAATGAAATATTTTCCGGCTTGGAATTTGTGCTTGTATATATTGATGATATACTTATTGCTAGTGAAAATGAAAACCAACATTTTGAGCATTTAAAACTTGTATTTGAAAGACTTACGAAAACTAATTTGAACTTTAAATACTCTGAATGTATTTTTGGATCTAATAAATTAGATTTTCTAAGTTACGAAATTTGAAGTAAAGGAATTAGACCATCTTTAGAAAGAGTTCAAACAATAATTAACTTTGAGAAGCCTATTTCTATTAACAAATTACAAAAAATTTTAGGAATGGTTAACTATTATCATCGATATATTAGAATGTTAGCAGCACAACTTAGTTCACAAACTTATTTGGACAAAGAAAACAATTAATGTTTTTGAAAATGTTAAACAACTTTTTGCACAAGATCGTGAACAAACGATGAAGTCTCCTCAAGCCCTTAAACCAATCAATTCGGAGTCGCCTTGCCAGGTTGTAGCCTTCTCACGCTTAGTTCAGAGGATACGTGGTCGCAAGCGTATCGCCCCCACTTTCGTGGACTTCTACACACGACCCCCTCCTCATAGTATTCATACAGAAAACTACATTTATGCACTTAAGAAAATGCGTGAAATTATGAAGTCATAAAAATGCAATAAAATAAAAGGGACCAACTGATCGCCTAAACAAGATTAGAATCCGTCCCTTCATACCAATATTCACACAACCATACACAAATAGCATAGGAACATAGTTTTATGAATTTGTATATAAACCTTTGTAAAATATTAAATAAATCAGTTCCAAATAAGAATTCAAACAAATTGCTTTAATTTCCCCCCACCAGTGGTAAGGAGTCAACCAATTTAGAATACTAATGTAAATTTGGCCAATTCCAGCCGGATTGACAATTTTTAATAATAATTTTACACTAAATATTTATCTGGCTGATACATAAAAATGTCAGCAGAAGAACTTTCGTTTCGTAGTTTATCATATGTAAAAATATACATGTCAATTCTCGTAAAAAATATATTATAGAGTTTTGTAGTCGCGAATGAACTAGTTCAATTGAACGAGACAGTTCACTGAAAGAACGACCTATATCGTTCAAATGATTGGCAATGTAGCACAATCTTTGTAAATGATGCTAACGGAAGTAGTTCAAATGCGCCTGTGGTATCTAGCGATAACTACCAATTTGCTATGTCAACCCAACTCAATATTAGTTTGGAAAAACAGCTTAAGTTAGACGACAGTGGCTCTTATTACGACAATAATTTTTACTTACCGAACCGGTAACTCCCACCCGAGTTCCAAGCCGTCGTTTTGTGTCCACACTTATTCTTTCGTTTCCTGTGTTGCTCATGGGTAAACAAACTGATTGAAAAAAAAATATTATTTTGAGCTGCTGAACGACTGAACGAAGTGAACGACTTAGTTTACTCTGGAAAAAAGAACTAGTTCGTTCGATCTTTGTATATATTATTATGTAAAATGTTATAAACTTAGGTGTATATCATGTAGGATAGCCAGATATAAATCAATGACGCTTCACTCGATTTCTTAGTTATCCAACTTCATTCAAGTTTATTTAGATATATTTAAGTTACACGTTTAATAATGTACATATACGTATTGTAGAATATTATTTAAGTAGGATAGTATTTTAAGTAGAATAGTATTTAAGGTAATTAACATGGACGTTCATCGTCTTAAGTACACTTATTTGACTAAGTTTATGTTTTAGTTTAATAATAATGCAATTGTGATTATTTAACATTTAACAAGTATTTAAATACATTTGGTATTAAAATTAGTATATAAATTCACGGTTTAATTATTTTATTATTATTTCACAACGATTAAGTTTCCTTGCGCGCGCTGGGTGTAGCCTTCGGTTTTCAACTAACTTCAAACTGTCGTCCGTTTCAAAATCTATGCGTCGCCTTCGTCAAGTTCGTGTCAAACCTACACGGTTGCACTAACAAGGTCAAACTGTCAATGTTGCGTTTGGTTAGTATTGTTGTCCGCTTCTGGTTACCCTTCTCACATTCGGCCCTCCTGACAAGTCATTCGGCTCGAATGATGGGGCGGGTTGAACTGCCGGCTCCCACCTTTTCATATATTCAGCTACCGAGATTGTTTGACCGGGCCCTTCGTGGTCCCCTAATTTTTGTACCTCATACCTGCCGTGAGATAGAATTTTACTGATTTTGTATGGTCCTAGAAACTTCGGCTTCAATTCCAGGCCCCCTCCGAACTGTGTTCGGTTAATGGCTACTAACTCGTTTAATCGGTACTTGGCTTCCTCCTTCCGGTTTTTATTGAAGGATCAACGGTTTTCTTCTTATAACTTACTAATATTTTCTTGTGCCTCCTTACGTATACTTTCCCTCTCTACGTCTAAATCCTTTACAGCTGCATGCTCCAACAACTCACTTAAGCTAGGCTCGCTTTTTACGCGCATCTCAGTACCGGTTAATGACCTGAATGGGTACTTTTTGGTGGTATACTATTGATTGCCTGCTGAAATTCTTGAATTGGCTTATACCAGTGTACAGAACTTTCGGCGGATAATTTCGACAGCATTGGTATCATGATTTGGATGCGTTCCACCTGACCGTTCCCTCGAGGAACACCGGTAGTTATGGTAAGATGTTCTATTTTCTCCTTTTCGCAATATTCCCTGAAACTATTCGACATAAATACTGCCCGCGGTCTGAAATAATGCGCCTCGGGTTTCCAAACACGGAAGCTTGCGATTTCAATTTGTCTATGACTGGGTCAGCTGCAGTAGTTTTTGTGGGGTATAACCAAACAAATTTTGAAAATGTGTCTACTACGACAAAGATATAGCTATATGACTTAGCGGCCTGCTTCATTGGCCTACATGGTCGACATGATAGGTACCCAATGGCCTATCTTCCTTGTCTATTGGCGTGAGAAAGCCTGTGGGTTTTATTGCCACAATAAATAAATATACTAAAAATTTATTCAACGTTTTCGGAAAATTACAAAAAGTTATTCCTCTCTACCTCATGAGAAAAACGGAAGTATATATATACATATATGTAAAAAATGTATTAAGCTATCTGCGTTTCTCTAATCCCCAGGGTTGCCACAGGATTCTATTTTTTAGGTATTCTTCATATTTTTAGATCTGGTATCAGGTATGGTATACATTTCAAATTCTTGTGTGTGCATGCCACAAGCCTTCTTTCTTCTCAGTTTTACTCACACTAATTAAACACTCTACACACTCCTAACTATCTTAGTGACCTTAGCCGTTACTTGTGGGATATTAAACGACTTTTCTACTGCATCCTTTGTTTTGTTAATCGAAAAATGTGCCTGCTTATAAGCTAGTCTAATAATCTCATACCCTACTATAAATCTACGAAAATATGACGTTAATCCCAGAAACCCGTGCAAATACTTTTTATCACGTGGTAATGGAAAATTCGTGATGGCCCTTGTTTTTACCTCTGAAGGTTTTATTGTATTATCCTGTATAATATAACCTAGGAAGTCCACTTTCCGTACTAGAACTTTACACTTAATCCATTTAATTTTTACCAAGTACGCGTTCCAGCTTTTGGATACCATCACTTAGATCCTTGGAGGGAATAATTAGGTCATCCATGTAAGCTATCATGGTACCGTCCTGTATCAATTCTCTTAGAAAAGCAAAAACAAATCTCGAAAAAACTGGCGGCGAATTTGATATTCCAAACGGAACATAACGAAATTCGAAGTGATCATTGTGCGGTACGAAAGCCGTGTACTTCCTGGAATCATCATCGACTGGCACGTGAAAATCCGTTTGCCAAGTCCAGTGTGGAAAAAATTGTTGCACCTTGCAAACCTTTCTATTACGTCATCCATCAATAGCATAGGAAAATTGTCTCGAACGATTTTGGCGGTGAGGCGCCTGTAATCGCAACACAGTCTCTTGCTACCATCCTTTTTAGCTACAAGCACTATGGGAGATGCATACTCAGACGAACTATGCTGAATAATTCCCTCGTCCAACCACTTGGCTACCTATTCATCTACAATCTGTTTGTCTGCAAACGACATACGTCTCGGCCTTTCGTAAACGGGAATGCCATCCTTGAGTAAAATTTTCATTGAAATTGGGGACTCTCTGATCTTTATTGGTTTACAGGTTTTAATGAACCCCTCAACTATTTTTATTTGAGAAATTTCCGAATGCGACAGATTCCTTTGATACACCGCACTCCGTTTATCCTTCTTCTAAACACAGTCCCTTAAATGCCTTCAAAAGATCTAATTCGCCTTTTGTTTTCCACACTCTACTATCTCCTTGCGATTTGAGCAACGGATTTCTTCTCGCCACTAACTTTTACTTTTGCCTTATCTTTTCCTTCACCTTTCGCTACTTTCATTTTAAACACCACCAGATCTTCGGAGATGTTCAAATCAACATTCTTGAGAATGCTATTGCCGATTGTTACTGGATAATGCATGCCCCTTTCACCCACAGCATAAAAGGTAATATTTAACTCCAACTCGTCTACGTGTGCCTGAATATCAAAGCTACCTAACGTGTTCAGGACACTGTTCCCGATACTCCTCAGGCGGCGCTTATCGCTACTTAGCTCTATATCTACGCCCAACATCAGAAAAATATACCAAATTAAACAAAGGTCGCAACCCGTGTCGAATAGTGCCGAAAAGGTTACACAATTGCACGTCAAATCTTTAAAAATACATCTTCTCATGTCGTTTATTTTCGGGACTAGCACCTCTCCTAACATATTAACGTTGCCCTTTTCCGTTTTTATTGGGGATGGTCTTTGCCTGATAGAGGTTCACCTTATTTTGCCTAGAGTCGGGAATACCCTCTATGAAGTATTCAATCAAGCTCAAATCATCGAGCTTAATTGGCTTACCTAGTTCCATCAAACTATAGAAGTATTCTCTATAATCTTCATTGCTGCGTTTTTTACGGTACGGTCGGTGTACCCCGATGGATGATACTACCGTACCAAATTCTGACCTCAATGCCTGTGCCAGCACATCCTAATTAGTAAATAAATTTTTGCATCTCATTCCAATTAACTGCCTCAGCATTTTCAACGAAATCTTCTATCCACTCTTCAATCGAAGGGGAACCCGACCCTGAGAAAGACGTTAATGAGTCTTGAATATCTGGTAAGGTGAATGGCGTACGATTATATGCTTGGTAATTTACTTCACTTGGCAGTGAGGTACCAGCGTCGCCATATTCCGAACCCTCATCACCGTTGTCATCATTATCAACATCGACAGTCAGGCCGAAATGCTGGAGGAGCCTGTCTTGTAACGTTGTCTTCCGTCCAGTAGTCTCAAGCCCTATTTCGCTTAGTTTCGTCTTCAACTCCTGAACTGTCAATCTCAAAATTTCACTAATGTCCATTTAAATGTCTTACAAATAGTTCACCAGCAACGCGAATCAACGTATATTAAAATGTTTAGAAATCGATTAAGGAATATTTCGAAAATCAGAATTTTGTGCAATGCACCGCACTCAACAAATTGTACGAATTCAAAAATTATTTCAAATGCAAAACTTTCGACAAATTTTACTTAATTTACTATAACGCACAATTTCAAAATGTTTCCTGAGTTTTCTTTAGAGTGGTTTCTCTATTTTGTATATGTTTTATTTTTATTTTATTCAAACAATAATAACCACAACTAAACTATCTAGTTTGAAGGCATGCGATACAATTGACAACTAGTTATTCGAATGTTTATATTATTCTTACTTTTCAACAACTTTTGATTTTAGTGTGACAGAAATACACCCTTTTTTTTTGGGTTTTGGTTTGAATGGCCAGGGTTCCTGAAGGAACCTGACAAAGCCAGGTTATGTTCCTAGTGGATTGTTGTTTCCTCCAAGTATATTAAAATTATTGCATTTTATGCATTTCAATGGATGTCTTGATGCAATCCCGCAGCTAGTTTTGGTATCCAGGTAAATTGACAAAAAGTTTTTTTTATTCGTTGTGATGTTTGCAGCATTTGGCATGATTAAACGAAATGAATTTTGGTCAAGTGACGTTTGACGTTTTTGTCTTCTGAAGTTTTTCGATTGACATGTAAAGCGGTTGTGTGTGAAGTAATGAGGCCCGAAGTGCTTTAGTTTATGCTTGGTGGATTTGAGCGTAGGAAAGTCAACAAAATATTGTTGCTTCCTTAAAAGTATGAATTTTATTAGTAAACACTTTTTTTAAAAGAGCGATATTTTTAGTTGATTTTAAAGCCGCTTTCGATAGCACGAAAAGGAGCTGCCTATATGCCGCTATGTCTGAATTTGGTTTCCCCGCAAAACTTATACGGCTATGCAAAATGACCTTGAGCAACACCGCCAGCTCGGTCAGAATTGGGAAGTACCTCTCCGAGCCGTTCGAAACTAAACGAGGTTTCAGACAGGGTGACCCCCTATCGTGCGCGATTTCTTTAATTTGATGCTGGAGAAAATAATACAAGCTGCAGAACTTAACCGCGCTGGAACAATATTTTATAAAAGCGTGCAACTGTTGGCATATGCTGACGATATTGATATAATTGGCCTTAACAACCGCGCCGTAACTTCTGCTTACTTCAAATTAGAAAAAGAAGCGGAGAAAATGGGATTGGTGGTGAACGAGGGCAAAACGTAGTACCTTCTGTCATCATGCAAAGAGTCAGCGCATTCGCGCCTTGGCAACCAAGCCACTGTTGGCAGCAATAATTTCGAAATAGTAAAGGACTTCGTTTACCTGGGAACCAGCATTAATACCAACAATAATGTTAGCCTAGAAATCCGACGAAGAATCACTCTTGCAAACAAATGCTACTTCGGACTGAGTAGGCAATTGAAAAGTAAAGTCCTCTCTCGACGAACGAAAATAACACTCTACAAGTCACTCATCGCACCCGTCCTTCTATATGGTGCAGAAGCGTGGACACTAACAACATCTGATGAGGCGGTTCTGGGAGTATTCGAGAGAAAGGTTCTTCGAAAGATTTGTGGACCTCTACGCGTTGGCGACGGCGAGTACCGAAGAAGATTTAATGATGAGCTGTATGAACTTTAAGCAGACGCCGACATAGTTCAGCGAGTATTCAGAAGGTATTCTTATCGGCACCCGCCGGTGGAAGCAGAGGAAGAGGGAGACCACCACTCCGATGGAAGGACCAAGTGGAGACCGATTTGCGATCCCGCGGTCTTTCCAATTGGCGCCAGTTGGCGCAACGAAGAAGCGACTGGCGAGCTATGTTGGACGGTCAAAATCGCCCAGGCGGTTAGATGACCATTTAAAGAAGAAGCTATTTTTAGTTAAAGGTTTCAAAATTTGGAAGCGGTTTTTGAAAAAAGTTAGTGAGATGAGTGATTTTGGCTAAATCTTGATCATAGAAAATATTTTTGAAATTATAATGTTTGGTAAAAATATTGAAAAGGTCGCGAGTATCACTGAGATATCTGCATATAAAAGTATGGTGTATGTAGTCATCAATGTGGCCACATCTACACCGGTCGGATCTAAAAACACCAATTTTGGCTAAATAGGCACGGTCATATGTGTGCCCTGAGAGAATTCTGTTGAGTCTTTTAAGTTCCGTAGTGTTGTTTCCTATCCTTATATATGTCGGCATAGAGATTGGGGTGGTCCCTTGAGTGTTCTAAAAATGTGTCATGCCATGTGTTAAAAATTTAATTACATATGAGGCTTAAACCTTCTTGTATAGTTAGATTGACATTCCTATATTCGTCCGTTTCTGTTGCTTCCCTGGCTATCATGTCTGCCCTTTCGTTGCCCGGAATGCACATGTGACTGGGTGTTCACATAATATGAAAATTGTTGAATTTGTGGCGATGAACTTTTTGAAAGATGTTTTGCGCAATGCAGTTGGTTGTATGTCTGTTTTTTAATATTTGGCAGGATGCTAGGCTGTCTGTAAAGATAGCTAAACTTACGCTTTCATTTGCTATAACACGATCTACTGCCTCTTCAATAGCCAAAATTTCGCCAAAGACGGGCGACGCTTCGAACGACAAACTAAAAGCATGTTCAGTATTTGTGTTCAGGTAGTAGATACCGCATCCTGTACTGCTTTCAGAAAGGGAGGCATCTGTGAACATGATGTCAAAACCTAAATTTCTGTAGTTGTTTACTGCTTCCTGACACTTTCGGTGCACATGTTGGCTTTATTTTTGTTGACGATTTTATCACGGAAAGTAATTTCCGGGAAAGCAGCATCCTCATCAATCGTACCAAGTCCGTCAAAAATCCATCTGAAATGATTCTAAATGTTTGTGTAGTTCGAGTTTATGTGTGAAAAATCTATTATGGACGATTTTATATGTCCGTTTGAACTAAAAATTGTAACCATTTCTTTTGCCATCAACTCTTTGCATCTTTCTTCGGGTGGAAGTTCGTTTGCAATGGCGTACAGGAGGGGTACAGGTGTCGACGGCGTAAGCCCAAGACATCTGCGCAAAAATTTGTTTTGAAGTGTACGAATTTTGTTATGTGAAGATTGAGCAGCATTTACACAGGTAGTGCTGCAGTATTCTATTTTGGAGATTTATAGAGATTTAAAAGATTTATAGAGATTTAAGGCAGTTTGCGGATCGATGCCTGATTTGATATTGGTCAAACATTTAAATAAATTTATGTTGGGTTGGGAATTTTTCATGATATTATCGAAATGGTCTTTTGCGGTTAAGGATGAGTTTATTGACCGCCCTAGGATGTTTATGCTGCGCACTTGAGAAATTCTAACTTGATTTACGAGTACTTCAATTCTTAGCTCTTTTTTGCTACTATTGCTGACATACAAGTACATAGCATTTGTTTTGTTGGGATTGAAAATGAGGTTGAGAACATTGCATTTGTCTAAAAGTATATTTAACTTGTTTTGTAGGTTGAAATTTGCTTCAATGAAATTATTACCTGATGAAATGATGTAGAAATTGTCCGCAAACTGGAAAATATGCGTGTTGGTTGATCTCATGTAAGGGGGCTGTGTAAAGGTTGAAAAGTAGAGGTGACAGGCAGCTACCCTGTGGAAGGCCGTTTGTAGATCTCGGTTTTTTCCTCTCCCAACCTTAATTTCCTAGATGCCAAATTGCAAATCCACTCGATGTATGTTTCGTAGTAATCAGTTTTCTTCATAATGCTTTTGAAGATATGTATACGCATTGCTGAAGTCTGTTGCACGCCGTATGGAATGCCTTTTCTGATCTTTAAGGATTTTGAGCTGGTGTAGAATGTGATTAACACATGTAGTTGCTGAGCTGTTTTTCCTATAGGCAAAAGTTGACTTGGGTAGCTGGTTGTATTTTTCCAAAAATCTGTTAGTTCTATCTTTAATGCATGCATTTATAATTTTAAGTGGAACGGAAATGAGTGAAATACGTCGGAAGTTTTCCAAATTCTCTAAATTTTTGTCTTTTTTAGGGATTGAAAAGATTTTAATAGTTCTCCAGCTATCTGGTATTGTATGGAAAGAAGAACGTCATTTAAGGCTGTTCGAAAATTATTTAAAGTGACATCTTTGAGAGATTTGATCATGTTTTACGAGATCTTATCCACTCCTTCATCTGTGTTTATTCTTTTGCTTTTTAGTACCTTTTGTAGCTCTTCATATTTAAGAGCTAGGGTAGGTTCTGTGTCTTTTGGTTCATTTATTGGAAGCCTGGCATCGACTGAGGTACTTGCATTTTAAGGAAATTTAAGTTGTCGTTGTTCCATGGACTATTTGCGTTGGAGCTGTAATCCACACTGAGCGCTTTAACAAACTTCCACCCATTTTTGTCAAGCCCACTGTTTAAGTCGTTTATTTTGTTTTCAAAATTAGATTTTTTAGCACGTTTAATTTTTTTTTTTCCAAGCTTTTCTCGCATCTGAAAGTGCTTCATAGTTTTCCGGATTCGGATGTTTTTTTGGCTTTTTTAAAAGCTATTATCAAAAATCTATAAGTTTTGTCGGTATTGCAGTCCCACCAACTCTTCGGAGTTCTTTAGCTGTTTTTCGTGTATGTAGCATTTTTGATTTCTTCTTGAAATTTGTTTGCGAAAACTTCTGCGCTTGGCTCGGCTTCAAGCTTGCTTATGGTCCTGAGCAATATTTTTTTGGAAAGGAAAGTTGTGGGATAGTGGTGGCTTCCGCCAATTCTAATTTTATCTACCTCCCATTTGAAAGGTGCATTGAAGTTTATGAAAGCTAGGTCTAAAACTGATCCAAAAGGTAATCTTAGGGCACTTTGAAAGGTGTAGTCTCCATTGTCTAGGTTTTCGAAGGAAGATGCTTGGATCTCATCGAAAAGAATTATCCCTTTGGTAGAGTTTATAGAGTTACCCCAGTTGGAATGCTTGGCATTGAAATCGCCAATGAAGAGTGTGTTAGGATGTGAATCCAAAAAGTGTAAGGTTTTTTGCATTTCAGTGCTCGAAAATGCTAACTTTGGGCGTCCAATACGCAGTACAAACGGTTAAGTTTGGTTTTAGGTTTGTTGTTTGTACTACTAAAATATCAAAAATAGTAATGAAAAAAATTTTTTTGAATTTCATCATCCCTGTATTTTTTAATTAAGTTATATCCAAAAAGCTTTCTGTGCTTACTGACTCTAGTTAAAAAAATTTCGTTGAACACCGCTATGTCAAAGTTATATTTGGTTAAATAATATTCTATTGCATCTAAATTCGTTTAAATGATTGACAGTTTAGTTGTAAAACTAACATGATGGTTTTGTGGACTCTGGCACGAATTTGATTTTATCCTCGTCCAGTTGAATCATAAAACGATCGAATTTAGTTTTTACTTGGAAGAAACCTTCCAGAACTTCCTTGACTTTGGCCATGATCTTTTCTAATTCCGCTACAATTCCTTTTTGGTACTCTGGGGTTTCGTATGCAGGTTTTGTTGCCTGCCTATTTCCTCTTTTTAAGAAGAGTTTGGGGCTTTTTGGTAGCCTACCGGCTCTTTTGTCGCCTTTTAAGTATTTTGTTTACTATGTGTTCCCTATCGTGCACTTCGTTTGTTGTGTTTGATAGGTTTGGGAAATGAGTTTCCTCGTCCACGTCTAACATTTCAAACCTATTTTTGGTTGGAAAATATTTATCGGGAACTTCTTTCCTGCTCAGTCTTTTGACAGTCTTGACCTCATTAATGGTGATCTCCCTTTCCCCAAAAAGGGCACTTATTTTTTTCCTTTGCTGTGTGTCCGGTTTTGCCACAGAGAATACATGTTGTGCTTTGACATGAAGCATCTTTGCACTCACTTCTTCCGCAAGAGATGCAGCGCTTCTTTGCTTTGCACCCTAAAAGGGTATGCCTATACGTCCACATTTTTGGCATTGCCGTAGAGGGGGGTTATAATACTGGACTTCTAGCTTTGTGTACTCATAAAATGTTGATTTAGGAAGTTCTTTTTCAGAAAAGCCAATCTTTAAAGGGTTCGTGTGTACCTGTTCGCCTGTGACCGTGTCCTTGCGAAAGAACTTACGAACCGATACTATTGGTATGTTTGATTGCGCATTTTTTAGGATATCTAATTCAGGGTAGCAAGAGGGAACTCCCCTTACAACTCCATATATTTCCAGCGCGGTTCTAGGCACAAATTGCGGTAAACCTCTTTTAATCAATCTTTCGTCCACAATAAAAGTGTTTGCCGCATAAGTGTTTTTAAAAACAACTTTGTAAAGAGTTTTACCTAAAAATTTTACGTGGTCTATGTCCTTGAATCTTGAGTCTTTTATCTGACTGCATATGGTCAGTCCAGTCGTGAATTTTTCATTTTTTAAATTTTCGCATTGAGAGCTGTCTACTAAGACAAAAACTTCTACTGTAAATCTGGGAGGGTATAAAATTTTGATAGTTTCCGTATTGCTATTTTTGGGTTCGCTACTGACTTTTTGTGTATTACAAGCATCTGATTTGTCATTGTCTTTGTTGCTGTCTGCTACTGTTTCATTTTCCACTGTTCCTAGTGCTTCCATTGGTAACGGAACACCAGAAAACGCATCAGAATTTCCGACAATTTTCTCTTTATATTGAATTATGCCGTTATTTGACATCTCAAAAAAACTCGAGAGCTTCTCGCAATTTGAAATCTTGGGCTTTTTATTTTGGCCCACGTTAATTTTCTTGGCAAGAAGACGTCGTTGACGCCAGTTTGCTTACCCTTTTTCGTGCCCTGACATACACGCTATCTTTTACTTTACCCAGGAGTGCGCCTATTTCAGTTACACTCGGGGATGTAAATTAATTAAAAAATGTTGCCAAAATCACTTACCCGCACTAATATTTCGCTCAGGTTTCATAAAACGTTTAAGTAGAACAACCGTTTTGCTTTAAAGATAATTAAAATATAAGAACCGTTTGCGTGCTGCCAAAGGCACTCTTTTACACAAAACTGAAATCACACTACAAAAAAAAAAAACCTCCACACTCGCTGATATTCGCACTCGGAATCATAAACTTTACGCGTACGTCCCACTGACGTTCTTCTACACTCATTTGTACATTCTCCTTGTTTCATTTGATTCAAAATTATTTTTGTTTACGATTTTTCAACACAAGAGTTTTCACCACTTTTTCTGTAAAGTGCGATTATTGCTTGAAACAGAACTATAGAATATCTAAGAAAATTTTTACAATGAATATAATAAGATCTCTTTCATTGCTTTCTTTATACGAACATATTAGTCAAAACGAGATAGGTGCATTTACACAATAATTTCAATGTCAATTTAAATATTAGTTTCTATTTCTCCTACTCTTTAGATTCTGCTACTCTACACAAACTACATACTTGTACTCTCATATCATACTCTACTCTTCTGTTTTTAATTTTTGCTTCTCTCAAATTCGTTTGTTCAAAAATTTTGCTCGTTCGCTTCTGCTTCGGCCAACGCCACACCAACTTGCTGCACAACTACACCAACACAAGTATTTCGATTCAACAACCACTTAGCAACTTCTTCGACTCGCTCGTTTCGGCCATTGCCACGTAAATACACTGCCTCCAATACGTTGCTTTGGGCTATTCGGCCAACGCCACACATAGTTCGTTTACAACAACAACTTCAATCACATGCTATTTGCATACTATCATCCCTTTGTTGAGTGGATGATGCAATTTTAACAAGTATATGCGCCCCTATTATCAAATTTTTGTTTTGAAATTTTCTTCACTAGCATATATGCTTATTATGCGAATTAACTTTCTAAGAACACCAACAACACATACATATGCCTGTCTAAGACACAATTTTGTAGGATAGCCACATATAAATTAATGGCGCTCCACTCGATTTCTTGGTTATAGACTTTTATTCAAGTTTATTAAGATATATTTAAGGTTCACGTTTAATAATGTACATATAAGTATTGTAGAATATTAATTAAGTAGAATAGTATTTAAGGTAATTAACATGGACGTTCATCGTCTTAAGTACACTTATTTGCCTAAGTTTATGGGTTATTGTAATAATAATGCAATTGTGATTATTAAACACATTTAACAAGCATTTTAATACATTTGGTATTAAAATTGATATATAAATTCACGTTTTAATTATTTTATTATTATTTCACAACGAATGAGTTTTCTTGCGCGCGCTGGGTGTAGCCTTCGGTTTTCAACTAGCTTCAAACTGTCGTACGGCGTCGCCTTCGTCAAGTTCGTGTAGGTCAGACCTACACGGTTGCACTAACAAGGTCAAACTGTCAATGTTGCATTTGGTTAGTATTGTTGCCCGCTTCTGGTTACCATTGCCACATATCATACATGGAAAGATAAAAAATATGTGAAATATGCATTAAAAAACCCGACCTCCTCGTCTTCAAGATACAAGTGATCTTCAAAATTATCTTCTTCCGGCGGTATGTGCATTTTGTTAACCTATTTTTTTATTTGTCAAAATAACAAAAAGTGAAAAACCCCTGGTTTCTGATCGGCATTCACCTGGGAATTTTATTTAAAAAATTTTTTTATTATTCATTTTCTCATACAAGTTTTTTTAAATCTCATTATTTGAACCCGCGAAGCTTGAAAAGCTTATCCGCGGGTATATACTTTACATACATATTGTTTACAATCATAAAAACTAATATTACAAATACAAAAAAGTTATGATTATTAAGAATTACATTAAGATCTTATTTTGAAAAGGTTTCTACATACTAGATTTTAAATTGCGTTCAAATAGTGGTTGTTAATTATCGTTTTGCTATACTGAGTGTTCGGAAGATTTAGGTCTCTAGCGGGTAGTTCGTTTAGCAGGGTCGGCATTGTGACACTGAGTGAGTGTTTTGAATACTCGCTCCTGAATTTAGGTATTTGATAGCGACCTTCTACGCGCATTCGTGTTTTGTAGTTATGGCTTATGGGCTTCCTGAACTGCTAGTCATCATAAAATTCGCTAAGAACTATAGATTTGAAAAGAGATATTATGTCAAATATTTCCAGTTCTTTATTTACCGATGTCGTGCAGCTTAATTTTTGTTTTTTGCAAGGATTTTAAGTACGTAATCCTGACTATGTGGCAGTTGTTTGCACTTGGTTGTTGTACCCCATGATGTTATGCCATGGCGAAGACTGCTTTTTACGAGCGACAAGCATGCCTGCTTAAGGACGCAATAGTCACTACAATAACTTAAATAACGGAGGAAAAATTACATCTGTCGGAGTTTTTTCTGCAGTTTGACTACATGGTCATACCACTTTAAGTGCTTATTTACAGTAACTCCCAGATACCGATATGTGCTTACGACATTGATTAGAGTAGTGCATGAACAGTTTGTTATGCTATTAGTACCATGCTTATGTAAGCATTGGTGGTCGTGGTATTTTATTCTAACATCAGGGTGTTGAAAATGCGGCAGTCTGATGTGCATAAGCTTTGTTTTGGTGGCGTTTATTATTAGGCCGTTATCATGGGACCATCTTGTAATTATGTCAAGCTTGCGTTGCATTATTTGCTCAGCTCTGTATAGATCTCTGTGAGATACAACGACGGCCGTATCGTCAGCGTAGGCATAAACATTACAGTTTTTCAAGCATTGTAACATGCTGTTGGTATAAATAATATGAACTAATTGCCTCGTAACTCTCTTCGTTATTAATATTCACTCTGCATTTCCTGTTTTTTAAATAGATTTCGAACCACTTTAAACAGTTCCCACGTACCCCTATATTTTCTAGTTTTTCCAGCAACTTTTGATGCGACAGTGTGTCGAAGGCTTTGCTGAATCGATGAACAACACTAAGTTATGGTGATTTTGTCCAAGGTTCTCATTCAGTTAGGTGCTAAAGTTTCCTAGTAACTTGTTTATGTTTTTGCCCTTTTGGGATCTGTACTGGCTCTGATGTAACAACTTGTATTTTGTTATAAACTCTCTTAGTCTTCTAACAACCACTTCTTCCATTATTTTTTCTATGACTGGGAAAACTGCAATCGGTCGGTAATTTTTTGGTTCCGATTTTGAGCCTGCTTTAAATATTGGTTTTGTTAAAAAAATTTAAATTTTCCGGTACAGTGGATTGATTAGGGTTAGGTTTATAAGTTTTGTAATAACGGGAACCATTATATTTCGGTTGTTTTTAAGATCTTTCCGTCTTATTGCGTCACTACCAGGTCCTTTTTGTATATAGAGGTGAGTTATGATAGAACGAATTTCCTCTTCGTCTGTGTGCGACATATGCTTTTGACTTCGTTTGTATCGATAGTTCGGACGCGGCAGTCATTTACTATGGATTCCACACCCTTCGTGAAAGTAGTTGCAAAGGTGTCGCATACATGTTTTAGATTTTGTGTGGGAACATTTTTTACAACAATCTGGTCTGGTGTTTTTTGCCAAATATCTCGTTAATTGTTTGCCAGATTTTTTTTTGTATCATGCCTGTGTTCTCTAAATTTGTTTTGGTAGAATCTGTTTTTTGTATTTTGGATTATTTTATTAGCCTGGTTTCGGAATTTTTTGTGCGCGACTTCCCTATATATATAATCTGTCGCTCGTATTACGGACTTGCTTTAGGTCATCGTTCATCCAATCGTTCTCTTTACGTAGCTTTTTGCATTTTATAGTAGTCAGAGATTTATCATAAATATCGTTTAGACTAGCTTGTATGGCGTTATACATTTCATTCGCATCTTCTAACATCATAAGGTTACTCCAGTTTGTGGTGGATATGTATTCGGTAACTTTACGGTTACTTACTACTTTTTTGCGTATATCTCTTTCTGGAATAGAGGTCTCTTTTGTAGAAATCGCTATTTCACCTAGAAGTGAAAAGTGGTCTGTTATAGGTGTTTCTACTATTGCCGACGTTATGCTTAAGCCCCTGCCTTTAACAAACATATGGTCGATGGTAGTGCTAGTGCCTCTGTTTATATCAACTCTGGTTGCCCCCGATACTGTATTTTCAAAGCCGTTTGATGCAAGCATATTTAGCTATTGGTTGTGGCTTCCTGTATCGTTGTTTTCAAGGTTAATATTTATATCTCCAGTTAGTATTACAAACGTATCTTTAATATTTATGGAAACCAGATTTTCTAATTCCGTAACGAAGTTAGGAATATTAAGCCGAGGTGACCGGTAAATGGCAATAAAGGTGCACGAGAAATTGTTTTTGTTGATCTGCATCTCAACTGTTTCAAAGTGCGTTTTGAAGTTAACACGAATGGTCTCTTTTACAAATTTTGCTATGCCTCCCCCTCTTCTACCTACTATGTTTAAGTAGTACGCGCTAAAGCCGGTTATGTTAAATAAATCTTGTTTTTCATTAGTAATGCTTGTTTCTACCAGTATAAGTACATCAATTATGTCCATAAGGTGGTTTATCGTTGCACAGAAGCTGCTAAAGTTCTTTCTTAGGGATCGAATATTTAGATAAATGTACGATAAGTTACCATCCTTAATAATGTTTTTATTAATTCCCATGAATGCAGAATATTTTGTATAATTAATAGTGTTCATAGTTGTAAGACACTTTTTTTTTAGTGTTTTGTAGTGAATATAATAAATGTTTCTTATTTTATTTAATTAGGTTTACGTCGGTCTCGGAATTAATGTAGATAAATTTGCTACTTTCGTTTGTTTTTGCTAATATCCTCCCTTCCCTCACCCACAAGAATTTCCAATTGCATGTCATTGCTTTGGCTTTGGCTTGCCATATCAATTGGCGGTTTGTTGATGTCAGCTGAAAATTTACATACACTCTCCTATCGTTGCTTGTTATTGTGTTTACAATGTCATTTTCATTTGTTTTCATTCATTTAATTTTTTGCATAAGCTCACGCTTGGTGTGTACGAGTACATTAGAGAACTTCACGATTATGTTGATGCTTTTTGCTTTAGTTCGGTATACCGTGTCGATGTCATTATCACGTAAGTCAAGTTGGGTTGCCTTTGCAACAGATTGGACAATATTTTTGAGATCCTCTCCGCCTCGTTGTTCAATATTAGTTATGACGACGTTCTTCTCTAATGATTTTTGTTCGATCATATTGATTTCACATTCTAGTGCAGCAATGCAATCGTCTTTTTGTTTACATACCTTGTTAAGTTCGTTGATCTTTGCCGCCAACGTAGCTACCGAGTCTTGTAATTTGGTGGTTTTGTCTACGAACTCTTTTTTCATTTCTTCATGCGTGCGGGTATGATGTTTGGTCAGCTCTTCTATCGTTCGCTTAATCTCTTTCGCGTCGTATTTTAGTTCGCCTACGTTAGTTTGCACAGTACGGTTTTCAGTTTTTAGAGCATTGAGAGGGGTTTCTTCGTGTTTCTTGGTCTGATACTGCGTATCATCATTGCTCTCTGACGTTGATTGCTTTTTTTGTATGCCCGCAGATTGAGAGTTTGGGTCGGCCAACGTTGTTGTTGCACCTGACCTAGTTGTCCGACGGCACCTAAAGCATTTCCAGTTTTGCGTCGCTCAGAGCTCATCGCTGAGTACGTGCCGTCCGATATATCGACGCAAGTGGAAAAGTGATATTTGTTTGTGCATGACGAACAAGTACCAAAACTGCCGTTGATGGGAAGCGGCTTCAAGCAGAAGTCACACATGATTATTGTTGCGCTAAGAGAATCTTTTGACATTGTGGGGCAGAAGCTGATGAGCCGATAAACTCTTCGTGATGCAACAACAAATTATATTTCACTTTGTTATTTGTTTTATTTTATTTCGTGTAGGTTGGTGTTTGAGGATTTTAGTTTATTTTTGCAAGCTATTTATAATATCATGGTTTATATGGTATGGTTAAAGATTGTATCTCGTTGGATTTACTACTTTATTTATTTCGATTTATTCGGAGCTATAGAAAAACACGACCGTTCGCTACCAATACTCAATGGCCAGAGCGATTCTTTTGCATGCGATTCAAGCAGCTCACTACTTCCGGGCGCTTGCGTCCAAGTTCTCCGGGTAACCACCCAACACCTGTTTGATGGTGAGCTAAACGTGAGAAGGCAACAACCAGGCAAGACCCTCCGACGTAATCGGCTTAAGGGCTCGCTGGGGGGGTTCAAACAACAGCGTCTGCCCACCATGTGGTGCGGGTGTAAGCGGGCGTCTGTCTTGGATCAAGCGGCTCGCCGCAAACGAAATAAGGATTATGAGATAAGGGCATGTACCTGGAATGTCCGGTCCCTTAATGGGGAAGGTGCCGCTGCCCGGCTGGTTGAGGTCCTGAGGAAAGCAAAAGCTGACATCACCGCCATACAAGAGATGCGATGGACGGGGCGAGGAAACACGATCAAAACACCTTGCAACATCTACTGGAGTGGGCATGAAGACAAGCGCAGATTCGGCGTGGGATTTGTGGTGGGAGAGAGACTCCGTCACCGAGTACTGTCGTTCACACCCGTGAACGAGCGTCTCGCTGCAATCCGCATAAAAGAACGATTTTTCACCATATCGTTTATCTGCGCTCATACACCGACGGAAGAGAAGAACGACGTGGAAAAGAATGCATTCTACGAGCGCCTGGAAGAAGCATACGAGCGCTGCGCCCGTCATGATATCAAAGTCGTGCTTGGCGACTTTAACGCCAGGGTGGGTAAGGAGGGTGTATTTGGCCCCACTGTCGGGAAGTCAGTCTCCACGATCGGACTTCGCCAAATGGATTCAGGCTGATCGACATCGCCGGTGCCCGAAACATGGTCATATCCAACACTAGGTTTGTGCACAAGAAGATCAATCAGGCTACATGGCTGTTCCCCGATCGAATAACACGCAACCAGATCGACCACGTTGTGATAGATGGACGGCATGCTTCCAGCTTCTTAGATGTTCGCACAATACGAGGACCTAACATCGACACTGATCACTACCTAGTAGCACCCAAGATTCGTACCCGCCTCTGTATGGCAAAACAGGTGCAACAAAAAACGCAGGGAAATCTGGACGGCCAAAAGCTGCAATCAACCTAGTGGAATGCATGAGCACTCCGTACCGCAGCCGAAGAAGTAATTGGATTCCGGCGAACGCGAAAAAACAACTGGTATGATGATGAAGAGTGCCGCGCTGCAACGAAAAGAAAGGACGAAGCCTACAAGGCAACGCTGAGATCGAAGGCAACGAGGAATGTGTGTGAACACTACCGCGAGTTGAAGGAGCGAGGCGGTTTTTCCGGGCAAAAAAAAGGAAGGCAGAAAATCGTGAAATAAAGGAGCTTGAGATGCTGGACAACGGGAATAATTCCCGAAAATTCTATCAAAAAATTCGGCGAACGACAGAAGGTTTTTAACCCGGGGCAAACTCCTGTAAGAATGAGAACGGCGACCTGGTGGCCGATGTTCAGAGAGCACTCAGAATATTGAGGGATCACTTCTCTGCCCTTTTAAATGGAGAAACTGAGCAAGAAACCAGAGAAGATGCCGAACCCGAGCCCACAATCGAAGATGATGGAACTGACGTTCCACAACCCGACTATAATGAGGTGCGAATAGCAATATCCCGATTGAAAAACAATAAAGCAGCTGGCGCTGATGGTTTGCCTGCTGAGCTATTCAAACACGGAGCCGAGGAGCTGGTAAGGCGCATGCATCAGGTGCTATGCAGAATATGGTCGGATCAATGCATGCCTGACGATTGGAATATAAGTGTTCTCTGCCCAATCCACAAGAAGAGCGATCCTGCAAACTGCGCCAACTATCGCGGAATCAGCCTTTTGAATATCGCATATAAGGTCCTATCAAGCGTATTGTGCGAAAGACTGAAGCCTGATGTGAACAGACTGATTGGACCTTATCAGTGTGGCTTCAGACCTGGTAAATCTACCATCGACCAGAATTTTACAATACGCCAAATCTTGAAAAAGCCCGTGAAAAAAGAAGCGACACACATCATCTCTTTGTTGATTTTAAAGCTGCTTTCGATAGCACGAAGAGGAGCTGCCTATATGCCGCTATGTCCGAATTTGGTTTCCCCGCAAAACTTATACGGCTATGCAAAATGACCTTGAGCAACACCGCCACCTAAACTAAACGAAGTTTCAGACAGGGTGACCCCCTATCGTGCGATTTCTTTAATTTAATTCTGGAGAAAATAATACAAGCTGCAGAACTTAACCGCGCTGGAACAATATTTTATAAAAGCGTGCAACTGTTGGCATATGCTGACGATATTGATACCATTGGCCTTAACAACCGCGCCGTAACTTCTGCTTACTCCAAATTAGAAAAAGAAGCGGAGAAAATGGCACTGGTGGTGAACGAGGGCAAAACGAAGTTCCTTCTGTCATCATGCAAAGAGTCAGCGCATTCGCGCCTTGGCAACCAAGCCACTGTTGGCAGCAATAAATTCGAAATAGTAAAGGACTTCGTTTTCCTGGGAGCCAGCATTAACACCAACAATAATGTAAGCCTCGAAATCCGACGAAGAATTACTCTTGCAAACAAATGCTACTTCGGACTGAGTAGGCAATTGAAAAGTAAGGTCCTCTCTCGACGAACGAAAATAACACTCTACAAGTCACTCATCGCACCCGTCCTGCTATATGGTGCAGCAGCGTGGACACTAACACCATCTGATGAGGCGGCTCTGGGAGTATTAAAGAGGAAGGTTCTCCGAAAGATTTGTGGACCTCTACGCGTTGGCGGCGGCGTGTAGCGACGACTATTTAATGATGAGCTGTATGAACTTTACGCAGACGCCAACATAGTTCAGCGATTTAAAACACGCGGCTTCGCTGCCTAGGCCACGTTGTGCGAATAAGCGAAGATGCTCCAGCACAGAAGGTATTCTTGCCGGCACCCGCCGGTGGAAGCAAAGAAGAGAGAGACCACCACTTCGATGGAAAGACCAAATGGAGACCGATTGGCGATCCCTCGATGTTTCCAATTAGCGCTATTTGGCGCAACGAAGAAACTACTGCCAAGCTATGTTGGACGGTCAAAGTCACCCAGGCGGTTGGGTGGCTATTTAAAAAGAAGAGGAGAACCTAGCAAAATAATAAGAAATTAATTCAAAAGCCCGTCATTGTACACGTCACGTTCCATTTTGTATGGAGAATATTTGGGAGTTATTTCCATGCTAACCTGGGCTGTCCCTTCATTTCAATTTCACTTTATTAAGTCTATGGTTATAAGAATCTTACAGACTAGAAATACAAAAGAAAGCTTAAGCCAAGACAAGTTATATATAATATATACATTTAAACATAATGCGTATAAAGTTTAGAACCAAAAAATGATCTCGGGGGTGCAAAGTCCAGATCAATACTACCAAATATTTTATTAAATTCTGCGAGGTCCCTCGAGATAGGGCCATAATGATGGTAATTAGCACGGACTGCCTTGACATGAAACGGATATTGCGCACGCATTCTTCATGAATAAGGTGTCCGAGTCGGTAACAGATCCAGATTTCGCCCATCGAAAAACACGACAAGGGAAGATGATAAGAATTAATTATTGAGCATAGCTAATTGACAGAAGGGCCAGACACCCTATGGTGGGGCCTAAATATGTGATAAGTAAAGCGGGAGTATAACACCATATTATTACATTAGCGTGGATATGCCGTCTGGGCCTATAGATTTGGGGTCTTTAGACTTTCGAATGGCCTCCTAAGTCTCTGTGGTTGTTACGGAATAGGCGCTTGACTGTTTCTTCGTTTGTGCGCTTCCGTGGTATCGCGTCTAATTTCCTTGTCCACCGGATTTCGACTAAACCTTATAGGTTTAGTCGGATTGGAGAAGGATTTGACTGTGGATCATAATTCGCCACCACCAGCAGAGAGCTTGGAGGCCTTAGGGTCTCCTCCCACTTGGCGCTTGTGTTGATGAACCAGCTTTCTGATTTCCGCATTGATATCCTTGATATGGGATCCGCAGGCCTAAAGAGTCGAGCATGATCACGCTAGTTTGCCAGGTCAGCTGTCTCTGCGCGGAGAACCGAACGAATGCCCTTTATTCTCCCTAACGGAGTTGAGTTGAGGCTGAGTCTATGATTATTCGAAACGCACACACCCTTCTCTTCTATCAGACGGGATGGAAAGAGCAGCGAAGAAGCTCTCAGTGAAATTACGAACAAAGACCCAATCAGCGTCAATTAAGTTAACAAAAATATGGTTGTTGGAAGTGGCAAAGTTGGTGGGGCGACCAATTGAGAAGATTATCAGTAGATGATCCGATGCACGAGTGAGAATCGGTCACGAGTCAACAGAGTTGATATTTATCTATTTGAAGTCGACACCAACACAGAGCTGTCGACTACCAAATATACATATATGCATACATAAATACATCCCAGAAAAGTTAAATAGGTACCCAAAAATTTACATAAATTCACTTAATATTATAGCTACACATTTTTATAATGGAAATACCGTCGCTTATTCCTACAAACTAAAAATAACGTAATTAATAAATCTATTTAACAACAATGAGTATGCTGGTGGAGTTCACGGGATTCCGCTACTAAGCTGTCAAAATGCACGGATGCACTGCTTTCGATTCCAACCAACTCTGAAACTGGCAGTCCAAAGCTTTGAGATCATTTGTTTCCAATCCTTCATAGCTCGATAAAATGTCATATAACTTTCCTAGATCTAATTTAAGTTAATAATTATATATTTTTAGATTAAGAAAATTATTATAATCTATATATTAATAGGCTAACATTTTTTTCATACAATCAATTGTCAGGGTATATCTTTTTCTAAACATGCATAGTTTATATTTTGATATCTTAGGATGGGTCAGGAGCGGTGCATAGGCATATTGTGTTCAACAAATAATGCTTCATTTATTTGTAATAATTCATTCAAGTTTTCTGCATAAAGCCAAAGCTGTCAACTACAGTATCTGACTGCGTTATTGTACATCCAGCAGTAACGCAGGTGGTAAGCGTTTCGGCTATGTAGCCTACATTCCAAGGCTCGAGCCCAGATTCCGGACAACTTTTTTTTTTTGTTTGTTAAATTTAATTTGTTTTTAAATATGTATATGAAAACTTCTTATCACGATTCTTTTTAAATTTATTTTATTTTCAACCCAATATCTTTCTGTGTATCTCTCTAACTTGGAGTGATAAAATCAAATTTTTGCAAAACAAAACTCCAGAAAATGTTTCTAGTTTATCAAAACAAAATACTTAAGAAAATACCTACATACTTTCCTTCGTGAATGTTTTAAGAAATTCAAGGTAAACATATATGTAGCCCATAAGTAATAATATTATACTAATTTTATATATCATAACCCAATTCCGTCGGAACGAGAAACTCAGTCGAGAGTTTTGATAATTTTCATTATTTCTATCGGGCTTTTCCGATGAGACAGAATGGCTGATATACCCTATATATAAAATACAAAAAGGCGAAAACACAGTTTGTAGCTTCTTCAATTTTCTACTTGCGAAGTGGTTAGAAATCGTGTTAATTTTCCTGAAGGCATCAACTATTTTCTTCTTCAAATATTTTTATTTGTCAAAGGGCAAACATATCACCCAAACCTTACATATGTAGACTAAATTTGACCAGTTAACATTATAACCTTCCTTAACAACCAACATGAAATGTGTTTTAAACAGGTCTAAGTTGTGGTTGAGGTAAAAAGCCAGAAAACCATCATTTCATTGTAATTTTCTCCCCCTAAATGGACTTCAAAACAGCCAGATGTAAAGGAAAAATTGACAAAACTGCCTGTATATAAAAGAAAAACCAATATGGAAACCACCGTCATGCTAATATTGAGAAATATATGGAACTTCTAAATGAACGTTTCATTCATTTTCAAAAGCCATATGGATATGTATGTATACTCCTAATGGTGCCTTCTATGGTTCAAGCCCAGGCTCAAGACAATATTTTTTTTTTTAACAAAACTGAATTGCTTAGCTTGACTTGAATTTGTTAGGTATTTAAAGCAATCTTTTCTTAAAACCAATTTTTTGCAAAAAAAAAAACAACAAGAATGCCCATATTGAGAAATTTGAGGAACTCAAAATAAACGCTAAATTACTTTTCAATCAAAATATGTATATGTGGACACACTATAAAGGTGAAATATTTTCACTCTCTCACTCATTGAGCATATTGAGTTAAAGTAGTGGCGTCGGTGCGTCCAACTCATATTTCATTTGCTCTCTAAAAAGTAGAAATATTTTCATTCTCTTACTCATTAAGCAAATTTAGTCAAAGTATACACCGGCGTCGGCGCGCCTGTCCAATTTGATTTTGAGCGAGAGTTGCCCTCCCCTATACTGAATTTTACCAAAATCTTAAAAAAAAAATACCAATTTCTATTCACTATTTTCAGTCGGTTATTTAGATGCATCGTAAAATATTTGTTTTCAACATATCTCGCACGTTTTATTGCAAACAATAGTTCAAAATTAAAATGTTTACGATGAATTTTGGATTTTTTTTGCGACCTTTTTTATGTCACGAATTTTGTGTTAGCTGGCTCGAGGTCAAATTTAATAAAAACAAGTTTTATTGCGGGGTTACCCAATATACGAGGTGTGTTCAAAAAGTATCGCGAATTTTGTGTTTTTTCAAAAATTATTTATTTATTCATGAATATCTATTTTGTCCCCTTCAAAGTAATCCCCATGAGATATTATACACTTGTGCCAACGGCTTTTCCAATCTTCGAAGCACTTAAAAAAATCATTTCTTTGTATCGTGTTCAGCTCCTCCTTCGATGCCGTCTTTATCTCGTCAAGAGAAGCGTAACGTCGTCCTTTCATGGGCCTCTTCAGTTTAGGGAACAAGAAAAAGTCACAGGGGGCCAGATCTGGGGAATACGGTGGCTGCGGCATCATTAGTGTGTTGTTTTTGGCCAAAAAGTCGCGCACAAGCAACGATGCGTGAGCAGGGGCGTTATCGTGGTGCAAAAGCCAATTTTTGTTCTTCCACAAATCCGGGCGTTTATGGCGGATTGCTTCGCGCAAATTGCGCATACCTTGCAGGTAATATTCCTTATTGACCGTTCTTCCCTGTGGCAAGAACTCATGATGCACCACGCCCCTGCAATCGAAGAAAACTGTCAGCAAAACTTTCACATTCGACCGAACTTGGCGCGCTTTTTTCGGTCTTGGTTCGTGCGGCAGCTTCCATTGAGATGATTGAGCTTTGGTTTCCACGTCATAACCATAAACCCACGATTCGTCACCAGTTATGACAATCTGGAGCAAATTTGGGTCGTCGCGGACAGAGTTTAACATCTCATTAGCAATGTTCATGCGATGCTGTTTTTGGTCACAATTGAGCAATTTTGGTACGAATTTCGCGTAAAAATCGAAGACGATCCAAAACACGTGCAAGCAAAGCAGCTGTCAACAATTAACTGAACATTCAAAATGGCCGCTCTCCGCACAGTGGGCCGCAAGCTGTGACAAAGAATATGTGGGTACAACCAAAAATAAACTCAAAACACGAATAGCAGGGCACCGATCGGACATTAAAAATATACAATCACAAAACACACAAAAACAGCGCTTGCGGCCCACTTTGCGGAGAGCGGCCACAAACCAAACTTTGAATCAGTGATCATATTACAACAAGAGCAACATTATAATAAACGTTTCACATTAGAAATGCTCCACATTACTAACTTAGCTGAAAACAAGAGATTAAACTACAAGACAGATATAGAGGGATGTGCTCATATATACCAACACTTACTAGACTGTAAAAAGTAAAAAATAAAAAAATCAAATCAGTTCAAAATTGCATGGCGAACTAAACGGAGGCTGTGTGCTTAGAATTCACATAAAATGTATGTATGTATTTATTTATTTATTGTGTTGATGTATGAGAATGTAAAAATTGTTAAATATTGTTATAGCCCCTGAAGACGATCTCCGAAGGAGATTGAAATATATTGGGTAACCCCGCAATAAAACTTGTTTTTATTAAATTTGACCTCGAGCCAGCTAACACAAAATTCGTTAAAATGTTTACT
The DNA here is from genome assembly GCA_949987695.1 of Merzomyia westermanni. NCBI lineage: Eukaryota > Metazoa > Arthropoda > Insecta > Diptera > Tephritidae > Merzomyia > Merzomyia westermanni. The sequence continues at coordinate 100,515,801 of OX465292.1, read as the reverse complement.
CCATTGTAAAAATGAGGTTCAAAAACACCCATAGTGGCTCCTGTTCATATAATTCAAAATTTCATTTTTTTTTATGCGCAATCAAACTTCTACTTTTTTTTTGTTAAATTTCCTTTATTAAAATGATATTAAAAGGTATCGGGTATTTAGATGCATCCTAAAATCCTGAAAACCCTAAGCGTTTATAATAAACGTAAATTTTTACTGTTCATAAAACTCCAATATTAACACGGGATTCCAAACCGGCCATGGCCGCCTTATAATTCAAAATTTCAGATCAAAAAGAAAGCAGAGTCAAAATAGGAAGGTGCGTCGTTGAGTCGGAATTGATATATTGAATTTGTAATGTTTTCCCGGTAAATGAATTACAAAAAGCACTGCCTGTATACTAATAACCAAAAAATTACAATAAATTATTATTAAAAAACTATTATTAAAATCCAGACACGGACAATGAAAAACTTCGTGCTTTTCAAAACTCGACCTGCTTATACTCAAGAAAAGCGGGGAAATGCTTCGATGACTGAAGGGCTTATCCTTATTAATTATTTATTCAACTTTCTATATATTTATTAACACTTTATCTATTTTTACTTTGTGTTTCTTTTATTCGAGAGAAAGGTTCTTCGAAAGATTTGTGGACCTCTACGTGTTGGCGACGGCGAGTACCGAAGAAGATTTAATGATGAGCTGTATGAACTTTACGCAGACGGCGACATAGTTCAGCGAATTAAAACACAGCGGCTTCGCTGGCTAGGCCACGTTGTGCGAATAAGCGAAGATGCGGCAGCCCAGAAGGCATTCTTATCGGCACTCGCCGGTGGGAGCAGAGGAAAAGGGAGACCACCACTCCGATGGAAGGACCAAGTGGAGACCGATTTGCGATCCCGCGATGTTTCCAACTGGCGCCAGTTGGCGCAACGTAGAAACGACTGGCGAGCTATGTTGGACGGTCAAAATCGTTTAGGCGGTTAGATGACCATTTAAAGAAGAAGAAGATGGTTGTCTGGCGTTTTTCATTAACCACAACCTAGACATATTTAAAACACATTTCATGTTGATTTTTAAGGAAGGTTATCATCTTAGCTGGTCAAATTTAGTCTACATTTTTAAGGGTTTGGGTTATATGTCTGCCCTTTGACAAATTAAAATATTTGAAGAAGAAAATAGTTGATGACGATTTCTAACCACTTCGTAAATAGAAAATTAAAGAAGCTAAAAACTGTGTTTTCTTTTGGCGTTTTTTTTGGAAAAATTTGATTTTTTAACTCCAAGATAGAGGTCACACAGAAAAATATTGGGTTAGAAATATAATAAATTAAAAAAAAAATTATGATAAGAAGTTTTCATATACAAATTTAAAAACAAATTAAATTTAACAAAAAAAAAAGTTGTTCGGAATCTTGGCGCGAACCTTGGATTGTAAGCGTCGTAGCCGAAACACTTACCACCTGCGCTACTACTGTACTCGTATGTACAATAACGCAGTCAGCTACTGTGGTGGACAGCTTTGGCTTTATGCAGAATACTTTAATGAATTATTAAAAATAAATGAAGCATTATTTGTTAAACATACAGCACTGCTCCTGATCCATACGAAGATATCGAAAAACATTTTTATTGAAATTATACATGTTTAGATATAGATATACTAAGGCAACAGATTGCATAAAAAAAATGTTAGCTTATTAATATATGGATAATGGTTACTTTAACTAAATGTGCTCAGTGAGTGAAAATATGTGCAGGGTTTGGACATGGTTGCCATCTTGTAATTTTTTGGTTATTAGTATAGAGGGAGTGTTTTTTGTAATCCATTTACCAGGAGAAATTTACAAATTCAATTTATCAATTCCGACTCAACGACGCACCTTCCTATTTTGACTCTGCTTTCTTTTTGACCTAAAATTTTGAATTGTAAGGTTTGGAATCCCGTGTTAATATTGGAGTTTTATGAACAGTAAAAATTTACGTTTATTATAAACGCTTAGGGTTTTCTGGATTTTAGGCTGCATCTAGTTAAAGACCCGACCGAAAATAGAGGCCAGGAATACCTTTTAATCTCATTTTAATAATGGAATTTTACAAAAAAAAAGTAGAAGTTTGATTGCGCATAAAAAAAATAAAAGTTTGAATTATATAAACAGGAGCCACTATGGGTGTTTTTGAACCTAAGTTTTATAATGGAGTAAAAGTTTTAATTTTGAACTATTGTTTGCAATAAAACACGCGAGATATGTTGAAAACAAGTTGGTATTTGTTTTTTGTTCTCAAGATTTTGTACATTTCAGTATAGGGGAGGGCAACTCTCACTAAAATTCAAATTGGACAGAAGCGCCGACGCCGGTATATACTTTAACTCAATTTGCTTAATGAGTAAGTGAATCAAAATATTTCTACATGTACGAATGTACATATGTAATACTTCTATATTCCTAGAAAATACTCAATACACTCGCTAACATCAGAGTGCAGACATATAGGAAGCGAACGTACCAAAAGGACACATGAGCGTATTTTACTTTCATTGAAAAATATTTTTGGATAAGATACAAATTTGGAATCTTGTAGTAGATTTATATCCACTTAAAATAACGCAAGCCTAGCATCAGATTCTAGTTGACTGAGGCGTGAACATTAGACTGGGTCGATTAATTAACCGATATCGCGCCATCAATTTTTCGATAGGTTTTGGGCTCAGTAAAAAAAGAGCTCCACTACGCATTCCCAAAAAAATAATTTTCAAGCCTGCGAAATTAAATTTTTTTGACTTTTTTTCGACTTTGATTTTTAAGGGTGTTTCTCATGACCTACTAAAAAAAATATCATTTGATTTTAAAAGTTTCATGTATACCCTGTCCGACCCAAAAATGTCCGCTAAAAACGTTGACGATAGCAATTCTTTGAAAAGGAAAAAATTTTGGGTTTTGGGGAGTGTTTGTCAAAAAATTGACCCTTTCGCCATTTTTTTTTTTAAGGTTTTTTCAGCATACATGCAAAACTGTTTTCGATGAAAACGAATTTGTCTCATATTTCCTGTCCCACTTAAAATTATGCGCTAAAAACGTTGGCAATAACAGTTTTTTGAAAAAAAAATTTTATTTTCGGGTTTTGGAAAAGTCGATTTTTCGACCAAAACAAGTTCCCAAAACCGAAAACAAATTTTTTTTTCAAGAAACTGTTACCGCCAACTTTTTTAGCGCATAATTTTAAGTTGGACAGAAAATATGAGACAAATTCGTTTTCATCGAAAACATTTTTGCATGTATGCTACCTTCAAACCCTTAAAAAAAATGGCAAAAGGGTAAATTTTTTGACCAAAACACTCTCCAAAACCCAAAAAATATTTTTTTCTTTTCAAAAAATTGTTATCGCCAAAATTTTTGGCGAACACTTCTGGATAGGACAGGGTATACATGAAAATTTTAAAATCAAATTAAAATTTTTTTAGTAGGTCATGAAAAAGACCTTAAAAATCAAAGTCGAAAAAAGTAAAAAAAATTAAATTTCGCAGGCTTGAAAATTATTTTTTTGGGTATTGGGTATTCAAAATCGATGGGGCGATATCGGTTAACTTTCGTCTACACAAATCGACCAACCCTAGTGACCATATCTAAGGGTGGAGAACAAATGCCAAAGTAGTGGATGGAGTAAGCTGACGAATATTTCCCACCATGGGCTGATATTTGAGAATAACTACTGTAAGTACTTAGCTAACCATTTTTCCATGTTTCATCCACTCCGATGTTTGCCTAGCAATATAGAAGTATTACATATATGATGGAACAAATTGTTTCAAAACTTAAAAAAAAAATTATCAAATAATTTTAAAGACTACCTTTATATTTATGTCGCCAACATTAGCAATTTTGTTCTTGTCGAACGCAACTAGTCCCTCAGTTTTAGAGATACTCGTATCTCCATGAAATTTGGTATGGGCCCGCCATTTTGTAATATATTAATCATTTGTGGGAACCACAAGGTCGGAACAATACAACGCATGGCTCCCATACAATCGATTGTTCCGATAAACGGGTGTTTGCCTATAACTCTTGCAATTAAAAAGCTACGAACGCAACATTTTGCAGGTTTGGTACATATTGTATAGGCAATGTGGCTAGTGAAAAGCATAGTTTCGATAAATGGGTTTTGGGCTATAAATTTTAGATTTAAAAAACTAGGTACTTAAAATTTTGCAGAATTGGTACATATTATATACAGAATGTGACAAATGAAAGTCAGCCAGATCGGATCTACAAAACGTATAGCTCCCTATAACTATTGCAAATTAATAGCGAGGTACACAAAATTTGGCAGCTACAGTACTTATTACATATGTAATTTGTGTAGTGAAAATATATCGTATAGCCCCCCTACAACACATTTTTCCGATAAACGGATCAAAAATTTAAATCAATTAAACAAAGAAAAATGTATCAATCAAATTAAATCAACATTCACTTTAAATTCCTTAAGATTACACTACATTTTGAGGATTTTATTTAAGAACTTTGTATCTTGGCAAAAGTTTGTGAAGTTGGCCACATACAATTTTTTCAAAGCTAATGTATTTTAATACATTTACGTAGTATGGCTCACAACGGTTAAACAAGAACAAAACAAACAAACAAATCAAAATGGAAACCGGCGTCAGGAACTTCAAAATAAACGCTAAATTAATTTTCAATCAAAATATGTATATGTGGGCACACTCCAACGGTGAAATATTTTCATTATCTCACTCATTGAGCATATTGAGTTAAAGTAGTGGCATGGGTGCGTCCAACTCATATTTCATTTGCTCTCCAAAAGGTAGAAATATTTTCATTCTCTTACTCATTAAGCAAATTAAGTTAAAGTATACACCGGCGTCGGCGCGTCTGTCCAATTTAATTTTGAGCGAGAGTTCCCCTTCCCTATACTGAACTGTACCTAAATCTTAAAAACAAATACATATTTGTTTTCAACATATCTCGCGCGTTTTATTGCAAGCAATAGTCCAAAATTAAAATTTTTAGGGAAAGCACAATAAAAGCTTAATTTTTTTAATAGAACTCTATTATAAAAATGAGATTCAAAAGCATCCAAAGTCGCTGCTGTTGACATAATTCCAAATTAAACTTTTTTTAAAAACGCAATCAAACTTCTACTTTTTTTTTTTAAATTCCATAATTAAAATGAGATTAAAAGGTATTCATGGCCTCTATTTTCGTGGGGTATTTAGATGCATCCTAAAATCCTGAAAACCCTAAGTGTTTGAAATAAAATGTAAATTTTTACTGTTCATAAAACTCCATTTTACTCCTTATAATTCAAAATTTCAGGTCAAAAAGAAAGCAGAGTCAAAATAGGAAGGTACGTCGTTGAGTCGGAATTGCTAAATTGAATTTGTAAATTTCTCCCCGTAAATGGATTACACTGCCTGTATACTAATAACCAAAAAATTACAATATGGCAACCATGTCCAAACCCGGGACATATTTTCACTCACTGAGCACATTTAGTTAAAGTAACGATATTAATAGGCTAACATTTTTTTCATGCAATCAGTTGCCATAGTATATCTATATCTAAACATGTATAATTTCAATAAAAATATATTTCGATATCTTCGTATGGATCAGGAGCAGTGCATAGGCATATTATGTTTAACAAATAATGCTTAATTTATTTGTAATAATTCATTAAAGTATTCTGCATAAAGCCAAAGCTGTCAACTACAGTATCTGACTGCGTTATTGTACATACAGTAGTAGCGCAGGTGGTAAGCGTTTCGACTCTGACGCTTACATTGCGAGGTTCGGACAGATTCCGAGATTACGGACAACTTTTTGTTTGTTAAATTTAATTTTTTTTTTAAATATGTATATGAAAACTTCTTTTCACGATTCTTTTTAAATTTATTATATTTTCAACCCAATATTTTTGTGTGTATCTCTATAACTTGGAGTGATAAATCAAATTTTTGCAAAACAAAACTCCAGAAAATGTTTCCAGTTTATCAAAACAAAATACTTAAGAAAATACCTACATACATAACTTCGTGAGGTTTTTAAGAAATTCAATTTTTTCTCAATAATATTTGACTTAAGGTAAACATATATGTAGCCCATATGTAATAATATTATAATAACTTTCCTACTCTATGCAATCAAAAAACTTTTAATAATTAATTAAAAATGATTATTAATAAGTAAAATCAATAATAATTTTCATAAAAATTCAAAAAGTGAAAAATTATTATTCTTGGCCTTGAGCTCGTTTCATGAATACTATAATAATTTTATATATCATAACCCAATTCCTTCGGAACGAGAAACTCAGTAGAGAATTTTGATAATTTTCATTATTTCTATCGGGCTTTTCCGATGAGACAGAATGGCTGATATACCCTATATATAAAATACAAAAAGGCGAAAACACAGTTTGTAGCTTCTTCAATTTTCTATTTACGAAGTGGTTAGAAACCGTGTTAGTTTTCCTGAAGACATCAACTATTTTCTTCTTCAAATATTTTTGTTTGTCAAAGGGCAGACATATAACCCAACCCTTACATATGAAGACTAAATTTGACTAGTTAACATGAAATGTGTTTCAAACATGTCTAAGTTGTGGTTGAGGTAAAAAGCCAGAAAACCATCATTTCATTGTAATTTTCTCCCCCTAAATGGACTTCAAAAAAGGAAAAATTCAGAAAACTGCCTGTATATAAAAAAAAACCAATATGGAACCCTGCGTCACGCTAATATTGAGATATTTGTGGAACTTCCAAATGAACGTTTCATTCATTTGCAAAAGCCTAATGGATATGTATGTATACTCCTACTGGTGGAAATATTTTCTGAAGCAAGCATAAGCGTCTCGGGTGAGACGCGTGCTTCCATGGTGAAATATTTTCATTCTCTCTTGAGCATATTGAGTCAAAGTAGTGGCGTCGGTGCGTCCAACTCATATTTCATTTGCTCTCCAAAAGGTAGAAATATTTTCATTCTCTTACTCATTAGGCCAATTGAGTTAAAGTATACACCGGCGTCGTCGCGTCTGTCCAATTTACAATACTGAGCTGTACCAAAATCTTAAAAAGAAATACCAATTTGTTTTCAACGTATCTCTAAAAATGAGATTGAAAAGCATCCAAAGTCGCTGTTGATCACATAATTTAAAATTTTAGAAAAATTAACGAGCTCTAGGCCAAATATCTGTATATATTAATAAAACACAGTTAGTGATTTTAATATACATTTATTTTATGTAAAATGTCGATATTTCGACTTCACTCTGAAGTCATCATCAATACTTCAAAAAAAGAAAACAAACATATGATAGTCAAAATAACAAATATACAAATTGGCACAAGTACAAAACTTACACTGTGGACTGCACCTGGTCGACTAGTGTAACATTAAAATAAAAAAGTTTAAAAAACAAGGAAAAAGCATAGATAGAAAATGTAAATAATAGATAGCCGTTATCACAAACAAAAAAGTTCCATACAAGCAATGCATTAACCAAAATGGAGTGAGCGTCGCTCAAATGCTATCAGTTGTGGGTGAACTCTTCGCTCGTTAATTTTTCTAAAGTTTAAATTGAAAGGCCGTAAACAACAAAATAATAATTAAAAATTTAAACGTTTTAAGAAACGCTATCAAACTTCTAATTTTTTGTAAAATTCTATAATGAAAATGAGATTCAAAGGTATTAATGGCCTCTATTTTCGTCAGGTATTTAAATACATCTTAAAATGCTCAAAAACCTAAAGTGTTTACTGTTCATAAAACTCCAAACCAGCCATGGCCGCCTTATAATTCAAAATCTCAGATCAAAAAGAAAGCAGAGTGAAAATAGGAAGGTGCGTCGTTGAGTCGGAATAGCTAAATTAAATGTGTAATTTTCTCCCGGCATATGGATTACAAAAAAGCACTGCCTGTATACTAATAACCAACCAATTACAGTATGGCAACCATGTCTAAACGGTGGACATATTTTCACTCACTGAGCACATTTAGTTAAAGTAATCGTTATCTATATATGAATAGGCTAACAGTTTTTTCATACAGTCAATAGTCAGAGTATATCTATATCTAAACATGTATAATTTCAATAAGAATTTATTTTGATATCTTCGTATAGATCAGGAGCAGATTCCGGACAACTTTTTTTTTGGTTAAATTTAATTTGTTTTTAAATATGTATATGAAAACTTCTTATCATGATTTATTTTAAATTTATTATATTTTTAACCCAATATTTTCTGTGTATGACCTCTATCTTGAAGTGGAAAAAATCTAATTTTTGCAAACCAAAACCCAAGAAAATATTTCCAGTTTATCAAAACAAAATGCTTAAAAAAATTCCTACATAGCTTCATGGATTTTTTAAGAAATATTTGACTTAAGGTAAACATTTATGTAGCCCATATGTAATAATATTGTAATAATTTAATATATCACAACCCAATTCCGTCGGAACGAGAAATCAGTAAAGAATTTTGATAATTTTCATTATTTCTATCGGGGTTTTCCGATGAGATGGACCCTATATATAAAATACAAAAAGAGAAAACACAGTTTGTAGCTATATCAAATTTATATTTAAAAATGGTTAGAAATCGTGTTCATTTTTCTAAGTATATCAATTGTTTTCTTCTTCAAATATTTTAGTTTGAGCCCTTGCATATATGTAGCCTAAATTTGACCCGTTATTTTGGGTACAAGTTGTGGTTGGGGAAAAAGGCCAGAAAACTATCAGATGTTGAAGTTGTAATAAAATCCTGACTTAAAGCGAAAATTGCGAAAAGTGTCTGTATATAAAAAAATACCGATATGAAAACTGGCGTCAGGCTATGGTTGAGAAATTTGCGGAACTTCAAAATGAACGTTTCATTTATTTCGAAAGCCATATGGATATGTATGTATGTAGATATACTCCCAACGATGGAAATTTTTCTGTGGCTATAGCGGTTAGGTTAGGTATTTGACATGTATGTATCGGAACAGCGCAGGTGTACGCGTCTGCAGTGGTTCGAGCCCCGGTTCCGGACAACCATTTTTTTCCAATAGATTTTCTTCTTATCTTGACTTTTGAAATTATTAAGATTTTAAAGCAACATTTTCTTAAAACAAATTTGATTCAAAAAAACGCAAGAGAATTACTAAAATTGGCCATAACAAAATATATAACGTAAATACTTACAAAGTTTGATGGTTTTTTAAGGAGTTTGCTAAAGGCAGTAATTTGTATTTGGATGGATATAGGACTTAGGGTATACTTATATGATAAATAATAAGGTGAGATCATATATATATCACAAACTATTAATGAAATGCTATAAAAGTCAATATGAAATGGCTAAATATGTCTAAATTAGGGTTTAGAAAAAAAGCAGAAAACCATCATATTCTGAAGTTGCAATTTTCCCCCGCCAAAAAAAAAAAAACAGATCTAAAGGGATAGCACTGTTTGCATATAAAAAACGATAAAGAAACTGGCATCATGCCAGAACTTCAAAATAAAAGTTAAATTCATTTTCAAAAAAAATATGTATATGGGAACACATTCCTAACGGGAAAATATTTGTACTCTCTCATTGAACACATTGAGTGGCGTCGGTTCAGTGAACTCATATTTCATTTGCTCTATATTTTCATTATCTTACTCATTGAGCAAATTGAGTTGAAGTATACTGCAGCTTCGGCGCGTCTGTCTAATTTGATTTAGAGTTGCCCCCCTTTATGCTGATCTGTACCAAAATCTTAAGATAAAAATTCCAATTTGTTTCAACAAATATCGCGCGTTGTATTACAACCAAGCAATAACTCAAAATTAAATTTTTTAGAGAAAACACAATGAAAATTTTATTTTTTTATAGAACTCTATTATAAAAATGATGTTCAAGAGCATCAAGCAGCCCCTGTGCATATAATTCAAATTTGAACTTTTTAAAAACGCTACCAAACTTCTACTTTAAAGTAAAATTACAAATAAAAATAAGATTCAAAGGTATTCGTGGCCACTTTCTTCCGCCGGTTATTTTATTTTCAACATATCTCGAACGTTTTATTCCAAACAATGGTTCAAAATTAAAATTTTTACGGAAAACAGAATACATGTTTTATATTTTTATAGAACTCTATTATAAAAATAAGGTTCAAAAGCATCCTTAGCCGCCTCTGTTAATAAAATTCAAAATTTTAATTTTTATTTCAAAAAGGCAATCAAACTGTGTTTTTTTGTTAAATTCCACTATTTAAGGTGAGTAAGTTAGGTGCATCCTGAAAACGCAATAAAATTCAATTTAACCATAAAACTATGTATGTATACTCCTAATGGTGCGTTCCATGGTTCAAGCCCAGGCTCAAGACAATATTTTTTTTTTTTTAATAAAATTGAATTTCTTACCTTGACTTGAATTTGTTAAGTATTTAAAGCAATCTTTTCTTAAAACTAATTTTTTGCAAAAAAAAAACAGCAAGAATGCTTATATTGAGAAATTTAAGGAACTCAAAATAAACGCTAAATTAATTTTCAATCAAAATATGTATATGTGGACACACTCCAAAGGTGAAATATTTTCATTCTCTCACTCATTGAGCATATTGAGTTAAAGTAGTGGCGTCGGTGCGTCCAACTCAGATTTCATTTGCTCTCTAAAAAGAAGAAATATTGTCATTCTCTTACTCATTAAGCAAATTTAGTTAAAGTATGCACCGGCGTCGGCGCGCCTGTCCAATTTGATTTTGAGCGAGAGTTGCCCTCCCCTACACTGAACTTTACCAGAATCTTAAAAAAAAAATACCAATTTCTATTCACTATTTTCAGTCGGTTATTTAGATGCATCGTAAAATATTTGTTTTCAACATATCTCGCACGTTTTATTGCAAACAATAGTTCAAAATTAAAATGTTTACTCCATTATGAAAATGAGGTTCAAAAACATCCATAGTGGCTCCTGTTCATATAATTAAAAATTTTATTTTTTTATGCGCAATCAAACTTCCACTTTTTTTTGTAAAATTCCATTATTAAACTGAGATTAAAAGTTATTCCTGGCCTCTATTTTTGGTCGGGTATTTAGATGCATCCTAAAATCCAGAAAACCCTAAGCGTTTATAATAAACGTAAATTTTTACTGTTCATAAAACTCCAATATTAACACGGGATTCCAAACCAGCCATGGCCACCTTATAATTCAAAATTTCAGGTCAAAAAGAAAGCAGAGTCAAAATAGGAAGGTGCGTCGTTGAGTCGGAATTGATAAATTGAATTTGTAAATTTCTCCCGGTAAATGGATTACAAAAAGCACTCCCTCTATACTAATAACCAAAAAATTACAATATGGCAACCATGTCCAAACCCTGGACATATTTTCACTCACTGAGCACATTAAGGTAAAGTAACCATTATCTATTTATTAATAGGCTAACATTTTTTCATGAAATCTGTTGCCATATTATATCTATATCTAAACATGTATAATTCGATATCTTCGTATGGATCAGGGGCAGTGCTGTATGTTTAACAAATAATGCTTCATTTATTTTTAATAATTCATTAAAGTATTCTGCATAAAGCCAAAGCTGTCGACCACAGTAGCTGACTGCGTTATTGTACATACGAGTACAGTAGTAGCGCAGGTGGTAAGTGTTTCGGCTACGACGCTTACAATCCAAGGTTCGCGCCAAGATTCCGAACAACTTTTTTTTTGTTAAATTTAATTTGTTTTTAAATGTGTATATGAAAACTTCTTATCATAATTTTTTTTTTAATTTATTATATTTCTAACCCAATATTTTTCTGTGTATGACCTCTATCTTGGAGTTAAAAAATCAAATTTTTCCAAAAAAAACGCCAAAAAATGTTTCCAGATTAACTAAACAAAATACTTAAAAAATCCCTACATAGCTTCATGAATTTTTTAAGAAATTAAAAATTTTCTCAATAATATTTGACTTAAGGTTATTATAATAATTTTATATATCACAACCCAATTCCGTCGGAACGAGAAACTCAGTAGAGAATTTGATAACTTTCATTATTTCTATTCTTTATTTCGGCTGAGACAGAATGGCTGATAAACCTTATATTTAAAATACAAAAAGGCGAAAACACAGTTTGTATCTTCTTCAATTTTCTATTTACGAAGTGGTTAGAAATCGTCATCAACTATTTTATTCTTCAAATATTTTAATTTGTCAAAAAGCAGAGATATAACCCAAACCCTTACAAATGTAGACTAAATTTGACCAGCTAAGACGATAACCTTCCTTAAAAATCAACATGAAATGTGTTTTAAATATGTCTAGGTTGTGGTTAATGAAAAACGCCAGACAACCATCTTCTTCTTCTTTAAATGGTCATCTAACCGCCTAAACGATTTTGACCGTCCAACATAGCTCGCCAGTCGTTTCTACGTTGCGCCAACTGGCGCCAGTTGGAAACATCGCGGGATCGCAAATCGGTCTCCACTTGGTCCTTCCATCGGAGTGGTGGTCTCCCTTTTCCTCTGCTCCCACCGGCGGGTGCCGATAAGAATACCTTCTGGGCTGCAGCATCTTCGCTTATTCGCACAACGTGGCCTAGCCAGCGAAGCCGCTGTGTCTTAATTCGCTGAACTATGTCGGCGTCTGCGTAGAGTTCATACAGCTCATCATTAAATCTTCTTCGGTACTCGCCGTCGCCAACACGTAGAGGTCCACAAATCTTTCGAAGAACCTTTCTCTCGAATTAAAGAAACACAAAGTAAAAATAAACAAAGTGTTAATATATAGAAAGTTGAATAAATAATTAATTAGGATAAGCCCTACTTTCCCCGCTTTTCTTGAGCATAAGCAGGTAGAGTTTTTAAAAGCACGAAGTTTTTCCTTGTTCGTGTCTGGATTTTAATAAACACTAGTATATCCCGTGGTCGAAATTCGACCATCTTAAGTTAGTTTAAGTGATTAAATCCTCTGTTCATAGTTTTCCAGTAGTGCCTAGAGGCCGAAATATTTCTATATATCCTCTATTTTCGGTCGGGTATTTAGATGCATCCTAAAATCCTGAAAACCCTAAGTGTTTATAATAAAATGTAAATTTTTACTTTTCATAAAACTCCAAACCAGCCATGGCCGCCTTACAATTCAAAATTTCAGACCAAAAAGAAAGCAGAGTCAAAATAGAAAGGTGCGTCGTTGAGTCGGAATTGCTAAATTGGTTTTGTAATTTTCTCCCGGTAACTGGATTGCAAAAAAGCACTGCCTGTATACTAATAACCAAAAAATTACAATATGGCAACCATGTCAAAACGGTGGACATATTTTCACTCACTGAGCAATTATTATCTATATCAGTGTTGCCCAAACACACACTATGAAATTGTACGCTTGTGTTGAAATGCGAGAGAGCTTGCTGCTACACAAAAAAAAAAAAAAAAGAATTAAAATCTAACTATTTCACCTTGATATTAATAATGAGATTCATAACTGTTACAAATAAATTGTTTTCTGTAACAACATAACTACTTGAATTTATAATAAATGCTTAAATGCTTGAATTTTCACCCAACGAATCAATTATAAATTGTTCATAAAAAGCCTTTTTCAATTCGCAAATGAGGTCTTCTCTACTTCTCCCTATTACTGTTGCGTAACTAGAATGCTTATTACGATAATGTCTTTGCACGTAATACTCCCTATTGCGTTTCGTTATATATTGACAAACTAAACATTCAGCATTACCGAAAAAGTTTTCGGAAAATAAGAATGAGTCCTCCCACTAAATATTGTACATTATGAACAATGATTTACATTCAACAGTCATTGATCGACTGATTGGCAAACATACTTTAATCTTTCACAGTGCAGAGAGAGGTTTTGCCTTGTACGTGTGCGCCAATATGTGTGAGAAAAAAAAATTGTCCACCCCTAGGCTAGTAAAAAATCGTCACTGATCTATATATTAATAGGCTAACATTTTTTCATACAATCAATTGCCAGAGTATATCCATATCTAAACTGTATAATTTAAAAAAAAAAAAGGTATTTTGATATCTTCGTATGGATCAGGAGTAGCACATAGGCATATTTTGTTTAACAAATAATGCTTCCGTTATTTTTAATAATTCGTTAAAGTACTCTGCATAAAGCCAAAGCTGTCAAGTCCAGTATCTGACTGCGTTATTGTACATACAGTAGTAGCGCAGGTGGTAAGCGTTCCGGCTACAACGCTTACATTCCAAGGTTCGAGCCCAGATTCCGGACAACTTTTTTTTGTTAAATTTAATTAGTTTTTAAATGTGTATATAAAAACTTTTTATCATGATTTATTTTAAATTTATTATATTTTAACCCATAATTTTTTTGTGTATGACCTCTATCTTGAAGTGAAAAATATCAAATTTTGCAAAAAAAAAAAACGCCAGAAAATGTTTCCAGTTTATCAAAACAAAATACTTAAAAAAATACCTACCTAGCTTCATGGCTTTTTTAAGAAATATTTGACTTAAGGTAAACATAGATGTAGCCCATTTGTAATAATATTATAATAATTTTATATATCACAACATCAGACTTTAACTACTTTCTTCTTCAACTATTTTTATTTGTCAAAGGGCAGACATATTTATAACCCGAACCCTTACATATGTAGACTAAATTTGACCAGCTAAGATGATAACCTTCCTTAAAAATCAACATGAAATGTGTTTTAAATATGTCTAAGTTGTGATTAATGAAAAAAGCCAGACTACCATCATTTCATTGTAATTTTCTCCCCCTAAATTGACTTCAAAAAAGCCAGATGTAAAGGAAAAATTGAGAAAACTGCCTGTATAAAAAACAAAAACCAATACGGAAACCGGCATCACGCTAATATTGAGAAATTTGTGGAAATTCCAAATGAACGTTTCATTCATTTTCAAAAGCCATATTGATATGTATGTATACTCCTAATGGTGGAAATATTTTCTGAAGCAGGCATAAACGGCTCGGGTGAGATGCGTGCGTTTCATGGTTCGATCCCAGGTTCCCGACAATCAATTTTTTTTTTACAAAATTGAATTTCTTACCTTGACTTGAATTTGTTAAGCTTTTAAATCAATCTTTTCTGTTGAGACAGTTTCCCAACGGAACGATAGAGTCCTGATTTCCTTAGAGTCTTGAACGAAAACGGCGATAGCTAAATGTAGACAAAGGCTTTATTCGGAATAGTTTTACACATGTAGCAAGGCGTTTGTTAACATGTAGCCAAGAGTTTTGAATATATAGCAATGCGTTTTGTTAAAATTCTTTATGGTATGAAAAGCAGGACGTAAGATGATTTTGCTATAAATTGCTTTTGAGCTGCTCTTTGTGCATTCGAGCTTATTAAAGTACAAAAACGAAAAGAGGATTTGGCGCAATTATAGAAGTCATCCTTCGGTCTGTCATATGTCAATATGGTTTATCGATAAGAAAATTGATAGTAGTCGATTAATTCTAGCGATAACAATCCACCCCCCAGTAGGGCAAGAAGTTCCTTCGCCAATCTTTGAAACCGGCCGATGTAGGATGCCACTATTAGTCATGATTTTTGCACTACGTACCTGCTCATCCTTTTTTAACCTCGTTTGAAGGACCTTGGCTCGTGGCCAGACGTTGCGAGGGCATGAAGAGGCAACCACCACGACTAGGTCCCCGACGCATAATGGTCTCACCTTCTAATGCCATTTTGTCCTACACGTTAATGACGGTAAATATTCTGTCAACCAGCGTTTCCAAAAGTTGTCTGCATATCGTTGCGGTTCAAGCCAACTACTTCATAGCACACTTGCGCTGTCGTCAAATACTGAATATGGTTTCATGCCGTTGGAACTTCCCAGCAAAATGTGATTGGGTGTGATAGCTTCAGCATTGCTATCGTCGAGAGGGACATACATTAAGGGCCTTGAGTTAACAATGTTTTCAATTTCAGCCAGCATACTTCTCATTAGCTCTTCATTTGGTGTGGGAGTTGGCGTTATTTTATATAGAACAGTTTTTATGGAGCGCATTAAAGGTTTCCAGGCGCCCCTCATATGTGGAGCAAGAGGCGGATTAAAATTCCATTTCGTATACGAAAAAGTGATGGTACGGGCGAGCTCATTTCGATCTACTTCGGCAACTGCTTCGCGCGGCGCTCTCTCAGCACCAATGAAATTTGTCCCGTTGTCGCTAAGGAATTCTTGCGGGGTACCTCGTCTTGCCATAAATTTTCGTATAGCTAATATACACGAGCTTGTATTAAGAGAATACGCGATTTCAACGTGCTCCGTATCGCTTTCTTTCAGTTTACTGTGACCATAATAGGTCCGAAAAAATCTACGCCCGTGAAAGTAAAAGGCGCAATATGAGCAGTTATTCGAGCGCGAGGTAACTTAGCCATTTCTGGTATCTGCGGTATGGCCTTTTGAATTTTACACATTTGACAATTTCGAACATGCTTCTTATAAACGACGCGTAGGCGGGGTATATAGTAAATTTGGCGAGCTTCATTCACCACGGTTTCATTACTTAAATGGTTATATGGATTATGGTAATGCATTATTATTAATTATTATCGGCATTTTCGGCTCGTCTGCAATAAATGTCATTTCTACGCGGCCATCCATGCGCAAAATATTATGTAACGCTAGCCTTGCCCCATACTGGCCAAAACCATTAGCAGCAAGAGTCTGTAATAATGTTTCTAAGGCTTTGCAGCGTCGCCGCTGTACAGCAACATTTTATGTGTACAGCCACCATGTTGCCGAAAGACTTGCCAACCATGAAAGGCTAAAATTCTGCTAACAGCATACCAACATTACAGACAACCCACGAATTACTTACATGTATGGATCTAAACGATCGTGGGATTGTGTAAGTGTATAAAAGAAAATACGGGAATGCCGAAAGAAAGTTTTGTGTGTGGAAGTGAAAATCTTTCACTTGGTAGCCAGTTATCCTGCCACGGCGACAAAGGTATAAAAGGGGGCTCAATAAGTCAACTGGCCAAATTTGCTTTTGAAGTAAAGTGTAAAGTGTGGTAAAGTGTAAAGTCATTTCTGTAAAAATTAAATAAATATTAAATCTACAATTTAAAAAGTATGAAGTGGGCGATTTAAGCCCCGAAAGTCCGCGACAGTCAAACTATTACGCAGAGTGATAAAAGTCGTCGGGCATAGGCCCAAATTTCTTATCCTGGGCATTTAAGTAGGAGGTAAATAAGTCTACGCTAATTCCAGTATTTTCCACCTGGCATGCCCACCGTTGGCTTGTAATAGCCAGGTCCGCAAGCAAGCCAAATAGAAAGTTGTATGCGCATGGATAAAGATTCGTATATACCAAGATATGTGTATACGGGGATCCATGGGCATGCAAACACAAAATCTACTTATATTTCTCCCTCGATACCTTTCTTGATGTGTTCAGTGACTTAAGCATCTCTGCATTGTTTTTTTTTTTTTAGGTGACCACGCCACTTAAAGCTGCCACATAGACTGGCGTCGCCACGCCAAGGACAGCTAACAAAGCACTAGCCACACTCACACAAACACATACATTGGAGCACGGCTAGACAGCCATCACCAACCCTATGCTATATGGTAAATTTATCACCAGCTAGAATAGCCAACAACAATAACACGGCAACAACAACACGTCGGAGCAGCTTAAATTAAGTATCTTTGGAATTTGATTGTGGTTAGCCTATCTCTGGTCTTTTTTTATTTTTTTTGTTGGAATTTGCCTAAGTTTTTTTAGTTAAAATTTGCATATTTTAGTTTAAATTAAATCTTTGATTTTGTTTTACTCGCTGTTATGAGCAAATTGTAGCGAGAAGTGAATATTATACGCTTTTGCATAGTCAGAAAAAAAAGATAGATCAAGAAGACACACGCTTTTGTTCGGGAGTAACTTCATTTGTTTGAATTTAGGGGCTTATTAGGCATTTTTGTTGGGGTCACCATTCCCAAAGAAAAAAAAGGGGGTTCGAAGTATTTCTTTACCTTTCTTTATTTTTTTTTACTAAATTATCCAGCGAGTTTTCCTTCACACGCACTTCACTAGTTAATATTTTTCTTTCTTCTTTCACATTTTCCTCTTTAAGTCCATCCGCGTAAACATACTTAAAACTTCTTTTGCAGTAAGGAAATTTTTCCTTAAAACTAAATTGGTTCTTTAAACTTTTTTTTACGTTTTCGTCGGGTGAATTTGTTGCAAGCTAGGGGCAGATCGCTTTTCAACAAAAAAAAAAAAAATTCAGAAAAACAAGGAACAGAAGGGAAGCACTCAATTCGTCCATCACCGCGCGAACACATGGCAGGTCATTTGGCCACTATTGTGTTTGATAGAGCAATCAGCTTTTGAAGCCAGACCACAAGCGAGTGATCTTGCAGAGTAATTGAGAGCGATCTTGCCGCCCGTAGATGAATGTATGTAGGTATCTAGGAAGCATGTATGCTTGAGATTTTTTGCTTTTGAATTTTCTTTCAGCACAGGTTCTCAACATCGGCGCCTTTGGAGAGCAACCAGGTGAGTGATTGATCTGCGTATTCCATAATATATATGCTGTGTGTGTTTATGTATGTAAGTGCATTAGCGCTCAGCTCACAAACCGTCCTAGCGATCAAAGCTGAATTAGGTGAGAAAACCAAAACCGCGAAGGAATGTGCATACATAAACACACACCTACATACCTATCAACAATTACAAATCCATTTTGCGCGACTCTTTTTTTTTTGGTTTTTTGGGGTTTTCTTATTTCTTTTATCTAACAAAAAAAAAATTCTAAATAAAGTTTTTTTGCGAGAGTAAGTTTGCAGGGAGTAAATAACCAACCATTAAGAATTTAAAGCACATAATTAGAGGCTAGGTCAGTGACCCGTTCAGCTGTTCATCTGAACATAGTAACTTATACTTTAGGGCGTATTACAATTAATCCAATTGTTTGGTCGTCGTAACAGTACCAGAATTAGTTACATGAAGATTAGTGTTAGGATTTCAATTTTCTTTTAGTTTAGGATTCCACTTTTTTTGCCATTATGCGGTATATATGTTAGATATCAGTATTTTTTTTTTTAACTGAGAATCTTCTTATGTCCACGTATTTAAACGATAGATTAAGGTTTGCTGTGAATTATAACTATTAATTACATTTGAATTTTTCTTTGGGTTTTGTAAAATTAAATAATAGGATTAGATGAAATAGATTAAGAAATGAACTTTTAAATTTTATTGTAAATAAACTGTAATAGAATATGATGAGTTGAAAATATGAGTTTAATTGCAAAAATGCAAGGCTAGGCTTTTTTTTGTTTTGGTGTTGGTTCTGCGCTTGGGCGTGTCAAGTAAGTGAGGGTAAATATCAGGGAAATGGACTGATCAACAGACAGACAGACTAAGGCAGGTTTGGGGGCACTGTAAGTAATTAGGAGTCAGCACAGTGCCCATGGTTTCGCGCAAGTTGCGCTGAAGTGGGAGGAAAGACTCCACCTGACAGGACAGGTCTCATCCTTTCCCTTCTCTATACCCCCTTCCTTTCTCCATTCCCTTGTACAGGTATGAACCTCCTTTTTGTCCATGTGACTGCAGTTGAGGGTGGTGGGAAACACCCCGCCCAACACGACGAGCTAGCTTGGGATGCAAGCATACCTGCTTGCCATAACACCTCACCAAAGACGCCAGCGGTCACGTCACAATTATTTTCATCTAAATACGGAGATTTTTTGTATAATGGGCTCGATCTAGGTAACAGCTTATTTTTTTTAATCTTTCAATTTCCTCAGCAAAAGCGCTCCGCTGCGCTTGTCGGTATAAAACATTTCCCTTTAATCTCCTTTTGAATTAGTTATCCATACTGTAGATTTCGTCCGCGTAGTTTAGATTGCATGTTACCAATGAAGCGTAGCGCAAACCCTGTAGCGCGCACGACTCGATTCCACTCAGAGAAACGTTCTACTTCGATGACTTCAAATTCTGTCTCTGTATACAATAGGTGGCGTTTCACTTCCGTCGTATCTGTAGTTGTAGGTATGTTAGCCGGCCATTTCTCGTCAGACATGTATAAAAATTGTGGGCCATTAAACCAGCGACTATCGTTTTCGAGGTCTATCTTACGCACCCACTTAGTGGCTTCATCAGCGACATTAAGTTCATTCGGTATCCACCTCCACTCATTCTGATCAATTAAATCTAGAATTTCACTTACACGAAATCCTACAAACTGGCTTATTTGCGATGATCAGAATGTAGCCAGCTCAATACCGTCTTCGAGTCTGACCAATATACCTTTCGGGTAACTTTTAATTTGTGATTTTGAAGAATATAGTTTGATAGCCTAGCTCCGATAAGCGCTGCCATGAGTTACAGGCGAGGAATGGACGTCAGCTTTAATGGTACCACTTTAGTTCTGGACCCAATTAATGAACACACAATATCCTTACCGTCTGTAATTCTAAAATATGAAACTGAAGCATATCCATTTTCGCTAGCGTCTACCAAAGTAAGCAGCTGCACATCAAGCGAGTTGTAGTTGGCGAAACTTTGAAGATAACAGCGACTTATACGGATATTTTCTAAATCCGGAAGCATTTTTATCCACTTAAGCCATTTTGAAAACTGCTCCGGCAAAATCGTGTCATCCCAGGCAATAACAATGCGCCAAATTTCCTGCATTAAGATCTTTTCGTACATTAGAACGTGGCCCAGCAGACCGAGGGGATCGTATATTGACATTAACGAGCGTAATACCTCTCTTTTTGTAGGGACACGATCACCAGTGAAGATTTCGCTCTTTAATTTCATCACTGATATTTTGAATGTAATCTTGTCATCGCTTGGAATCCAAAATATTCCAAGCACCTTCTCCGTAGCCTCAAAGCTGCCAAGTATTAGGCTTTTACTAGTAACCTGTGTTTCGGTATTGAGCTCTTGCAGAACCTCGTCTGCATAAATTTAACTTCCTTGGTTATTTTTATCGCTTCTTCTACTGTATCAAAGGAATCCAAATAATCATCAACATAATGATTATGCTTAATAGTATCCGCTGCTTGTGGAAATTCCTTTTCGAATTTTTAATGCATTCAGATTTTTAATGTATTGCGAAATATTCCGTGCACAAGTGGCACCAAAAATCATTACATTCAGTATATAAATTTCCGGTTCAATTTCGGTTTTGCAATCTCGCCATAGGAAACGTTGAGCGTATTGATCTTCAGGTCGAATAAAGATTTGGTGAAACATTTCGGCGATGTCACCACACACCGCTATAGACTTCTGTCTGAATCGATGTAATATACCATGGAGCGATTCCAGCATGTCGGTAGTAGACTGTTAAGTGACACTCCGTTAACCTTGGCGGCAGCGTCTTGTTTTACCTGGTTTATTTTTGTTGAATACAGGGAAGATTGGCAAATACCAGACTTTCTCGCATAATTTGTCCTCATTTGACTTGCGGATGTACCCCTTAGCCAAATAGCCAAATTGCGGATCAGTAATCAGCCTTTTCTCAAGACACAAAAGTTTTTTCTTTGCCATGTCGTAGCTTTTTGGGAGTTCAAATTTATCATACCGCCACAAAATTGCGGTTTCGTAGTGACCATCGGAACGTCTATTGGTTAGAGACTTTAGCATATTTAGACAACGTTCATCTTCGGCATTTACCTTTGGTTGTAGCGCTAAATTAACGCCAATATTTTGTAATGAGTAGAATTGTTTGACCATTTCATGTAACTTTGTATCACCATCAGAACTATGTATACTTGCAGATGTGAAAGCTGTAAGATTCACTAAAATTTTGTTTGCTACTACATGCTCCGTAAATCAAACACCCAAGTGCAGTCTTGATCGCTACCGGTACCATAGGCTTTCCCTCTCGAATGGTATGCGGAATTCCTAATTTCCAATTATCTACTTCTATGAGAAAGCGCGGTTTGGCGTTTTCGTAGCCTTGAATTTGAATATTTTGCAAATGTTTAAATTGTTTACATAGAGCTGCAACATTTATTGTTTGTATTGGCAGCGACAAGTTACTGACGGTGTGTACATTCAGTTTTATTTTCCTTGCTTTGCTTGTTAAAATTTCAACATTCAAGTTTTTTGAAAACTTTTCTTCGCGCTGTATTTCGCCAGTCCACTTCAAACACAATGCCGGTGTCCGACCGCTCAATTGCAATTCATTAGCAATTTCTTCATCTAATAAACTTACTGAAGAGCCTTCATCAATAAACGCAAACGTATTTACTATTTTCTCGTTATTTCCCTTTAACGTTACGGGGATAATTTTAAATAGAATGTCACCAATTTGTAAGCTATGCGCATTTAGTTTATGTTTTTCGGTCTTTGCATCTACATATTTCAGTCGATTGTAATTGTGGCAAGTAGGAATTCTGCTTGCAATCTATGTTTCTATGAAGCAGAGCATGATGTTTGAGCCGACAATTATTTACCCCGCATACCTCTGCACACGATCTGAAATTTGAATGTTTTTGCAAACATTGTATACATAAATTGTTTTTTCTTATTACATTCCATTTTTCACCACGGTCTAGCGATTTAAACATTTTGCAACTAGCAACATTGTTCCAGAGCTTCTTGCGTACGCAACATGTTTTCTCTTCTTCTTTTCCTTCTTTATGAAGGTGAATAAAAGCTTTCTTGTTGTCATTTTTACGAACAGCTGTTTTATCAATAGAAGCAGAATTATTTGGTGAAACAACAGTGCTAGCAGACAAACTGACATTATATATCCAATTGGAGAATTCAGCTAAATTTGGACGGCTATTAATTTTTGCCAAATCAAGTTTATGTGTACCCCAACTAATTCGATAAATGGGGGCAGTTTTTCTATCAGTTCTTGTAACAACGACGAGTTATTCATTTCTTCGTGTAATCCGCAGGCCTCGATAGTTGTCTGCAGGTTTTTTACACCAATGGCAAAAAATGTAAATTTTTCTATTTTGTCATGATTCACTTGTGGTAATAACTTTAATCAATTTTTTACAGAATACAATATTTTTTCAGGCTGACCATATAGCAATTTAAGTGTGGACATTGCTGTACGAACACAGGAGGGAAACGTGTTTAACAGCTTGCAAGGCTTCGTCGCGGAGGCATCGTTGGAGCCTTATCAAATTTTCGGCATCTGTTAAACCACATACTGTTGTTGACCATTGGAACATATGTAGAACTAAAGAGCGGCCATTCTTCTGGCTGGCCGGAAAAATTAGGTAACTCTTTAGGCACAGATTGGCGTGAACTTATTTGAGTCCTAGATAAGTTGGTGCTCATAGAATATGATGAATTAGGCTGGATGTTCATTTGCGCTGTTGGAAAAATAAAATTTGATTGTGGTGCACATAAAGGCACAGAGTTTGCGAAAGTGGTTGTAAGGCAAGATAGTGTTGCCGCTGTAGGCGTAGGAAGAGACTGCATATGTTATACTATAGTAGCGGTCTGCGCAGCAGCTACTGCTGCTTACGTCGACGTCGTAGGTTCCCACATTAGGGAACCATTTATCTGATGCACAAGGTTATTAGATTGAGCAGTTGCTGCCGTGATAGGAATGTTCGTAAGAGCGGAATTCGCTTGCTGCACTCTAGCAGCTTGCTCATCGAAGGTTGTCGATGGCATAGGCGCACACGTTAGTGCAGAATTTGTATGCCGCACTCCAGCAGCTTGCTCATCGAAGGTTGTCGATGTCACAGGGGCACAAGTTAGCGTCAGATTGGTTTGATGTACTGTAGCGTCAGGCTGAGCAGCGACTGCAGCTGCATTCGCTGACTTCTTCGGCACGCAGGTTAGTATAGAATTTGGATACTGCATTGTAACAGCAACCTCACTAGCAAACATGGACTTATTTTGCATTTTGTTTTGCTCGCATTTATCGGTAATGGATACATTAGGGTGCAATGACGAGTTTTCGTTGTTAAAATTTGTTGCGACATTGCCTGCTATGGTATCGAAATACATTGATCTTACAGAGCTGCGACCATCTGAATTTTCTAGATGCCGATGTGGCATGTTGAAGTTATGCATTTCAAGAAGCTTATATTTTTTGTCAAGATACTCTTTGCCACGAGCTATGGCCACCTGCCTCTCTTCCTCCAACCGTTGAAGCTCCAGTTCAGCTGCACAATTTGTCAAATTAGAACTGCGGCTTGAAGAACTTCTGGTTGATGGCGATGAAGCCGATTCTAAGCATTTTAGACATTTCCATACTTGCAGAAAGGAGTCGGAGACCGCATAGGCACAAGATTGATAGAACGCATTTTGACATTTAACGCAGAATACGACGTCCTCTTTAATCTTATCGTCTTTGCAATGTGAACATTGCGGCGGGTGTGGTGGTTGACTTCTAAATGCAAATTCATATTGTACTTACTTTGAGGTTAGCACGGGCACGTGTAGGTATACCAGCACCACTTTCGCGAATCCTTTTGTCTGCAACTTTGGTCACAGGAACTTGGAGTTACACAAAGAATTTTAAAATGTTGAGACAGTTTCCCAACGGAACGATAGAGTCCTGATTTCCTTAGGCTCTTTAACGAAAACGGCGATAGCTAAATGTAGACATAGGCTTTATTCGGAATAGTTTTACACATGTAGCAAGGCGTTTGCTAACATTTAGCCAAGCGTTTTGAATATATAGCAATGCGTATGGTATGAAAACCAGGACGTAAGATGATTTCGATATAAATTGCTTTTGAGCTGCTCTTTGTGCATTCGAGCTTATTAAAGTACAAAAACGAAAAGAGGATTTTGCGCAATTAGAGAAGTCATCCGACGACCTGTCATATGTCATTTTAGTTTCTCTATCTCTATGGCGCGATATACAACAGGTATATCATAAACCTCCTAAGAGATTTTTGCGCCAAGCTTCTCTTCCAATTTGTGGTGTGCCGATTTGAATTTTCCCTACAAATTGGTGGGACCTACAGTTTTTTGCCGACTCCGAACGGCATCTACAAAGGAGACGAATTTTTGCTGAGAAGCCTGTCATGGCAGAAATATACTCGGAGAGTTTGCCAAACCACTGCCGAGGGGCGACCCCGTTTTGAAAAACTTTTTTTCAAATCACTTTTGATGTTACCTGTACCAGGGCTCGAACCATGGACCTTCGGTGTGGAAGGCCGGCAACACTACCTTCACACCACGGCGGCCGCCGTCATTTTAGTTTATCGATAAATAAATTGATAGTAGTCGATTAATTCTAGCATGTAATAGATTTTAAACAGTGGCGATAACATTTTCTTAAAACCAATTTTTGCAAAAACGACTGCAAGAAAACTACTAAAAATTTACCATAACAAAATATACTAATAACCAAAAAATTACAATATGGCCTAAACGTTGGATATATTTTCACTCACTGAGCACATTTAGTTAAAGTAACCATTATATATAATAAGTCTAACTATGTTGTTTGTATAAGTCCATCAAATCCAAGTGTTTTTATTGAAATATTGACCGAATCTAAAAGGAGTGGTGGACTTTCAAACATTCCTAAGGACTGTTTTTGCCATCTCCTATTAATGATTACCGGTCTTTAATGGGCTGATTTTTTCGGTTAGTATTCAAATTACACGCCGTTTAGTGTGAGCCGACTTTTATGAAAGCGGCCCTTAATTACTCATTAATTAATTTCAGTAACAAGAATTTTTCCAATATTTCGGCCTCTAGGCAGTATTGGAAAACCATGAACAGAGGATTTAATCACTTAAACTAATTTAAGTGTTTATTAAAATCCAGACACGAACAAGGAAAAACTTCGTGCTTTTAAAAACTCGACCTGCTTATGCTCAAGAAAAGCGAGGAAAAATGCTTTGATGACTGTAGGGCTTATCCTAATTATATATTTATTCAACTAACACTTTGTTTATTTTTACTTTGTGTTTCTTTAACTTTAATTACATGACTTTCTAAAAGCAGTATACAAGCGGGAATATGCACTAGAGGGTTAAGATATTATAATTCTCATTTCAAAGAGAACATTTTTTAATGGGAACCATATATGTAATACTTCTATATTCCTAGAAAATACTCAGTACACTCGCTAACATCAGAGTGCAGATATATAGGAAACGAACGTACTTCATTGAAAAATATTTTTGGATAAGATACAAATTAGAACGTGGCCCAGCAGACCGAGGGGATCGTATATTGACATTAACGAGCGTAATACCTCTCTTTTTGTAGGGACACGATCACCAGTGAAGATTTCGCTCTTTAATTTCATCACTGATATTTTGAATGTAATCTTGTCATCGCTTGGAATCCAAAATATTCCAAGCACCTTCTCCGTAGCCTCAAAGCTGCCAAGTATTAGGCTTTTACTAGTAACCTGTGTTTCGGTATTGAGCTCTTGCAGAACCTCGTCTGCATAAATTTAACTTCCTTGGTTATTTTTATCGCTTCTTCTACTGTATCAAAGGAATCCAAATAATCATCAACATAATGATTATGCTTAATAGTATCCGCTGCTTGTGGAAATTCCTTTTCGAATTTTTAATGCATTCAGATTTTTAATGTATTGCGAAATATTCCGTGCACAAGTGGCACCAAAAATCATTACATTCAGTATATAAATTTCCGGTTCAATTTCGGTTTTGCAATCTCGCCATAGGAAACGTTGAGCGTATTGATCTTCAGGTCGAATAAAGATTTGGTGAAACATTTCGGCGATGTCACCACACACCGCTATAGACTTCTGTCTGAATCGATGTAATATACCATGGAGCGATTCCAGCATGTCGGTAGTAGACTGTTAAGTGACACTCCGTTAACCTTGGCGGCAGCGTCTTGTTTTACCTGGTTTATTTTTGTTGAATACAGGGAAGATTGGCAAATACCAGACTTTCTCGCATAATTTGTCCTCATTTGACTTGCGGATGTACCCCTTAGCCAAATAGCCAAATTGCGGATCAGTAATCAGCCTTTTCTCAAGACACAAAAGTTTTTTCTTTGCCATGTCGTAGCTTTTTGGGAGTTCAAATTTATCATACCGCCACAAAATTGCGGTTTCGTAGTGACCATCGGAACGTCTATTGGTTAGAGACTTTAGCATATTTAGACAACGTTCATCTTCGGCATTTACCTTTGGTTGTAGCGCTAAATTAACGCCAATATTTTGTAATGAGTAGAATTGTTTGACCATTTCATGTAACTTTGTATCACCATCAGAACTATGTATACTTGCAGATGTGAAAGCTGTAAGATTCACTAAAATTTTGTTTGCTACTACATGCTCCGTAAATCAAACACCCAAGTGCAGTCTTGATCGCTACCGGTACCATAGGCTTTCCCTCTCGAATGGTATGCGGAATTCCTAATTTCCAATTATCTACTTCTATGAGAAAGCGCGGTTTGGCGTTTTCGTAGCCTTGAATTTGAATATTTTGCAAATGTTTAAATTGTTTACATAGAGCTGCAACATTTATTGTTTGTATTGGCAGCGACAAGTTACTGACGGTGTGTACATTCAGTTTTATTTTCCTTGCTTTGCTTGTTAAAATTTCAACATTCAAGTTTTTTGAAAACTTTTCTTCGCGCTGTATTTCGCCAGTCCACTTCAAACACAATGCCGGTGTCCGACCGCTCAATTGCAATTCATTAGCAATTTCTTCATCTAATAAACTTACTGAAGAGCCTTCATCAATAAACGCAAACGTATTTACTATTTTCTCGTTATTTCCCTTTAACGTTACGGGGATAATTTTAAATAGAATGTCACCAATTTGTAAGCTATGCGCATTTAGTTTATGTTTTTCGGTCTTTGCATCTACATATTTC
The DNA here is from genome assembly GCA_949987695.1 of Merzomyia westermanni. Lineage (NCBI taxonomy): Eukaryota > Metazoa > Arthropoda > Insecta > Diptera > Tephritidae > Merzomyia > Merzomyia westermanni. The sequence continues at coordinate 100,488,043 of OX465292.1, read as the reverse complement.
AGTCGATTGTAATTGTGGCAAGTAGGAATTCTGCTTGCAATCTATGTTTCTATGAAGCAGAGCATGATGTTTGAGCCGACAATTATTTACCCCGCATACCTCTGCACACGATCTGAAATTTGAATGTTTTTGCAAACATTGTATACATAAATTGTTTTTTCTTATTACATTCCATTTTTCACCACGGTCTAGCGATTTAAACATTTTGCAACTAGCAACATTGTTCCAGAGCTTCTTGCGTACGCAACATGTTTTCTCTTCTTCTTTTCCTTCTTTATGAAGGTGAATAAAAGCTTTCTTGTTGTCATTTTTACGAACAGCTGTTTTATCAATAGAAGCAGAATTATTTGGTGAAACAACAGTGCTAGCAGACAAACTGACATTATATATCCAATTGGAGAATTCAGCTAAATTTGGACGGCTATTAATTTTTGCCAAATCAAGTTTATGTGTACCCCAACTAATTCGATAAATGGGGGCAGTTTTTCTATCAGTTCTTGTAACAACGACGAGTTATTCATTTCTTCGTGTAATCCGCAGGCCTCGATAGTTGTCTGCAGGTTTTTTACACCAATGGCAAAAAATGTAAATTTTTCTATTTTGTCATGATTCACTTGTGGTAATAACTTTAATCAATTTTTTACAGAATACAATATTTTTTCAGGCTGACCATATAGCAATTTAAGTGTGGACATTGCTGTACGAACACAGGAGGGAAACGTGTTTAACAGCTTGCAAGGCTTCGTCGCGGAGGCATCGTTGGAGCCTTATCAAATTTTCGGCATCTGTTAAACCACATACTGTTGTTGACCATTGGAACATATGTAGAACTAAAGAGCGGCCATTCTTCTGGCTGGCCGGAAAAATTAGGTAACTCTTTAGGCACAGATTGGCGTGAACTTATTTGAGTCCTAGATAAGTTGGTGCTCATAGAATATGATGAATTAGGCTGGATGTTCATTTGCGCTGTTGGAAAAATAAAATTTGATTGTGGTGCACATAAAGGCACAGAGTTTGCGAAAGTGGTTGTAAGGCAAGATAGTGTTGCCGCTGTAGGCGTAGGAAGAGACTGCATATGTTATACTATAGTAGCGGTCTGCGCAGCAGCTACTGCTGCTTACGTCGACGTCGTAGGTTCCCACATTAGGGAACCATTTATCTGATGCACAAGGTTATTAGATTGAGCAGTTGCTGCCGTGATAGGAATGTTCGTAAGAGCGGAATTCGCTTGCTGCACTCTAGCAGCTTGCTCATCGAAGGTTGTCGATGGCATAGGCGCACACGTTAGTGCAGAATTTGTATGCCGCACTCCAGCAGCTTGCTCATCGAAGGTTGTCGATGTCACAGGGGCACAAGTTAGCGTCAGATTGGTTTGATGTACTGTAGCGTCAGGCTGAGCAGCGACTGCAGCTGCATTCGCTGACTTCTTCGGCACGCAGGTTAGTATAGAATTTGGATACTGCATTGTAACAGCAACCTCACTAGCAAACATGGACTTATTTTGCATTTTGTTTTGCTCGCATTTATCGGTAATGGATACATTAGGGTGCAATGACGAGTTTTCGTTGTTAAAATTTGTTGCGACATTGCCTGCTATGGTATCGAAATACATTGATCTTACAGAGCTGCGACCATCTGAATTTTCTAGATGCCGATGTGGCATGTTGAAGTTATGCATTTCAAGAAGCTTATATTTTTTGTCAAGATACTCTTTGCCACGAGCTATGGCCACCTGCCTCTCTTCCTCCAACCGTTGAAGCTCCAGTTCAGCTGCACAATTTGTCAAATTAGAACTGCGGCTTGAAGAACTTCTGGTTGATGGCGATGAAGCCGATTCTAAGCATTTTAGACATTTCCATACTTGCAGAAAGGAGTCGGAGACCGCATAGGCACAAGATTGATAGAACGCATTTTGACATTTAACGCAGAATACGACGTCCTCTTTAATCTTATCGTCTTTGCAATGTGAACATTGCGGCGGGTGTGGTGGTTGACTTCTAAATGCAAATTCATATTGTACTTACTTTGAGGTTAGCACGGGCACGTGTAGGTATACCAGCACCACTTTCGCGAATCCTTTTGTCTGCAACTTTGGTCACAGGAACTTGGAGTTACACAAAGAATTTTAAAATGTTGAGACAGTTTCCCAACGGAACGATAGAGTCCTGATTTCCTTAGGCTCTTTAACGAAAACGGCGATAGCTAAATGTAGACATAGGCTTTATTCGGAATAGTTTTACACATGTAGCAAGGCGTTTGCTAACATTTAGCCAAGCGTTTTGAATATATAGCAATGCGTATGGTATGAAAACCAGGACGTAAGATGATTTCGATATAAATTGCTTTTGAGCTGCTCTTTGTGCATTCGAGCTTATTAAAGTACAAAAACGAAAAGAGGATTTTGCGCAATTAGAGAAGTCATCCGACGACCTGTCATATGTCATTTTAGTTTCTCTATCTCTATGGCGCGATATACAACAGGTATATCATAAACCTCCTAAGAGATTTTTGCGCCAAGCTTCTCTTCCAATTTGTGGTGTGCCGATTTGAATTTTCCCTACAAATTGGTGGGACCTACAGTTTTTTGCCGACTCCGAACGGCATCTACAAAGGAGACGAATTTTTGCTGAGAAGCCTGTCATGGCAGAAATATACTCGGAGAGTTTGCCAAACCACTGCCGAGGGGCGACCCCGTTTTGAAAAACTTTTTTTCAAATCACTTTTGATGTTACCTGTACCAGGGCTCGAACCATGGACCTTCGGTGTGGAAGGCCGGCAACACTACCTTCACACCACGGCGGCCGCCGTCATTTTAGTTTATCGATAAATATAAATTGATAGTAGTCGATTAATTCTAGCATGTAATAGATTTTAAACAGTGGCGATAACATTTTCTTAAAACCAATTTTTGCAAAAACGACTGCAAGAAAACTACTAAAAATTTACCATAACAAAATATACTAATAACCAAAAAATTACAATATGGCCTAAACGTTGGATATATTTTCACTCACTGAGCACATTTAGTTAAAGTAACCATTATATATAATAAGTCTAACTATGTTGTTTGTATAAGTCCATCAAATCCAAGTGTTTTTATTGAAATATTGACCGAATCTAAAAGGAGTGGTGGACTTTCAAACATTCCTAAGGACTGTTTTTGCCATCTCCTATTAATGATTACCGGTCTTTAATGGGCTGATTTTTTCGGTTAGTATTCAAATTACACGCCGTTTAGTGTGAGCCGACTTTTATGAAAGCGGCCCTTAATTACTCATTAATTAATTTCAGTAACAAGAATTTTTCCAATATTTCGGCCTCTAGGCAGTATTGGAAAACCATGAACAGAGGATTTAATCACTTAAACTAATTTAAGTGTTTATTAAAATCCAGACACGAACAAGGAAAAACTTCGTGCTTTTAAAAACTCGACCTGCTTATGCTCAAGAAAAGCGAGGAAAAATGCTTTGATGACTGTAGGGCTTATCCTAATTATATATTTATTCAACTAACACTTTGTTTATTTTTACTTTGTGTTTCTTTAACTTTAATTACATGACTTTCTAAAAGCAGTATACAAGCGGGAATATGCACTAGAGGGTTAAGATATTATAATTCTCATTTCAAAGAGAACATTTTTTAATGGGAACCATATATGTAATACTTCTATATTCCTAGAAAATACTCAGTACACTCGCTAACATCAGAGTGCAGATATATAGGAAACGAACGTACTTCATTGAAAAATATTTTTGGATAAGATACAAATTTGTAATCTTGTAGTAGATTTGTATAAACTTAAAATAACGCAAGCCTATCATCAGATTCTAGTTGCCTGAGGCGTGAACATTAGACTGGGTCGATTAATTAACCGATATCGCGCCATCGATTTTTCTATAGGTTCTGGGCTCAGAAAAAAAAAGTTCCACTGCGCATTCCCAAAAAAATAATTTTCGAGCCTGCGAAACTAAATTTTTTTGACTTTTTCCGACTTTGATTTTTAAGGTCTTTTTCATGACCTACTAAAAAATTTTCATTTGATTTTAAAATTTTCATGTATACCCCGTCCGATCCAGAAATGTCCGCCAAAAACGTTGGCGATAACAGGTTTTTGAAAAAAAAACTACAGTGCTAAATTTTGATAAAAAAAGATAGGAGTTTTTCAAAAAATTCCTGAATCTATTTATATAAGCTTGAACCGCTCCTGTAACGATTTTACTTTTCAGTATATTTCATAACTTTAGTTTCTCTGTCTCCTTTAGAGCTCGATTTCAAAACCCACTGCGGGCATAGCTTGCTAGCGATATAGAAGTATTACATATATGATGGAACAAATTGTTTCAAGACTTAAAAAAAAAATTATCAAATAATTTTAAAGACTACCTTTATATTTATGTCGCCAAAAAACATTAGCAAATTTTGTTCTTGTTCAACGCAACTAGTCCCTCGGTTGTAGAGATATATCTATGAAAGTTGGTATGGGCCCGCCATTTTGTAATATATTTATCATTTGAGGGAACCACAAGGTCGGACCAATACAACGCATAGCTCCCATACAATCGATTGCTCAGATAAACGGGTGTTTTCCTATAACTCTTGCTACGAACGCAAAATTTTGCAGGTTTGATACATATTGTGCAGGTAATGTGGCTAGTGAAAATCATAGTTTCGATAAATGGGTTTTGGGCTTTAAATTTTGGAATTAAAAAACTAGGTACTTAAAATTTTGCAGAATTGGTACATATTATATACGTAATGTGACAAATGAAAGTCAGCCAGATCGGATCTACAAAACGTATAGCTCCCTATAACTATTGCAAATTAATAGCGAGGTACACAAAATTTGGCCGCTACGTAATGTGTGTAGTGAAAATATATGATATAGCCCCTTACAACACATTTTTCCGATAAACGGATCAACAATTGAAATCAATTAAACAAAGAAAAAGACAATCAATCTTTTTAAATGTATCAATCAAATTAAATCAACATTCACTTTAAATTCCTTAAAGTTAAACAACATTTTGAAGATTTTATTTAAGAACTTTGCAAAGAAAAAGACAATCAATCTTTTTAAATGTATCAATCAAATTAAATCAACATTCACTTTAAATTCCTTAAAGTTAAACAACATTTTGAAGATTTTATTTAAGAACTTTGCATTTTGGTAAAAGTTTGTGAAGTTGGCCACATACAATTTTTTAAAAATCGCAATCAAACTTCCAAAGTAACATTTATTGGCAAGGGTAATTTTTCGTTGGATTTCTAAGGTGACATTATTGTTGTTGTTAATTCTGGTTCCCATTTAAACGAAGTCCTTTACTATTTCAAACCCATGGCTGCCAACAGTGGCGTGGGTGGTAAGCGAGAATGCACTGACTCTTTGCGTGACGACAGGGGGTACCTCGTTTTGCCCTCGTTCACCTACAAACCCACCTTTTTCGCTTCCTTCTCCAATTTGGAGTAGGCAGAACTTACGGCGCGGTTATTTGAGCCAATAAAAAATAGATGGTTCCTAAGCGGTTTTGTTCTGCGGCTTGTATTATTTTCTTCAGCATCAAATTAAAGAAATCGCACGATAGGGGTCACCCTGTCTGAAACTTCGTTTAGTTTCGAACGGCTCGGAGAGGTCCTTCCCGAGTCTGAGTAAACTGGTGTTGTTGCTCAACGTAATTTTGCACAGCCGTATAAGTTTTGCTGGGAAACCAAATTCAGATATAGCGGCAGTTATAAGCAGTTTATTTTCGTGCTGTCGAAAGGGGCTTTAACATCAACAAAGAGGTGATGCGTGTCGATTCTTTTCTCGCTGGTTTTTTCCAAGATTTGGCACATAGTAAAAACCTGATCGATGGTAGATTTACCAGGTCTGAAGCCGCACTGATAAGGTCCAATCAGCTCGTCAACGGTGGACTTCAGTCTTTGGCACAATATGCTTGATAGGACCTTATATGCCATATTAAGCAGGCTGATCCCGCGATAATTGGAGCAGATGTTCTTCTATATGTAGTTGCTCGGTTTCTCCATTTAGGAGGGTAGAGAAGTGATCCCTCCATAATCTAAGCACTCTCTATTCATTGCTTACTAGGTAGCAATTTTTTTTTTGTCCGAAAACACATCGTTAATAAAACGTTAAAATATTTGAGCACTACTTCGTGAATCAAAAGGCATGCGAACGAACTCACACATTCCAAAAGGGTAGTTAAAGCAGTTTTGTGTATGTTTTCTACCGCCATGGGAGTTTGGTGGTAAGCTCGAACAAGATCAATTTAAAAAAAAATCTGTTTGTTTTTGAAATCGATATTTATGTTGTGAATGTGTGGTAACGGATGTCGTTACAGTGTGGTGATAAAATGTAATCTTGTAACGTGAATATCACGCAACACAAATATATTATATCACTTACATGTATATACGTAATTATTGTTATGATCATTGACTTGTACTTATGATTAATGCATTGGTGTGTTTAGGTAGTTAGCTAATCATATGGACAAAGAGTTGAAAGCTCTATTGACTTCTCTAGTTTACTTATGTTATTCACCACGCCTAAACTACCGCTAGGATCATATGAGAAAACAAAGCTCTAGCGAAAAGGTATAAAAGGGCAATCCTCTGAGCAATCGTCACTTTATTACGGCGTTGCTCAAGAGGTAAGTGTTTTCTTTTATGTGCAGTGTTTTGTTTAGTTGGACGACGAAGGTTGGCCGCTAGCAATGCATTGTACATACATATATTTTGTAGTAGCTATTGTTGTTTGTAGGTACGTTTGCATTCTCTGCTTAGTTGAACAGCGATGGCTGGTTGCTAGCAGGTGCATTGGTACCTATGAACATAATCGAGTATATATATTTGCTGAGTTGAACACCGAAAAGATGGTCGCTCCGTGAAATATGTACTTATGTATGTAAATATGTTTGAACCCATGTATAGTTATACCCAACGAACATTCTTTGTACTTTATACATAGGTTTCTGTGTTCGCACCTACGACTATATATATAATAAATTATACACTTTCCTGTACCTACTGTACAACTCATACAAATACTTTGTAAAATATACATATATGCACGAAACCCTATTTCGCACTCTCTTTTGATTTTTTTTTACTAAGATTTTGCCCTGCGCTTGTGGTTGATTAAAACCCAAGCTACGACTTACTCTTTATCATAACCAAGGGCGGTAAGTAAGCTTTTCAAACACCGCACTACCACCTCCCCTTGCGTGGTTGTTGCTATAAAATTGGCGCCCAACATAGTGGCAAACGCAAGCCTCTTGATTCAAACGCCTGTTCGCCGAAGCGAGCGTATTTTCAATAAAACCAACAAAATGACGACCATCTCTGATGACCAATTCACTAGATTGCTCCAAGCAGTCAACCAAAGCAACCAACGTTCAGGCTCTTTTAGCAGTTGCACTGCCCGTTTTAAAGGTGAGCGTAGCTCCACAAAGTTAGAAGAGTTTTTAGCGGCTGTTTTGACATTCAAAGCAGTAGAAAAAGTTAGCGACTCAGATGCGATTAGCGGTATGCCCATGGTTTTAGAGGGAGATGCAGCAGAATGGTGGCAGGGTGTTAAAACCAAAGTCGAAGCTTTTGGTGACGTTGTCCGCATGCTACGGGAAGCATTTTCACCGCCTAAGCCAGCATGGCGTATATACTCAGAGATCATCGAATCAAAGCAACAGAAAACCGAACCTATAGATACCTTTATACGTAGAAAGCGTGCACTCTTTTCACAACTAGCCAATGTTCCAGCCGAAGCTGACCAAATTGACATTGTGTTTGATTTGATACATTTTCAAATCCGTGATAGGATAAGTCGTGAGCGAGTTTCTGATTTTGATGGATTGTTAAGGGACGCACGGGATGCAGAGTTGTCATTGTATGAGCGTAAAAATCACGTCGTGAACGCTGACTCGCAAAAGTCGAGCGGTCCGGCCCGTTGTAGTTTTTGCCGAAAGAAAGGCCATAGTGCTGAAACATGTTATAAAAAGAAAAATGATGGGGCTAAAGACACACATGCTGCAATGCTGTCGTTAAAGCCGAAATTTTCTTTCTATGGTTGTAATGCGCCTGGAGTTACCCGCGCAAATTGTCCAAGATGCATGAAAAAGCCAGTAGAAAGTTCAGGTACGGTAAATTTCAACACAATAAACGTCACGATAGGCAGAGACATTCCGATTGCGAATATTCAACTTTTTGGGTGCCCAGGTCAAGCCTACTTTGACACTGGCGCACGTACAAGCGTTGCAAGCGCAAACCTTAAAATTGTCTTGGACCGTATGAAATGCGTGTTCAAAAGCATATTTTGTGAAATAACCCTTGCTGATGGTGTTAGATCACCCCAAAAATGTTTGTCAACCGTAACTAAAATGTTGATTGGTGGACGTTGCCTGGATACGCAATTTATAGTGTTGCCAAACGCTGAAAATAATAGGACGTTGTTAGGTGCCGACTTCATGGAAAAGGCAGGTATTGTGTTGAATATGGGCCAAAAACATTGGTACTTTGAAGACGAACCAGCTAAGCATTTTGATTTTGTTGACTGTTTGCCGCTCCAGTTAAATATAATCGAGCGCGTAGAAGTAACTAATGTTAACGCTAAACGTAAACCAGAAGATGTGGTAAAAAGGGAAGTAGACAAACCCAAAGTATATATGTCTTAATTCGAGTATTATGGACCAGAAGATCCGTGGAAATATTCGCCACACTCGACCCAAGAATTGTTTAGGGATTCGCTTCCGCCAGAGTCGGTAACACCAGATAGGAAATATGGTTACGGTCTGTTTAGACGTGTTTATAAGCCTCCGTCTACGGACTTGTTCTCGATAAACTTTCGGTTTTTAAAAGAGTCAGATGGAGCTGAGTTGTCACAATCTGAAAAGGTGCAGTTAGACGATATGCTGAACGATTACTCAGCCGTTTTTGGGGCATCTTATGAGCCGACACCTTACGCTCAGCATTTTATTGACACAAGATTAATGCGATTACGAAACCTGATAGGTATCCGATTCCTCGAATGGACGATTTGTTGCATGCCGCAAAAAGCACACAATGTATGACAACCCTGGACCTGCAATCTGGCTATTTTCAAATTGCTGTCGCAGAGGCAGACCGTGACAAAACGTGCCTTATTACGCCTTTTGGCATATACCGCTTCAAACGGATGCCGTTCGGCCTTCGAAATGCACCATAAACCTTTCAGCGTTTAATTGACCGATTCAAAATGTCAGTACCAAATATACAAATACTCGCATACCTAGATGACATAATTATATGCTCTACTTCGTTTGAAGATCATATTGATTTTGAGCGAGAGTTGACCTCCCTTATACTGAACTGTACCAAAATCTTAAAAACAAATACCAATTTGTTTTCAACATATCTCGCGCGTTTTATTGTAGTTACTTTCATGCAATACTCACGGTTTGCGATGGTGGGTTTCGTGTAGCTTTGAAGCAGTTGGTGGCGGTCGCTCCCGATCCACAGATGATCCTTTTGCGTTTATATGATTACTTGTGTCTTGCCACTATATTTGTATGTACGAGTATGTTTGTTGCTGTTTTATTACTCCACCGCAAATTCTGCTAACCTTTTAATTATTTGCAGTCTCACTGAGATTCGTGATTTGACCTTATTCAGAATAAAGCTGCTTACTCTCTACTTTTTCTGCTTATATTTCTGATTCTTCTGCACTTGTTTATACCTCACCCTGCTACGTTGAATTTTCACACCAGTACAAACAGCTATTTTCGTTATAATTTTTCAACTTTTTATTCTCCTTTACAATTTATTTGCACACTAGTTTAATGTTTGTTTGTTGTTTATGTCCGAGTATCTTTTCCACAATTTCCATTTGTTGTTACAATACACAAATTATTTGTATTTCACTGATTATGCCAGTCTTTTTCCACGCGGTGATTTTTAGAGTAAAAACAATAACAATATAAAAGGCCGGTGCCAACTTTACCAAAAACAATAGTAATAATACAATATGATGGCCGCCTACATCACAGCTGTCGGTCATGCGGCGAATTGGTGAGGGGTGATTTACGCGTGGTTGCCAGACGTCCCAAATCTTTCCAATTTTAACACTTAAATCTACAGGTGAGTTCATACGTTGGAATGAGTAAATATAATGTAATAATAATATAATATAATGTAATCCATGCATTATAATGATATTATACACAATTCATGACAAATATTTATATGACGAGTATTATTCTATGTACAATTCATGCAATATGTGTATAATGAATATTATGGTTTTGGGATTGGGACGTGTGGCTACCAATGTCGCGTAAACATATTGCAAGCACTAGTTCAAAATTAAAATGTTTAGGGAAAACATAATAAAAGCTTAGTTTTTTTAATAGAACTCTGTTATAAAAATAAGATTCAAAAGCATAAAAAGTCGCTGCTGTTCACATAATTCAAAATTTAAATTTTTTTTAAAAACGCAATCAACCTTCTATTTTTTGAAAACTTCTATAATAAAAATGAGATTCAAGGGTATTCATGGCCACTATTTTCGGTCAGTTATTTAGATGCATCGTTAAATATTTGTTTTCAACATACCTCGCAGCTTTATTGCAAAAAATAGTTCAAAATTAAAATTTTTACTCTATTATAAAAATGAGGTCCAAAAACACTCATAGTGTCCCCTGTTCATATAATTCAAAAAATTTTTTTTATGCGCAATCAAACTTTACTTTTTTTATAAAATTCCATAATTAAAATAAGATTAAAAAGTATTCATGGCCTCTATTTTCGGTCGGGTATTTAGATGCATCTTAAAATCCTGAAAACCCTAACTGTTTATAATAAAATGTAAATTTTTACTGTTTTACGGTTGCTCCAATACTAAAACGGGATTCCAAACCAGCCATGGCCGCCTTATAATTCAAAATTTCAGATCAAAAAGAAAGCAGAGTCAAAATAGGAAGGTTCGTCTTTGAGTCGGAATTGCTAAATTGATTTTATAATTTTCACCCGGTAACTGGATTGCAAAAAAGCACTGCCTGTATACTAATAACCAAAAAATTACAATATGGCAACCATGTTTAAACGGTGGACATATTTTCACTCACTGAGCACATTGAGTTAAAGTAATCATTAAAGTATATTAATAGGCTAAAATTTTTTTCATACAATCAATTTCCAGAATATATCTATATCTAAAAATGTATAATTTCAATAAAAATGTTTTTTGATATCTTCGAATGGATCAGGAGCAGTGCATAGGCATATTATGTTGACCAAATAATGCTTCATTTATTTGTAATAATTCATTAAAGTATTCTGCATAAAGCCAAAGCTGTCAACTACAGTATCTGACTGCGTTATTGTACATACAGTAATAGCGCAGGTGGTAAGCGTTTCGGCTACAACGCTTACATTCCAAGGTTCGAGCCCAGATTCCGGACAACTTTTTTATCGTTTAATTTAATTTGTTTTTCAATATGTATATGAAAACTTCTTATCATGATTTATTTTATACTAGCAGACCCGGCAGACGTTGTCTTGCCCTGAAATCTAAATCAATAAAAATACGAAAAAATATTCATTCTATCAGGAATTACACGGTCAGGTGCAAACAATTTTGCATCGTTGAATAGAAAATTATAAGTTTTAACGAATTTTAATGGAAAAAAGACAGTCTTGCGTATAATGGAAGCAATTTGGCTTACTATATGTTGCATAATATTTGTGGGTAGTGTCGTTTGGGAGGAGTTCGCTTACGGACACTTTTTTAGATTCATTTTTATATACAAGATTTGCTATATTTTTAACCCAATATTTTTTTGTGTGTGCCCTCTATCTTGGAGTGAAAAAAATCCAATTTTTACACAAAAAAACCCAGAAAATGTTTCCAGTCTATCAAAACAAAATACTTAAAAAAATACCTACCTAGCTTCATGGATTTTTTAAGAAATATTTGACTTAAGGTAAACATAGATGTAGCCCATTTGTAATAATATGTATTATAATAATTTTATATATCACAACATGAAACGCAATATGCTTGTAATGCTCCTGTAAATCGTGCTTTACGAGAGTTTAATTCACTTAGTGATGCTATCACTTTGGATTTCTCGATGTTTAACTCTATAAATTAGTTATGTACATAGTCTCGATTGTATTCCAAAGACTTATAATTAAATAAATAATTTCGTCGGACCGCGAAACTCAGTAGAGAATTTTGATAATTTCCATTGTTTGTATCGGGGTTTTCCGATGAGACAGAACGGCTGATAAACCTTATATTTAAAATACAAAAAGGCGAAAACACAGTTTGTAGCTTCTTCAATTTTCTTTTTACGAAGTGGTTAGAAATCGTGTTAATTTTCCTGAAGACATTAACAGTTTTCTTCTTCAAATATTTTAATTTGTCAAAGGGCAGACATATAAGCCGAACCCTTACATATCTTCTTTAAATGGTCATCTAACCGCCTGGGCGATTTTGACCGAAAGGGGTTCTCATATCCGAGGCTTTGTTGTTGAATTTCATTGGAACGTTGTTTTATGTAGTGGGTCCCAAACCCAACACACAATCGGGAGGTTGAATTCTATTACACGTTTGTATAGCGAGCCGCTTGATCCAAGACAGACGCAGGCTTGCAGCAGCACCACATGGTGATTAGACGCTGCTGTTTGAGCCCCCCAGCATGCCCTTAAACCGATTATGTCGGAGTGGCCTTACCAGGTTGTCGCCTTCTCACGTTTAGCTCACCACCAAACGGGTGTTCGGTGGTTACCCAGAGGATACTTGGGCGCAAAGCCCGGAAGTAGTGAGCTGCTTGAACCGCATGCAAAAGAATCGCTCTGGCCATTCCCAGGTGCATGGCGATCAGAAACTTTCCCCACTTGCGTGGACTTCTGCACACGGCCCCATCCTCTACATATGTAGACTACATTTTACCAGTTGAGATGATAACCTTCTTTAAAAATCAACATGAAATGTGTTTTAAATATGTCTAAGTTGTGGTTAATGAAAAAAGCCAGACAACCATAATTTCATTGTAATTTTCTCCCCCTAAATTGACTTCAAAGAAGCCAGATGTAAGGGAAAAATTGCGAAAACTGCCTATATAAAAAACAAAAACCAATATGGAAACCGGCATCACGCTAATATTGAGAAATTTGTGGAACTTCCAAATGAACGTTTCATTCATTTTCAAAAGCCATATGGATATGTACGAGTATGTATACTCCTAATGGTGGAAATATTTTTTGAAGCAGGCATAAGCGTCTCGGGTGAGACGCGTGCGTTCCATGGTTCGAGCCCAGGTTCCCTACAATCATTTTTTTTTATAAAATTGAATTTCTTACCTTGACTTGAATTTTTTAAGTTTTTAAATCAATCTTTTCTTAAAGCGAATTTTTGCAAAAACGACTGCAAGAAAATTACTAAAAATTTACAATAACAAAATAAATAAGATAAATACTTACATAGTTACATAGTTTTATAATTTTTTTTTTAAAGAATTTACTTTTTTCTGCCATAAGAAATAATAAGTTCAGGTCATATACATATATATCACAAAATATTTTTGAAATGCTATAAAAGTCTATATGAAATTTCTTTATACATGCCTAAATTGTGGTTAGGCAAAAAAACCAGAAAACCATATAAAAATACTGAAGTTGTAATTTTCCCCCGCTAAATGGGTTTAAAAAATCCAGATCTAAAGGAAAATTGCTAAATTGACAGCATTGTCTGTATGTCAAAAAAAAAAATCAAAATGGAAACCGGCGTCAGGACATTCAAAATAAACGCTAAATTCATTTTTAATCAAAATATGTATATGTGGACACACTCCAACGGTGAAATATTTTCATTCTCTCACTCATTGAGCATATTGAGTCAAAGTAGTGGCGTCGCTGCGTCCAACTCATATTTCATTTGCTCTCCAAATGGTACAAATATTTTCATTCTCTTACTCATTAAGCAAATTGAGTTAAAGTATACACCGGCGTCGGCGCGTCTGTCCAATTTGATTTTGAGCGAACGTTGCCCTCCCTTACACTGAACTGTGCCAAAATCTTAATAACAAATAAGAATTTGTTTTCAACATATCTCGCGCGTTTTATTGCAAGCAATAGTTCAAAATTAAAATGTTTGGGGAAAACACAGTAAAAGCTTCATTTTTTTAATAGAACTATATTATAAAAATGGGATTCAAAAGCATCCAAAGTCGCTGCTGTTCACATAATTCAACATTTAAATTTTTTTTAAAAACGCAAGCAAACTTCCATTTTTTGAAAAATTCTATAATGAAAATGAGATTCAAAGGTATTCATGGCCACTATTTTCGGTCAGTTACTTAGATGCATTGTAAAATATTTGTTTTCAACATATCTCGCAGCTTTATTGCAAATAATAGTTCAAAATTAAAATTTTTTACTTCATTATAAAAATGAGGTCCAAAAACACCCGTAGTGTCCCCTGTTCATACAATAAACTTTTCTTTTTATGCGCAATCAAACTTTTACTTTTTCTTTGTAAAATTCCATAATTAAAATAAGATTAAAAGGTATTCATGGCCTCTATTTTCGATCGGGTACTTAGATTCATCCTAAAATCCTGAAAACCCTAAGTGTTTATAATAAAATGTAAATTTTTACTGTTCTTAAAAGTCCAATATGAAAACGGGATTCCAAACCAGCCATGGCCGCCTTATAATTTAAAATTTCAGATCAAAAAGAAAGCACAGTCAAAATAGGAAGGTGCGTCTTTGAGTCGGAATTGCTAAATTGATTTTATAATTTTCACCCGGTAACTGGATTGCAAAAAAGCACTGCCTGTATACTAATAACCAAAAAATTACAATATGGCAACCATGTCTAAACGGTGGCCATAGTTTCACTCACTGAGCACATTTAGTTAAAGTAATCATTATCTTATAACTTTAAACGAGTTATTCTTGTATATTTGAATATTTGTATATCCACTACTATCTCAGGAACGACTTAACCGATTTGCATGAAATTTGGTATTTGGGTAGTATCCTTTGTTTTAAGATTTTATACTTTGGTGTTCCCACTTTGGGTGGTTCACAGGGTTGCCACCTATATCAATTTTTTTTAAATATTAAGCAATATATGGGAATATGGGTATCAAATGAAAGGTATTTTAGGCCGTATACCAACCAAAGTATTTTCGAGTAGTGTTACCACCTAGGGGTGCCACCTGACCGCATTTTATTTATTCCTTCAGATATCGACCAGTATCTGGGGAACGGCTAAACCGATTTCGATGAAATTTGGTAGATTTTCTACTTGGATGTTGCCACTAAAGGAAGCTGAGAGGGTTGCCACCTTTCCGATTTTTTTTTTAAATACTAAGCAACATATGGCAATATGGGTATTAAACGGAAGGTATTTGAGGCCGTATACCAACCCGAATATTTTTAAGTAGGATTGCCACCTAGGGTTGCCACCTGACTGCATTTTTATTATCCTTCTTATATCGACCGCTATCTCGGGTTTAACCGATTTGGATGAAACTTGGAGTGCGCATGTGGACATAATTTCGTGGCATCTCGAGGTACTTGATTATGCGATAAATTCGAAAAATACCGAGCAAGGCTCGGTCACCCAGGTACTATATATTATAAGTCTAACTATGTTGTTTGTATATGTCCATCAAATCCAAGTGTTTTTATTGAAATATTGACCGAATCTGAAACGAGTGATGGACTTTCAAACATTCCTAAGGACTGTTTTTTGCCATCTCCTATTAATGATTACCGGTCTTTAATGGGCTGATTTTTTTCGGTAAGTATTCAAATTAGTATGAACCGACTTTTATGAAAGCGGCCCTAAA
This sequence comes from Merzomyia westermanni, assembly GCA_949987695.1. Classification (NCBI taxonomy): domain Eukaryota; kingdom Metazoa; phylum Arthropoda; class Insecta; order Diptera; family Tephritidae; genus Merzomyia; species Merzomyia westermanni. The sequence goes on along the minus strand of OX465292.1, from coordinate 100,472,211 downwards.
TTACTCATTAATTAATTTCAGTAACAAGAACTTTTCGAATATTTCGGCCTCTAGGCACTACTGGAAAACTATGAACAGAGGATTTAATCACTTAAACTAAGTTAAAATGGTCGAATTTCGACCACGGGATATACTAGTGTTTATTAAAATCCAGACACGAACAAGGAAAAACTTCGTGCTTTTCAAAACTCGACCTGCTTATGCTTAAGAAAAGCGGGGAAAAATGCTTTGATGACTGTAGGGCTTATCCTAATTAATTATTTATTCAACTTTCTATATATTAACACTTTGTTTATTTTTACTTTGTGTTTCTTTAATTCGAGAGAAAGGTTCTTCGAAAGATTTGTGGACCTCTACGTGTTGGCGACGGCGAGTACCGAAGAAGATTTAATGATGAGCTGTATGAACTCTACGCAGACGCCGACATAGTTCAGCGAATTAAGACACAGCGGCTTCGCTGGCTAGGCCACGTTGTGCGAATAAGCGAAGATGCTGCAGCCCAGAAGGTATTCTTATCGGCACCCACCGGTGGAAGCAGAGGAAAAGGGAGACCACCACTCCGATGGAAGGACCAAGTGGAGACCGATTTGCGATCCCGCGGTGTTTCCAATTGGCGCCAGTTGGCGCAACGAAGAAACGACTGGCGAGCTATGTTGGACGGTCAAAATCGCCCAGGCGGTTAGATGACCATTTAAAGAAGAAAGAAACCCGAAACCAAACAAAGTTGATATATCTTTTGTAGTCCTTGTTCTTAGATTCTTGACCTTCTTCAGACAATTCTCCTAATGGTAAGCACTGGTACTCTATTTAATCTTTTCCATGTGCTAAACTTTTATGTACCGTTGGTGTAAGTTTCTTCTCAGGATACTTTTGATGCAGCAACTCTGTAGTTTTAGATGCATATTCGCCAAATTTGGGTCCATTAACTGGGTCATGGCAGTTTAAAATATTTAAAATTACTCCCAATCTTTTCACAATATCTCTATCAACTCCTGTTGTGCGAGCAGTCACTTCATCGTTTTCAAAAAATCTTCTTGAGGAGTTACCATCATTTGTATTTCCGTATCCATACTTTGTACAGTCAACTCTAAGGCCAATCTCTTTATAGAATGCATCCTGAATTATTTTTTTTTCTCTTGTTTTATTTCTCCTTACATGTTGTATTGTCGTCGAAAACTTCTACTTGTTGTGGTTGTTTTTTTTTCCATCAAAGTTTTAAAAAGGAAAAAAAATTTCAAATTTTTCCCAATGTTGAAAATTTGTCAACTTTGAGTGGCTCTGCCTGGTAAACTATAATTTTCTGTGAAAAAACAGTTGTATATTCTTCATCCCTGAAAATTCTCTATAAGAAACATGTATTAGATTTAGCGAACGCTTTCATGATTTTTGCCATGCTTTAATGGCAGAGGCGCCACTGTACGTCGTACACGCCTTTTAGAATCTTTGTTAACACAAACCGTTCTGCCTTTATGTAATAAACTTCAACAAATAAAGATAGACTTGAAGCTTGTAGTGGATATCGCAAAAGACTTAGTACTGGAGTTAACACGTATTCGTTCCGACGAACATGACTTCGAAAAAATGGTTCAGAACTTGTGACCTGGATATTGAAATCAAATATAACCGATTAAAATCTAGACAAAATCTTTAAGCATGTAACTTAGATGTTTATTCCGAGATTTCTGTTTTTTATCAATTTATTTATGGATCATATAATAATTCGGGTTTTCAACAAACCACAGAGAAGAAAATGACAAAAATTAATTTAAGCCTGCTCAATTTTATGAAACACTTGATCAAAGCCAAAATATAGAGGCCGAACCCTTCCATAACTTACACAAATTGCTCAAAATTTTTGCAATTCGCGCGTTTCCACTCTTTATTAGAACTCACCTTTTCAACCTTTTAAATGCCGCTTAACCGTGTAACCGATTTTGACCTTTTACCATATCTCGCCACTCATTACGTCTTTATGGCAATTGTCGCGAATTGGAAACACCACGGGAACACAAATCGGACTCCACTTCACCCTCCTATCGGAGTGGTGGTCTTTCTCTTCCTCTGCTACCACCAGTGGGTGACGATAAGAATACTTTCTGTGGCGGAACATCTTCATTCATTCGTACAACATGGCCTAGCCAATTAAGACGTCGGGTTTTAATTCGTTGGACTATGTCGGTGTCTGCATATAGCTCATACAGCTCATCATTAAATAAACCAACACTTAAGTGTCCGTAAAATTTTCGAAGATTCTTTCTCTCGAATACTCCCAGAGCCGCCTTATCAGATGTTGTCAGTTTCCAAGCTTCTGCACCATAAAACAGGACGGGTACGGGAGGTGACTTATTTATTTTCGTTCTTCGAGAGAGGACTTTACTTATCAATTGCCAACTCAGTCAGAATTAACACTTGTTTGCGTGTCAAAAAATCCATCATGATCACACTACTAACTGTCAAATGGCGGAAGTGGTTCATGAATATGGTAAAGAAGAATAGAACTAGGAGTTTAGATGACATCAAAACCAGCGTATTGTTAGCTTAATGGTTAGCAATGAGTGCCAAAATTTCTCTGATGAAGAAGCTTAGCAGCTTCCGAAATGGATCTATAAGAAAAGCTATGGCGGTTGTCTCTAAAAATTTTTCCTACTCTATTCCATTAAAAAACTTTTAAAAATTAATAAAAAATTATTATTAAAACAAAAAAATAAAAACAATTATAATTTTTATAAAAATTCAAAAAGTGAAAAATTATTACTCTTGGCTTTGAGGTTGTTTCATGAATACTTGAAAATGTACAGGCCGTTAATCAACAAAAATTGTTGGTATAAAAAAGCAATAACAAACACCGAGAGCACGCGGTAAGGTAGTTCTGCTGATAAAACAGATGTGTCAAACAATCCATTATGATTATACTACTAACTGTAAAATGGCGCATGTGGTTCATGCATATGGTAAAGAAGAATAGAACTAGGAGTTTAGATGACATCAAAACCAGCGTATTGTTAGGTTCATGGTTAGCAATGAGTGCCAAAATTTCTCTTATGAAGAAGCTTAGCAGCTTCCGAAATGGATCTATAAGAAAAGCTATGGCGGTTATCTCTAAACATTTTTCCTACTCTATGCAATTAAAAAACTTTTAATAATTAATTAAAAACGATTATTAAAAAACAAAAAAAAAATAAAAACAATAACAATTTTTTAAAAAAATTCAAAAAGGGAAAAATTATAATTCCTGGCTTTGAGCTCGTTTCATGAATACCTGAAAATGTACAGGCCGTAAATCAACAAAAATTCTATCTCTATGGCGCGATATACAACAGGTATATCATCATAAACCTCCTAAGAGATGTTTGCGGCAAGCTTCTCTTCCAATTTGTGGTGTGCCGATTTGAATTTTCCCTACAAATTGGTGGGACCTACAGTTTTTTGCCGACTCCGAACGGCATCTATAAAGGAGACGAATTTTTTGCTGAGAGGCCTGTCATGGCAGAAATACACTCGGAGAGTTTGCCAAACCACTGCCGAGGGGCGACCCCGTTTTGAAAAACTTTTTTCAAATCACTTTTGATGTTACCTGTACCAGGGCTCGAACCATGGACCTTCGGTGTGGTAGGCCGGCAACACTACCTTCACACCACGGCGGCCGCCAATCAACAAAAATTGTTGGTATAAAAAAGCAATAAGTAAATTATTAATAAAAATGCATACTATTTCCTTTGGAATGATAGCAGAAGAACAGAGATCTATAAGAACGCAGTTGAGTTGCTGAAATCATTGTAAGCGGAAACAAATTTATTTTTAGTGCATTTTATTGATTTCATTGTTTTGCGGATTAATTGAAATTATACGATAAATAAGCCGGCATATAAATATTTTTTGGACATTTTACCAACGCACACATAACAGGGCAAAAAGCAGTTGCAGTTTCACCGATTAACAGCCCAACCTAATATAAACGCACTCCGGCAATTTTCTGTCAAAAATTTCTCATCCACATGCAAATTGTATGAGAGAAACTTAAACTAACCGCACAGCGTAAAAACATAACTCAGTTTCCGATTTTCGTTTTGCGTAACATATCGGTTTGACATTTGTATATAGGTGCTTCTCACGCACGCAAATTTATTTCGGTTAGAACCAAAAAAATGGTTTATTTTCGTGCGGTAAAAAACGCTGTGCGGTTATATTAGGTTGGGCTGTAAGCTCCTATTGATAAATGTGTGTTATAAATAAGAGAGTGCCTTTTTCTATTCCACAATACATTTTGCTGGTGGTCCTGCCGAATTTAACTCCTCCGCATTTTTCCAAAATCTATTCAGCACTTCCTTTCTTCCTTTATAGAAGGCGGGGAAATTTCCGGCTGCCCTTGCATAAGGGTTACTAAAGTTTATATTTGCAGCTTATTTATACTTTTCGTTCTAAAAACACAAAGCAATACGATATTAATGTATAAAAGTGATTTTTATTATTAAAAGTTAAATTGTTCAGCGCTAACTCAAAATTGCCTGGCGAAATATCTTGCAAAAAAATGTTGTATATTCCTCCTTTTCTTTTCATTTGTGATACCTACTTTACTCGCAAAACCACTTTTCGCGAAACCCATAAAGTGCTAATCTTTTCTTGAATTTCCTTAATTTTATATAAAGATATTTTTACAAGTATGGATTAGATTCTATCTGAGATTAATATTTCAATTTTTCATAAAATATTTCAAAAAAAATTTCATTTATTGAAAAAAGGACTATTCAAAAAAGAAGAAAATGTTTTCCAAGGGCAAAATTGCTATGAATAGCGGCTATATTTTGATTGAAATTTGTTTCAATTGGTCAATATAGTGAAGTAATATTTATCTTGATAGACACATATTTTATGCATGATGACTGAATTTTTATTAAAGTGGTTTATAATGTAATTTTGCAATTTTCGTGTATTTTTCAACACAATATGAACTAACCTACTATGAGGTGGTACAGTATTTGGTTTGATACTGATGCATAGGCTAATTAGTATGACGGCTTGTATGATACCGGTGTATGTACTGACTAGTATGTAAACTGGTATGACCCTGATGTTTATACGGAGTAGTATGTTGAATGGTATGATATTGATGTATATAGTGACTAGTATGACAATTGGTATGGTGCTGATGTAGAAGCGGACAATTGCCATCTCGTAGGACATCGCCGTGTTAAAAATACCAGTTGCTAATATGGAAAAATTACAGAACTCGAACTAGTTGAGCCGGTTTGGCAAACTAGTATAAAACTAGTTGAATTGATTGCGGGGTGGTTATACTGGTTGCCAAGCTAAAAACTCTAAAGAAATATTTTCATGAAAATTTCTGTATTTTCCTCAATCAAGGTTCATAATAATTATATGAAAGAAAACACTTTAGCTCCTCGGAAAAAAAAAATTGGCAAAAATCAGCAACATGTGTCACGACCTGCAGAACTGTATACTCTAAAAAACTCCGAAAATTCTGAAAAAATAAGACTTTGATAGAATGTTCGCGGATTTCACGTACATTTTTTAAACAAAACTTATAGTATGTCTCAAAATTCATGTTTCGATTAAAATTGTATTAATTTGGTCCTAGGATCTACCTGATCTGTCCTATACTGATTTGGCAGAATCGCCATGTGATGGGTTCCTAGGAAGATTAGTCTGGCAGGATCGCCATGTTATGGGTCTTGGTTTTAAAGTATGGCCCTTTTCTTTATAAAGGCAGAAAGAGTTCTGCCAATCAATAGGCATTCATTAGTCAGCCAAAATTATTTGAGAAATGAAATAAGTATCTTTAAGTCTAGATTCATTCTGATTTTTAGTTGTAAAACTTACAGCTATTTATACAACTTCTAATAATAGAAATTGGGTTTCATAACCCCTCCTCTTTGCATTCTCTTTCCATGTTCAAAGTAGTTGAATTTCTAATTTAGCAGCTAATGCTGATATGACCAATGGCAACGTATTTCTGAGCTGGGCATTTCGTCACATGTTCTGCCAGCGTCGCGCCAGTCTTATTGCGCTGTGCAATTGGTTATTGCGATAAAGAGTATTTCTATGTTTGTAGCTTTGCAAACAGACGAACTCATATATGTTGGTTGTGTCTGTTGCAAGATATACATACGAGGTGTGTTCAAAAAGTATCGCGAATTTTGTGTTTTTTCAAAAATTATTTATTTATTCATGAATATCTATTTTGTCCCCTTCAAAGTAATCCCCATGAGATATTATACACTTGTGCCAACGGTTTTTCCAATCTTCGAAGCACTTCAAAAAATCATTTTTTTGTATCTTGTTCAGCTCCTCCTTCGATGCCGTCTTTATCTCGTCAAGAGAAGCGTAACGTCGTCCTTTCATGGGCCTCTTCAGTTTAGGGAACAAGAAAAAGTCACAGGGGGCCAGATCTGGGGAATACGGTGGCTGCGGCATCATTAGTGTGTTGTTTTTGGCCAAAAAGTCGCGCACAAGCAACGATGCGTCAGCAGGGGCGTTATCGTGGTGCAAAAGCCAATTTTTGTTCTTCCACAAATCTGGGCGTTTCTGGCGGATTGCTTCGCGCAAATTGCGCATAACTTGCAGGTAATATTCCTTATTGACCGTTCTTTCCTGTGGCAAGAGCTCATGATGCACCACGCCCCTGCAATCGAAGAAAACTGTCAGCAAAACTTTCACATTCGACCGAACTTGGCGCGCTTTTTTCGGTCTTGGTTCGTGCGGCAGCTTCCATTGAGATGATTGAGCTTTGGTTTCCACGTCATAACCATAAACCCACGATTCGTCACCAGTTATGACCCTCTGGAGCAAATTTGGGTCGTCGCGGACAGAGTTTAACATCTCATTAGCAATGTTCATGCGATGCTGTTTTTGGTCACAATTGAGCAATTTTGGTACGAATTTCGCGTAAAAATCGAAGACGATCCAAAACACGTGCAAGCAAAGCAGCTGTCAACAATTAACTGAACATTCAAAATGGCCGAGCTTGTCGGCATAAGTGAGAGACATGAGTACCAACATAACGCCACAAAAAAATTCGAAATTCGAATATACGTAACCAGCGAAAATTCAAAATTCGCGATACTTTTTGAACACACCTCGTATGTGTGTGTGGCAATGAATTAACTACACTTGGCTTACGAAGAGATTTTGAATTTCTATTTATTATTGCAAATATAACTACACCAATTTTGAATTATAGTTAATGTTAAAAATATAGAATTTATTGATTCAATCACTAAATTAAGAGTTTCCGGGTCATCAGGGGTTTGCTACATTTTCTCTCTTAAAATTCCAATTACGGAAAACAAATTTTCCTATTACTAAACAAATGTTCTTCTATTTCTTGTGAACCAGGTTACACAAAAGAATTTTAACACTATACGGTTCACAGGATTGAAACCAAAGATGTACTTCCATTTTCTAAACCTCGACGTCTCGATCCAATTAAACTCAAAATTGCAAAAACCGAATTTGAATTTTTAGTTAAACCTGGCCTATGTCGACCATCAAGTTCTCCAATTACTTCACCTCTTCATCTCGTTCCAAAAAAAGAACCAAATGATTTGAGTCCTTGTGAAAATTATTGAAGATTATAGCAACAACCACGCAAGGGGAGCTGGTAGTGCGAGGTTTGAAAAGCTTACTTACCGCCCTTGGTTATGATAAAGAGTAAGTCGTAGCTTGGGTATTAATCAACCACAAGCGCAGGGCAAAATCTTAGTAAAAAAAAACAAAAGAGAGTGCGAAATAGGGTTTCGTGCATATATGTATATTTTACAAAGTATTTGTATGAGTTGTACAGTAGGTACAGGAAAGTGTATAATTTATTATATATATAGTCGTAGGTGCGAACACAGAAACCTATGTATAAAGTACAAAGAATATTCGTTGGGTATAACTATACATGGGTTCAAACATATTTACATACATAAGTCCATATTTCACGGAGCGACCATCTTTTCGGTGTTCAACTCAGCAAATATATATACTCGATTATGTTCATAGGTACCAATGCACCTGCTAGCAACCAGCCATCGCTGTTCAACTAAGCAGAGAATGCAAACGTACCTACAAACAACAATAGCTACTACAAAATATATGTATGTACAATGCATTGCTAGCGGCCAACCTTCGTCGTCCAACTAAACAAAACACTGCACATAAAAGAAAACACTTAACTCTTGAGCAACGCCGTAATAAAGTGACGATTGCTCAGAGGATTGCCCTTTTATACCTTTTCGCTAGAGCTTTGTTTTCTCATATGATCCTAGCGGTAGTTTAGGCGTGGTGAATAACATAAGTAAACTAGAGAAGTCAATAGAGCTTTCAACTCTTTGTCCATATGATTAGCTAACTACCTAAACACACTAATGCATTAATCATAAGTACAAGTCAATGATCATAACAATAATTACGTATATACATGTAAGTGATATAATATATTTGTGTTGCGTGATATTCACGTTACAGCCTCCCCCTTGACGGATGATGAGTAGACGAGTCATTCGTCATCAATTTTGGCTCTTCCTAGGTCTTCCTCTCTTCCTTATGGGTTGGACTGGTGTAGGTGAATCGTCGGTATTGGTGCCTCTATATATTGATAAGGCAGATGCATGATATGCCCCAAGTGGCACGTTCGGTTCGCTTTTGGCGGCAATTTCATATGTGGATGTACCAATCTTCCGCGTACCAACATATGGTCCATCTCGTTTGGGTGCAAATTTGGAAGTCACCCCTTTTGCCGCTTGGCTTAGCACGTGCGTCCTCACTAACACCTCTGTACCAACGTTGATGTCCTCTTGGCGTCGTCTATTTCTATCCACAAACACTTTGTTTTTATCTTGCATCATTTGCTCCCTTTCTTTCGCACTCTTAAAATTGTCTACCATATTCTTCAGATACGGCGTTATTTGAGGTATAAAATTCTCACTCTCAGTTATGGCCCTAACATCATGATGAACATCGTCGAGAGTCCGCAACTCTCTTCCAAAGGTAAGGTAAGCGGCTGAAAAGCTAGTAGTTTGACAATTAGCAGTATTCATAGCGAAGCGAATAGCGGGTAACCCTACATCCCACACATTGTGCTGATTTTGAACGAATATGGCTAATTGAGCTTTCAAGTCACGGTTTTTACGTTCAACCGGATTTGCTTCAGGGTGATATACGGGAGTGAATACTTGTTGTATTCCCATACAGTATGCAACTTGTTGCATGATAGCTGACACAAACTGTACCCCATTGTCAACAGCCACCACTTCAAACCTTTGTTTGCTTACGCTTGTTTGCAATAAGCCCATCGGCTTCATGTTAGTTGCTTTATAACGCTGACATTCGATACATTTTCTTACATGTTTGGTTATTTCCGAGCGCATTCCAGGCCAGAAATAACGATTCGCGATACGGGCAATGGTTTTGTCGACTCCATAATGGCCGGCAGTGCTTTCGTCATGGTACGCCTTTAAAATGTCCAACCGCTCCTGGTGTGGCACTACCAGTTGAGCATCTTCTACGTCGTCGTTCGCGTAACATTATAATACACCATCATTTAGGAGGTAGCCCCGATTGCACCATAAAGTGGCATTCTCATCACCATCTTCAATTGATTTAATAACGTTTTTCAGATATGCATCTTTCAGCTGCTCCTCTCGCAGCTCTCTACTTTTTGCTCTTGGCAAATCTACATCAAAAGAACAAATACAATTTCGTACGCTATGCTGCTCTTCTGCACATGTTGGTCGTGACAGCATGTCCGCTAAACAATTAGTTTTCCCAGGGGTATAATCAATCTTAAAGTTGTACTGCTGTATTTGCAAAGCCCATCTTGCGAGGCGGCCAGATGGTGACTTGATGGTTAAAAGCCATTTTAACGCCTGGTGATCCGTCATTAGGCGTAATTCCACACCGTCAATATAACCTCTGAACTTCGCACATGCCCATACAATCGCAAGTGCTTCGCGTTCTGTGGTCGCATAATTTCGTTCGGCTGGAGTTAAGAGTCGGATCGCATATTCTATGGGATGCTCGAGATTCTTCTCCCCCTGGAGCAAAACTGCTCCCAACGCATATGAACTTGCGTCAGTTTTGATAACGAATGGCATCTTATCTTCTGCCTGTTTTAAAATAGGTGGATGCACGAGCGCATCTTTAATTTTTGTAAAAGCTTCTGGGGGTTCTTTCCATTGCCACACGGCATTTTTCTTGAGGAGATCAGCAAGTGGTTTAGCAATTGTTGCGAATTGGTCGATAAAACGGCGATACCACGAGCAAGTCTGGATGAACGATATAAATTCTTTAAGATTACGCGGATCTTTTCGCTGAGTTATCGCTACAGTTTTGTCAGGGTCAACTTTAATGCCTTCAGCAGTAAGCACGTGACCAAGATACTTTACGCGCGTGCAACAAAATCTACATTTCTCCATATTTATCCTTAACTTGAACTTTTGAAGGTTTTCAAAAACAATACGTAAATCACGTATATGATCTTCAAACGAAGTAGAGCATATAATTATGTCATCTAGGTATGCGAGTATTTGTATATTTGGTACTGACATTTTGAATCGGTCAATTAAACGCTGAAAGGTTTATGGTGCATTTCGAAGGCCGAACGGCATCCGTTTGAAGCGGTATGTGCCAAAAGGCGTAATAAGGCACGTTTTGTCACGGTCTGCCTCTGCGACAGCAATTTGAAAATAGCCAGATTACAGGTCCAGGGTTGTCATACATTGTGTGCTTTTTGCGGCATGCAACAAATCGTCCATTCGAGGAATCGGATACCTATCAGGTTTCGTAATCGCATTAATCTTGCGGTAATCAACACATACGCGTGTACTTCCATCTCGCTTTGGTACCATGACCACGGGTGATGCCCATGCAGAATCACATTCTTCAATGACGTCATATTCAATCATTTTTTGTATTTCGGATTTTAATTCACGCAGCTTAGGGAAAGACATACGGTACGGTGGTAAAGCAATAGGCTTGTGGTCTCCTGTGTCAATAAAATGCTGAGCGTAAGGTGTCGGCTCATAAGATGCCCCAAAAACGGCTGAGTAATCGTTCAGCATATCGTCTAACTGCACCTTTTCAGATTGTGACAACTCAGCTCCATCTGACTCTTTTAAAAAACGAAAGTTTATCGAGAACAAGTCCGTAGACGGAGGCTTATAAACACGTCTAAACAGACCGTAACCATATTTCCTATCTGGTGTTACCGACTCTGGCGGAAGCGAATCCCTAAACAATTCTTGGGTCGAGTGTGGCGAATATTTCCACGGATCTTCTGGTCCATAATACTCGAATTAAGACATATATACTTTGGGTTTGTCTACTTCCCTTTTTACCACATCTTCTGGTTTACGTTTAGCGTTAACATTAGTTACTTCTACGCGCTCGATTATATTTAACTGGAGCGGCAAACAGTCAACAAAATCAAAATGCTTAGCTGGTTCGTCTTCAAAGTACCAATGTTTTTGGCCCATATTCAACACAATACCTGCCTTTTCCATGAAGTCGGCACCTAACAACGTCCTATTATTTTCAGCGTTTGGCAACACTATAAATTGCGTATCCAGGCAACGTCCACCAATCAACATTTTAGTTACGGTTGACAAACATTTTTGGGGTGATCTAACACCATCAGCAAGGGTTATTTCACAAAATATGCTTTTGAACACGCATTTCATACGGTCCAAGACCCTTTTAAGGTTTGCGCTTGCAACGCTTGTACGTGCGCCAGTGTCAAAGTAGGCTTGACCTGGGCACCCAAAAAGTTGAATATTCGCAATCGGAATGTCTCTGCCTATCGTGACGTTTATTGTGTTGAAATTTACCGTACCTGAACTTTCTACTGGCTTTTTCATGCATCTTGGACAATTTGCGCGGGTAACTCCAGGCGCATTACAACCATAGAAAGAAAATTTCGGCTTTAACGACAGCATTGCAGCATGTGTGTCTTTAGCCCCATCATTTTTCTTTTTATAACATGTTTCAGCACTATGGCCTTTCTTTCGGCAAAAACTACAACGGGCCGGACCGCTCGACTTTTGCGAGTCAGCGTTCACGACGTGATTTTTACGCTCATACAATGACAACTCTGCATCCCGTGCGTCCCTTAACAATCCATCAAAATCAGAAACTCGCTCACGACTTATCCTATCACGGATTTGAAAATGTATCAAATCAAACACAATGTCAATTTGGTCAGCTTCGGCTGGAACATTGGCTAGTTGTGAAAAGAGTGCACGCTTTCTACGTATAAAGGTATCTATAGGTTCGGTTTTCTGTTGCTTTGATTCGATGATCTCTGAGTATATACGCCATGCTGGCTTAGGCGGTGAAAATGCTTCCCGTAGCATGCGGACAACGTCACCAAAAGCTTCGACTTTGGTTTTAACACCCTGCCACCATTCTGCTGCATCTCCCTCTAAAACCATGGGCATACCGCTAATCGCATCTGAGTCGCTAACTTTTTCTACTGCTTTGAATGTCAAAACAGCCGCTAAAAACTCTTCTAACTTTGTGGAGCTACGCTCACCTTTAAAACGGGCAGTGCAACTGCTAAAAGAGCCTGAACGTTGGTTGCTTTGGTTGACTGCTTGGAGCAATCTAGTGAATTGGTCATCAGAGATGGTCGTCATTTTGTTGGTTTTATTGAAAATACGCTCGCTTCGGCGAACAGGCGTTTGAATCAAGAGGCTTGCGTTTGCCACTATGTTGGGCGCCAATTTTATAGCAACAACCACGCAAAGGGAGGTGGTAGTGCGGTGTTTGAAAAGCTTACTTACCGCCCTTGGTTATGATAAAGAGTAAGTCGTAGCTTGGGTTTTAATCAACCACAAGCGCAGGGCAAAATCTTAGTAAAAAAAAATCAAAAGAGAGTGCGAAATAGGGTTTCGTGCATATATGTATATTTTACAAAGTATTTGTATGAGTTGTACAGTAGGTACAGGAAAGTGTATAATTTATTATATATATAGTCGTAGGTGCGAACACAGAAACCTATGTATAAAGTACAAAGAATGTTCGTTGGGTATAACTATACATGGGTTCAAACATATTTACATACATAAGTACATATTTCACGGAGCGACCATCTTTTCGGTGTTCAACTCAGCAAATATATATACTCGATTATGTTCATAGGTACCAATGCACCTGCTAGCAACCAGCCATCGCTGTTCAACTAAGCAGAGAATGCAAACGTACCTACAAACAACAATAGCTACTACAAAATATATGTATGTACAATGCATTGCTAGCGGCCAACCTTCGTCGTCCAACTAAACAAAACACTGCACATAAAAGAAAACACTTACCTCTTGAGCAACGCCGTAATAAAGTGACGATTGCTCATAGGATTGCCCTTTTATACCTTTTCGCTAGAGCTTTGTTTTCTCATATGATCCTAGCGGTAGTTTAGGCGTGGTGAATAACATAAGTAAATTAGAGAAGTCAATAGAGCTTTCAACTCTTTGTCCATATGATTAGCTAACTACCTAAACACACCAATGCATTAATCATAAGTACAAGTCAATGATCATAACAATAATTACGTATATACATGTAAGTGATATAATATATTTGTGTTGCGTGATATTCACGTTACAAGATTACATTTTATCACTACACTGTAACGACATCCGTTACCACACATTCACAACATAAATATCGATTTCAAAAACAAACAGATTTTTTTTTAAATTGATCTTGTTCGAGCTTACCACCAAACTCCCATGGCGGTAGAAAACATACACAAAACTGCTTTAACTACCCTTTTGGAATGTGTGAGTTTGTTCGCATGCCTTTTGATTCACGAAGTAGTGCTCAAATATTTCAACGTTTTATTAACGATGTGTTTTCGGACAAAAAAAAAATTGCTACCTAGTAAGCAATGAATAGAGAGTGCTTAGATTATGGAGGGATCACTTCTCTACCCTCCTAAATGGAGAAACCGAGCAACTACATATAGAAGAACATCTGCTCCAATTATCGCGGGATCAGCCTGCTTAATATGGCATATAAGGTCCTATCAAGCATATTGTGCCAAAGACTGAAGTCCACCGTTGACGAGCTGATTGGACCTTATCAGTGCGGCTTCAGACCTGGTAAATCTACCATCGATCAGGTTTTTACTATGTGCCAAATCTTGGAAAAAACCAGCGAGAAAAGAATCGACACGCATCACCTCTTTGTTGATGTTAAAGCCCCTTTCGATAGCACGAAAAGAAACTGCTTATAACTGCCGCTATATCTGAATTTGGTTTCCCAGCAAAACTTATACGGCTGTGCAAAATTACGTTGAGCAACAACACCAGTTTACTCAGACTCGGGAAGGACCTCTCCGAGCCGTTCGAAACTAAACGAAGTTTCAGACAGGGTGACCCCTATCGTGCGATTTCTTTAATTTGATGCTGAAGAAAATAATACAAGCCGCAGAACAAAACCGCTTAGGAACCATCTATTTTTTATTGGCTCAAATAACCGCGCCGTAAGTTCTGCCTACTCCAAATTGGAGAAGGCAGCGAAAAAGGTGGGTTTGTAGGTGAACGAGGGCAAAACGAGGTACCCCCTGTCGTCACGCAAAGAGTCAGTGCATTCTCGCTTACCACCCACGCCACTGTTGGCAGCCATGGGTTTGAAATAGTAAAGGACTTCGTTTAAATGGGAACCAGAATTAACAACAACAATAATGTCACCTTAGAAATCCAACGAAAAATTACCCTTGCCAATAAATGTTACTTTGGACTGAGTAGGGGATTGAGAATCAAAGTTCTCTCTCGACGAACAAAAACCACGCTCTACAAGTGGATCATAATACCCGTCCTGCAATAGTAGAAGCATGGACGATGACAGTCGCGGATGAGTCGGCCCTTGGAGTATTCGAGAGAAAGGTTCTTCGGAGGATTTATGGGCCCCTACGCGATGCCGACGGTGTTTACCGAAGAAGATTTAATGATGAGTTGTATGAGCTCTACGCAGACATCGATATTGTCCAACGAACTAAAACCCAGCGGCTCCGTTGACTTGGCTTTATAATACGAACGAAAGAAGATGTTCCGGCCCGGAAAATATTCTTGTTGGAACCAACCTATGGAAGCAGAGGAAGAAGGTGGCCCCCACCCCGGTGGAAAGACCAAGTATAGAACGATCTTCGATCCCTTGGTGTTTCTAATTGGCATCAACTGGCTAAGGATAGAGCCAGGTGGCTCGCTTTGTTGTAGGGTTAAAATCGTTTAGACGGTTAAACAAATAGATATTAAGAGCTTTCGACCTGTATATGTATGCATGTTTCTGATTTTCAATTTGCATTCACATATGTTGACGGTATTGTAATTTTTGGGTATGGTAAATAAAGTCAAACAACTAAATTGGACAGATAAAAACACCACGATATACATCCAATATTTATTTGTGAAAAATCTTGATTTATATCATATGGAAATGCTCCTTTTGAATCTGATTTGGCTTTGCACATAATAAGTCTGCTTGATGAGCGCACTAAAGGTCTAGAACAGTTACTGCTTTCCTGTGCCAGAGTACTGTAGTCCGCTCATCGAGCATACCTAACGCAACCGGGAAATCACTGCCACAATATGCAACTTTCTAAAACGTGTAATTTGGTGATTCCCTACATCAGACAAATTTGATATTTTATATTGCACGAATTTATTATTAAAGCGGCGATAGCATATTTTCGGCTTTCGGCAAGTGGATCGTATGCATAAATATTATTTAAATGCTAAACGTTTTTATGATTTTTTAAATAAATTACTAACGAGTAACCTGCATCGAGAGAGAATTCTGGTATGGCAATATTTTGAATCAAATCTAAGAAGGGATGGAACCGCTGTAGCCGTGGCAGTAGAAATATGAAAAAAATTTGAAAATGACTTACATGGGCAACTATCGAAAATATGTAAAAAATTTAAGAAGCGTAAAGAAATGGCTCTGTTAAGGAAATAACCTGTGTTATGAAGAAAAACAAGTTGCTTTGGAGTAATTACAGAGATTATACCCGAAATGTTTTTCAATAGTTATGTCAATGAGTACTGCTTCAAGGCCATTTCCATCTTATTTATTTGGGAACCACTTTAGAACTACGCCCCTTATGACTTGATGGAAGTCGCTAAACCTAATTGACGCAGAAAAATATTTTAGATGGGATGATCTTCAGGCGGTGTTTTTAAAACTGTGCTTCAAATTATTAATAGCTGTCAGAATTTTTTTATACATTTTATCATGATATTTACCATCCCTGAAAATAACAGGTAAATTCGAAAACGTTATAAAACTGTTTGCTGAAAATACTTTGCTTACTCACTTTGACAAAAATGGCATTTTATCTTTAGTTGTAGATGCATCAGACGTTGCAATAGGAGCTGTCTTACAACTAAACGACCTTTAGCTTATTTTTCAAGAACATTTTTTCCAACAGAAAGTAATTATTCTACCTTTGATAAGGAGCTTTTAGCTATTCACAATGCAGTTAAACATTTCAAACACTTTCTACAGGGCAGAACTTTCACTATTTATACCCATGTTCCAAATCCTAAAGTAGACAGTTCTTCTCGTCAATTGCGTCATCTTGAATATATTGCTCCGTTAACTATAACATACAATATACACGTGGAAAAGACACACTTTCCCGTATTCCAGAAATAAATTCAATTTCAATTCAAGATATAAATTTAGAAACTGTATTTAAAAAACAACAAACCAATAAGATATCACAAAAAATTATATCTGATCCAAATTCCAAAACAATTTAAAGAAATCAATATTCCAATTATTAATTTAACATTTCGTGCGATGCTTCTCAATTACCATTTCGACCATATGTTTCACTTTCTATGAGAATAATTATATTTGACAAAATTAACTTTCTATCTTATCCAAGCATTCGTACCACTAGAAAATTTATTGAAACTAAATATTTGGTGTGAAGGTAGTGTTGCCGGCCTACCACACCGAAGGTCCATGGTTCGAGCCCTGGTACAGGTAACATCAAAAGTGATTTGAAAAAAGCTTTTCAAAACGGGGTCGCCCCTCGGCAGGGGTTTGGCAAACTCTCCGAGTGTATTTCTGCCATGACAGGCTTCTCAGCAAAAATTCGTCTCCTTTATAGATGCCGTTCGGAGTCGGCAAAAAACTGTAGGTCCCACCAATTTGTAGGGAAAAATTCAAATCGGCACACCACAAATTGGAAGAGAAGCTTGGCGCAAAAATCTCTTAGGAGGTTTATGATGATATACCTGTTGTATATCGCGCCATAGAGATAGAGAGAAATATTTTTGCTTTTGTTTAGGGAAAACATAATAAAAGCTTAATTTTTTTAATAGAACTCTGTTATAAAAATGAGATTCAAAAGCATAAAAAGTCGCTGCTGTTCACATAATTCAAAATGAAAATTTTTTTTAAAAACGCAATCAACCTTCTAAAAAAAACGGACTGAGTAGGCAATTGAAAAGTAAAGTCCTCTCTCGACGAACGAAAATAACACTCTACAAGTCACTCATCGCACCCGTCCTGCTATATGGTGCAGAAGCGTGGACACTAACAACATCTGCGGCTCTGGGAGTATTCGCGAGAAAGGTTCTTCGAAAGATTTGTGGACCTCTACGCGTTGGCGACGGCGAGTACCGAAGAAGATTTAATGATGAGCTGTATGAACTTTAAGCAGACGCCGACATAGTTCAGCGAATTAAAACACAGCGGTTTCGCTGGCTAGGCCACGTAGTGCGAATGAGCGAAGATGCTCCAGCCCAGAAGGTATTCTTATCGGCACCCGCCGGTGGAAGCAGAGGAAGAGGGAGACCACCACTCCGATGGAAGGACCAAGTGGAGACCGATTTAAGATCCCGCGGTGTTTCCAATTGGCGCCAGTTGGCGCAACGAAGAAACGACGGGCGAGCTATGTTGGACGGTCAAAATCGCCCAGGCGGTTAGATGACCATTTAAAGAAGAAGAATCAACCTTCTATTTTTTGAAAACTTCTATAATGAAAATGAGATTCAAGGGTATTCATGGCCACTATTTTCGGTCAGTTATTTAGATGCATCGTTAAATATTTACCTCGCAGCTTTATTGCAAAAAATAGTTCAAAATTAAAATTTTTACTCCATTATAAAAATGAGGTCCAAAAACACTCATAGTGTCCCCTGTTCATATAATTCAAAAAAATTTTTTTATGCGCAATCAAACTTTAATTTTTTTTATAAAATTCCATAATTAAAATGAGATTAAAAGGTATTCATGGCCTCTATTTTCGGTCGGGTATTTAGATGCATCTTAAAATCCTGAAAACCCTAACTGTTTATAATAAAATGTAAATTTTTACTGTTCATAAAACTCCAATACTAAAACGGGATTCTAAACCAGCCATGGCCGCCTTATAATTCAAAATTTCAGATCAAAAAGAAAGCAGAGTCAAAATAGGAAGGTGCGTCGTTGAGTCGGAATTGCTAAATTGGTTTTTTAATTTGCTCCCGGTAACTGGATTGCAAAAAAGCACTGCCTGTATACTAATAACCAAAAAATTACAACATGTTTAAACGGTGGACATATTTTCACTCACTGAGCACATTGAGTTAAAGTAATCATTAAAGTATATTAATAGGCTAAACTTTTTTTCATACAATCAATTGCCAGAGTATATCTATATCTAAAAATGTATAATTTCAATAAAAATGTTTTTTGATATCTTCGTATGGATCAGGAGCAGTGCATAGGTATATTATGTTTACCAAATAATGCTTCATTTATTTGTATTCTGCATAAAGCCAAAGCTGTCAACTACAGTATCTGACTGCGTTATTGTACATACAGTAATAGCGCAGGTGGTAAGCGTTTCGGCTACAACGCTTACATTCCAAGGTTTTAATTTAATTTGTTTTTCAATATGAATATGAAAACTTCTTATCATGATTTATTTTATACTAGCAGACCCGGCAGACGTTGTCTTGCCCTGAAATCTAAATCAATAAAAATACGAAAAAATATTCATTCTATCAGGAATTACACGGTCAGGTGCAAACAATGTTGCATCGTTGAATAGAAAATTATAAGTTTTA
This sequence comes from Merzomyia westermanni, assembly GCA_949987695.1. Lineage (NCBI taxonomy): Eukaryota > Metazoa > Arthropoda > Insecta > Diptera > Tephritidae > Merzomyia > Merzomyia westermanni. The sequence continues at coordinate 100,453,144 of OX465292.1, read as the reverse complement.
ACGAATTTTAATGGAAAAAAGACAGTCTTGCGTATAATGAAAGCAATTTGGCCTACTATTTGTTGCATAATATTTGTGGGTAGTGTCGTTTGGGAGGAGTTCGCTTACGGACACTTTTTTGGACTCAATTTTATATATAAGATATGCAAAAGAACTTGTATGTAGCTATCAATACGACATTCGAAATTTTTGTAGCGGCACTCTTAGGAAATGCGTACTTTCATGAATGAGAGCCGATATGGCGAATAGTATAATTTTATTTTTTTTTCGCAAATATGGCAATACCATATTAGGTGGCAACACCATTTTTTTGGATTTTCATTTGAAATTATTTCATAAATTTTATGTGTAATTCCAATGTTGCGGTTTATAAAGGGGGAAAAAATATGTTATTGTAGACATCTGGTAACCTTAAAAAATACTTTTTTTTCTAAACCGAGCTTGAGAAGAAGGTAACAAAATAGGAGTTAAACGAAGTTTGTGGGTAGAGTCGTTTGGGAGGAGTTCGCTTACGGACACTTTTTTGGATTCATTTTTATATACAAGATTTGCTATATTTTTAACCCAATATTTTTTTGTGTGTGCCCTCTATCTTGGAGTGAAAAAAATCCAATTTTTACAAAAAAAAACCCAGAAAATGTTTCCAGTCTATCAAAACAAAATACTTAAAAAAATACCTACCTAGCTTCATGGATTTTTTAAGAAATAGTTGACTTAAGGTAAACATAGATGTAGCCCATTTGTAATAATATGTATTATAATAATTTTATATATCACAACATGAAACGCAATATGCTTGTAATGCTCCTGTAAATCGTGCTTTACGAGAGTTTAATTCACTTAGTGATGCTATCACTTTGGATTTCTCCATGTTTAACTCTATAAATTAGTTATGTACATAGTCTCGATTGTATTCCAAAGACTTATAATTAAATAAATAAAGAAATAAATAATTTCGTCGGACCGCGAAACTCAGTAGAGAATTTTGATAATTTCCATTGTTTGTATCGGGGTTTTCCGATGAGACAGAACGGCTGATAAACCTTATATTTAAAATACAAAAAGGCGAAACACAGCTTCTTCAATTTTCTTTTTACGAAGTGGTTAGAAATCGTGTTAATTTTCCTCAAGACATTAACAGTTTTCTTTTTCAAATATTTTAATTTGTCAAAGGGCAGACATACATATAACCCGAACCCTTACATATGTAGACTACATTACACTAGTTGAGATGATAACCTTCTTTAAAAATCAACATGAAATGTGTTTTAAATATGTCTAAGTTGTGGTTAATGAAAAAAGCCAGACAACCATAATTTCATTGTAATTTTCTCCCCCTAAATTGACTTCAAAAAGCCAGATGTAAGGGAAAAATTGCGAAAACTGCCTATATAAAAAACAAAAACCAATATGGAAACCGGCATCACGCTAATATTGAGAAATTTGTGGAACTTCCAAATGAACGTTTCATTCATTTTCAAAAGTCATATGGATATGTACGAGTATGTATACTCCTAATGGTGGAAATATTTTTTGAAGCAGGCATAAGCGTCTCGGGTGAGACGCGTGCGTTCCATGGTTCGAGCCCAGGTTCCCTACAATCATTTTTTTTTATAAAATTGAATTTCTTACCTTGACTTGAATTTGTTAAGTTTTTAAATCAATCTTTTCTTAAAACGAATTTTTGCAAAAACGACTGCAAGAAAATTACTAAAAATTTACAATAACAAAATAAATAAGATAAATACTTACATAGTTACATAGTTTTATAATTTTTTTTTTTAAAGAATTTACTTTTTCTGATTGATATAGGAAAGGAAGAAATAATAAGTTCAGGTCATATACATATATATCACAAAATATTTTTGAAATGCTATAAAAGTCAATATGAAATTTCTTTATACATGTCTAAATATTGGTTAGGCAAAAAACCCAGAAAACCATATAAAAATACTGAAGTTGTAATTTTCCGCCGCTAAATGGGTTTAAAAAATCCAGATCTAAAGGAAAATTGCTAAATTGACAGCATTGTCTGTATGTCCAAAAAGAAAAAACAAAATGGAAACCGGCGTCAGGACATTCAAAATAAACGCTAAATTCATTTTCAATCAAAATATGTATATGTGGACACACTCCAACGGTGAAATATTTTCATTCTCTCACTCATTGAGCATATTGAGTCAAAGTAGTGGCGTCGCTGCGTCCAACTCATATTTCATTTGCTCTCCAAATGGTAGAAATATTTTCATTCTCTTACTCATTAAGCAAATTGAGTTAAAGTATACACCGGCGTCGGCGCGTCTGTCCAATTTGATTTTGAGCGAACGTTGCCCTCCCTTACACTGAACTGTGCCAAAATCTTAATAACAAATAAGAATTTGTTTTCAACATATCTCGCGCGTTTTATTGCAAGCAATAGTTCAAAATTAAAATGTTTGGGGAAAACACAGTAAAAGCTTCATTTTTTTAATAGAACTATATTATAAAAATGGGATTCAAAAGCATCCAAAGTCGCTGCTGTTCACATAATTCAACATTTAAATTTTTTTTAAAAACGCAAGCAAACTTCCATTTTTTGAAAAATTCTATAATGAAAATGAGATTCAAAGGTATTCATGGCCACTATTTTCGGTCAGTTACTTAGATGCATCGTAAAATATTTGTTTTCAACATATCTCGCAGCTTTATTGCAAATAATAGTTCAAAATTAAAATTTTTACTTCATTATAAAAATGAGGTCCAAAAACACCCGTAGTGTCCCCTGTTCATACAATAAACTTTTCTTTTTATGCGCAATCAAACTTTTACTTTTTCTTTGTAAAATTCCATAATTAAAATAAGATTAAAAGGTATTCATGGCCTCTATTTTCGATCGGGTACTTAGGTTCATCCTAAAATCCTGAAAACCCTAAGTGTTTATAATAAAATGTAAATTTTTACTGTTCTTAAAAGTCCAATATGAAAACGGGATTCCAAACCAGCCATGGCCGCCTTATAATTTAAAATTTCAGATCAAAAAGAAAGCACAGTCAAAATAGGAAGGTGCGTCGTTGAGTCGGAATTGCTAAATTGATTTTATAATTTTCACCCGGTAACTGGATTGCAAAAAAGCACTGCCTGTATACTAATAACCAAAAAATTACAATATGGCAGCCATATCTAAACGGTAGCCATATTTTCACTCACTGAACACATTTAGTTAAAGTAATCATTATCTTATAACTTTAAACGAGTTATTCTTGTATATTTGAATACTTGTATACCCACTACTATCTCAGGACCGACTTAACCGATTTGGATGAAATTTGGTATTTGGGTAGTATCCTGTGTTTTAAGATTTTATACTTTGGTGTTCCCACTTGGGGTGGTTCACAGGGTTGCCACCTATATCAATTTTTTTTAAATATTAAGCAATATATGGGAATATGGGTATCAAATGAAAGGTATTTTAGGCCGTATACCAACCAAAGTATTTTCGAGTAGTGTTACCACCTAGGGTTGCCACCTGACCGCATTTTATTTATTCCTTTAGATATCGACCAGTATCTGGGGAACGGCTTAACCGATTTCGATGAAATTTGGTAGATTTTCAACTTGGATGTTGCCACTAAAGGAAGCAGAGAGGGTTGCCACCTTTCCGATTTTTTTTAAATACTAAGCAACATATGGCAATATGGGTATTAAACGGAAGGTATTTGAGGCCGTATACCAACCCGAATATTTTTAAGTAGGATTGCCACCTAGGGTTGCCACCTGACTGCATTTTAATTATCCTTCTTATATCGACCGCTATCTCGGGTTTAACCGATTTGGATGAAATTTGGAGTGCGCATGTGGACATAATTTCGTGGCATCTCGAGGTACTTGATTATGCGATAAATTCGAAAAATACCGAGCAAGGCTCGGTCACCCTGTTGTTTGTATATGTCCATCAAATCCAAGTGTTTTTATTGAAATATTGACCGAATCTGAAACGAGTGATGGACTTTCAAACATTCCTAAGGACTGTTTTTTGCCATCTCCTATTAATGATTACCGGTCTTTAATGGGCTGATTTTTTTCGGTAAGTATTCAAATTAGTATGAACCGACTTTTATGAAAGCGGCCCTAAATTACTCATTAATTAATTTCAGTAACAAGAACTTTTCGAATATTTCGGCCTCTAGGCACTACTGGAAAACTATGAACAGAGGTTTATTTTGTTGTGTTGATCTTCCGACAGGGTAGTAAGCTGATTTTTGTTGGAACGATTTTCCGTCATCCCTTGTCAAGTTTGGTTTTGTGACAAACCGGTTTCGGCGTTCTGCCATTTTCAATGCCTAGCTTCGTTCGAAGAACGTTCGAAGAACGAAGCTAGGCATTGAAAATGGCAGAACGCCGAAACCGGTTTGTCACAAAACCAAACTTGACAAGGGATGACGGAAAATCGTTCCAACAAAAATCATGAACAGAGGATTTAATCACTTAAACTAAGTTAAAATGGTCGAATTTCGACCACGGGATATACTAGTGTTTATTAAAATCCAGACACGAACAAGGAAAAACTTCGTGCTTTTCAAAACTCGACCTGCTTATGCTCAAGAAAAGCGGGGAAAAATGCTTTGATAACTGTAGGGCTTATCCTAATTAATTATTTATTCAACTTTCTATATATTAACACTTTGTTTATTTTTACTTTGTGTTTCTTTAATTCGAGAGAAAGGTTCTTCGAAAGATTTGTGGACCTCTACGTGTTGGCGACGGCGAGTACCGAAGAAGATTTAATGATGAGCTGTATGAACTCTACGCAGACGCCGACATAGTTCAGCGAATTAAGACACAGCGGCTTCGCTGGCTAGGCCACGTTGTGCGAATAAGCGAAGATGCTGCAGCCCAGAAGGTATTCTTATCGGCACCCGCCGGTGGAAGCAGAGGAAAAGGGAGACCACCACTCCGATGGAAGGACCAAGTGGAGACCGATTTGCGATCCCGCGGTGTTTCCAATTGGCGCCAGTTGGCGCAACGAAGAAACGACTGGCGAGCTATGTTGGACGGTCAAAATCGCCCAGGCGGTTAGATGACCATTTAAAGAAGAAAGAAACCCGAAACCAAACAAAGTTGATATATCTTTTGTAGTCCTTGTTCTTAGATTCTTGACCTTCTTCAGACAATTCTCCTAATGGTAAGCACTGGTACTCTATTTAATCTTTTCCATGTGCTAAACTTTTATGTACCGTTGGTGTAAGTTTCTTCTCAGGATACTTTTGATGCAGCAACTCTGTAGTTTTAGATGCATATTCGCCAAATTTGGGTCCATCAACTGGGTCATGGCAGTTTAAAATATTTAAAATTACTCCCAATCTTTTCACAATATCTCTATCAACTCCTGTTGTGCGAGCAGTCACTTCATCGTTTTCAAAAAATCTTCTTGAGGAGTTACCATCATTTGTATTTCCGTATCCATACTTTGTACAGTCAACTCTAAGGCCAATCTCTTTATAGAATGCATCTTGAATTATTTTTTTTTCTCTTGTTTTGTTTCTCCTTACATGTTGTATTGTCGTCGAAAACTACTCCTTGTTGTGGTATTGTATAAACCAGCTTCAAAACAAATTCCATACATCTTATCCTAGCATGCAAAGGAGATATTCCATACTCATAATTTAGTTCGTCAGTTATTGAATCATCAAGATTTTCAAAGTCGTTTTGGCTCTTCTTACAAATTGGACATTTCATTGTAGATGTCGTATTTGTTATTAAGTACAAAACTTTTCCATCGACCATTGTTAGAAGAAAATCATGCTTTATTTATCTTCAAAAGACGAATGATAATGTGCATTGTATGACGGATAGCTTTATATACCTACTCAAATTATTAAAATGAATTTCAGCTATGCAATTCGTAACTAAAAAAATGTATGTTGTTAACAAGTTCCAATAACAAAAACGACCTTACGGCCGTACTGAATTATATATACTCGTACCTGCTCAGGCGAGTATTTATGCCCAAGGTTGTTTAACTTTATTTGATGTAAAAAGTGAAGTTGCAGCTGGACGCAGGTAGACTTTATGAATTTAGGTAACTGAATATTTCACAAATAAGTACTGTTAATTTGACGGAGCACATATTTTAACATTTTTTTGTTTTTCCATCAAAGTTTTAAAAAGGGCCATAAAAATAGGCATTTCGAAAAATTAAATTATCTTTAATTGCTATACAAGAAAACGACAACCGGCCGCCTTATTTACTCACAAAACCATTTTAAATACAACGAAAAAGAAAAAAAATTTCAAATTTTTCCCAATGTTGAAAATTCGTCAACTTTGAGCGGCTCTGCCTGGTAAACTATTTTCTGTGAAAAAGAAGTTGTATATTCTTCATCCCTGGAAAATTCTCTATAAGAAACATGTATTAGATTTAGCGAACGCTTTCATGATTTTTGCCATGCTTTAATGGCAGAGGCGCCACTGTACGTCGTACACGTCTCGTACACGCCTTTTAGAATCTTTGTTAACACAGACCGTTCTGCCTTTATGTAATAAACTTCAACAAATAAAGATAGACTTGAAGCTTGTAGTGGATATCGCAAAAGACTTAGTACTGGAGTTAACACGTATTCGTTCCGACGAACATGACTTCGAAAAAATGGTTCAGAACTTGTGACCTGGATATTGAAATCAAATATAACCGATTAAAATCTAGACAAAATCTTTAAGCATGTAACTTATATGTTTATTCCGAGATTTCTGTTTTTTATCAATTTATTTATGGATCATATAATAATTCGGGTTTTCAACAAACCACAGAGAAGAAAATGACAAAAATTAATTTAAGCCTGCTCAATTTTATGAAACACTTGATCAAAGCCAAAATATAGAGGCCGAACCCTTCCATAACTTACACAAATTGCTCAAAATTTTTGCAATTCGCGCGTTTCCACTCTTTATTAGAACTCACCTTTTCAACCTTTTAAATGCCGCTTAACCGTGTAACCGATTTTGACCTTTTACCATATCTCGCCACTCATTACGCCTTTATGGCAATTGTCGCCAATTGGAAACACCACGGGAACACAAATCGGACTCCACTTCACCCTCCTATCGGAGTGGTGGTCTTTCTCTTCCTCTGATACCACCAGTGGGTGACGATAAGAATACTTTCTGTGGCGGAACATCTTCATTCATTCGTACAACATGGCCTAGCCAATTAAGACGTCGGGTTTTAATTCGTTGGACTATGTCGGTGTCTGCATATAGCTCATACAGCTCATCATTAAATAAACCAACACTTAAGTGTCCGTAAAATTTTCGAAGATTCTTTCTCTCGAATACTCCCAGAGCCGCCTTATCAGATGTTGTCAGTTTCCAAGCTTCTGCACCATAAAACAGGACGGGTACGGGAGGTGACTTATTTATTTTCGTTCTTCGAGAGAGGACTTTACTTATCAATTGCCAACTCAGTCAGAATTAACACTTGTTTGCGTGTCAAAAAATCCATCATGATCACACTACTAACTGTCAAATGGCGGAAGTGGTTCATGAATATGGTAAAGAAGAATAGAACTAGGAGTTTAGATGACATCAAAACCAGCGTATTGTTAGCTTAATGGTTAGCAATGAGTGCCAAAATTTCTCTGATGAAGAAGCTTAGCAGCTTCCGAAATGGATCTATAAGAAAAGCTATGGCGGTTGTCTGTAAACATTTTTCCTACTCTATTCCATTAAAAAACTTTTAAAAATTAATAAAAAATTATTATTAAAACAAAAAAATAAAAACAATTATAATTTTTATAAAAATTCAAAAAGTGAAAAATTATTACTCTTGGCCTTGAGGTTGTTTCATGAATACTTGAAAATGTACAGGCCGTTAATCAACAAAAATTGTTGGTATAAAAAAGCAATAACAAACACCGAGAGCACGCGGTAAGGTAGTTCTGCTGATAAAACAGATGTGTCAAACAATCTATCATGATTATACTACTAACTGTAAAATGGCGCATGTGGTTCATGCATATGGTAAAGAAGAATAGAACTAGGAGTTTAGATGACATCAAAACCAGCGTATTGTTAGGTTAATGGTTAGCAATGAGTGCCAAAATTTCTCTTATGAAGAAGCTTAGCAGCTTCCGAAATGGATCTATAAGAAAAGCTATGGGCTTATCTCTAAACATTTTTCCTACTCTATGCAATTAAAAAACGTTTAATAATTAATTAAAAATGATTATTAAAAAACAAAAAAAAATAAAAACAATAACAATTTTTTAAAAAAATTCAAAAAGGGAAAAATTATTATTCCTGGCTTTGAGCTCGTTTCATGAATACCTGAAAATGTACAGGCCGTAAATCAACAAAAATTCTATCTCTATGGCGCGATATACAACAGGTATATCATCATAAACCTCCTAAGAGATGTTTGCGCCAAGCTTCTCTTCCAATATGTGGTGTGCCGATTTGAATTTTCCTTACAAATTGGTGGGAGCTACAGTTTTTTGCCGACTCCGAACGGCATCTACAAAGGAGACGAATTTTTTGCTGAGAAGCCTGTCATGGCAGAAATACACTCGGAGAGTTTGCCAAACCACTGCCGAGGGGCGACCCCGTTTTGAAAAACTTTTTTCAAATCACTTTTGATGTTACCTGTACCAGGGCTCGAACCATGGACCTTCGGTGTGGTAGGCCGGCAACACTACCTTCACACCACGGCGGCCGCCAATCAACAAAAATTGTTGGTATAAAAAAGCAATAAGTAAATTATTAATAAAAATGCATACTATTTCCTTTGGAATGATAGCAGAAGAACAGAGATCTATAAGAACGCAGTTGAGTTGCTGAAATCATTGTAAGCGGAAACAAATTTATTTTTAGTGCATTTTATTGATTTCATTGTTTTGCGGATTAATTGAAATTATACGGTAAATAAGCCGGCATATAAATATTTTTTGGACATTTTACCAACGCACACATAACAGGGCAAAAAGCAGTTGCAGTTTCACCGATTAACAGCCCAACCTAATATAAACGCACTCCGGCAATTTTCTGTCAAAATATTCTCATGCACATACAAATTGTATAAGAGAAACTAAAACTAACCGCACAGCGTAAAAACATAACTCAGTTTCCGATTTTCGTTTTGCGTAACATATCGGTTTGACATTTGCGCTCAGCTGGCACGTCGTTTGTGTATATAGGTGCTTCTCACGCACGCAAATTTATTTCGGTTAGAACCAAAAAAATGGTTTATTTTCGTGCGGTAAAAAACGCTGTGCGGTTATATTAGGTTGGGCTGTAAGCTCCTATTGATAAATGTGTGTTATAAATAAGAGAGTGCCTTTTTCTATTCCACAATACATTTTGCTGGTGGTCCTGCCGAATTTAACTCCTCCGCATTTTTCCAAAATCTATTCAGCACTTCCTTTCTTCCTTTATAGAAGGCGGGGAAATTTCCGGCTGCCCTTGCATAAGGGTTACTAAAGTTTATATTTGCAGCTTATTTATACTTTTCGTTCTAAAAACACAAAGCAATACGATATTAATGTATAAAAGTGATTTTTATTATTAAAAGTTAAATTGTTCAGCGCTAACTCAAAACTGCCTGGCGAAATATCTTGCAAAACAATGTTGTATATTCCTCCTTTTCTTTTCATTTGTGATACCTACTTTACTCGCAAAACCACTTTTCGCGAAACCCATAAAGTGCTAATCTTTTCTTGAATTTCCTTAATTTTATATAAAGATATTGTTACAAGTATGGATTAGATTCTATCTGAGATTAATATTTCAATTTTTCATAAAATATTTCAAAAAAAATTTCAAGATTTCTGCCTGTGAAATCATTTATAAAATTTATTGAAAAAAGGACTATTCAAAAAAGAAGAAAATGTTTTCCAAGGGCATTGCTATGAATAGCGGCTATATTTTGATTAAAATTTGTTTCAATTGGTCAATATAGTGAAGTAATATTTATCTTGATAGACACATATTTTATGCATGATGACTGAATTTTTATTAAAGTGGTTTATAATGTAATTTTGCAATTTTCGTGTATTTTTCAACACAATATGAACTAACCTACTATGAGGTGGTACAGTATTTGGTTTGATACTGATGCATAGGGTAATTAGTATGACGGCTTGTATGATACCGGTGTATGTACTGACTAGTATGTAAACTGGTATGACCCTGATGTTTATACGGAGTAGTATGTTGAATGGTATGGTATTGATGTATATAGTGACTAGTATGACAATTGGTATGGTGCTGATGTAGAAGCGGACAATTGCCATCTCGTAGGACATCGCCGTGTTAAAAATACCAGTTGCTAATATGGAAAAATTACAGAACTCGAACTAAATGAGCCGGTTTGGAAAACTAGTATAAAACTAGTTGAATTGATTGCAGGGTGGTTATACTGGTTGCCAAGCTAAAAACTCTAAAGAAATATTTTCATGAAAATTTCTGTATTTTCCTCAACCAAGGTTCATAATAATTTTATGAAAGAAAACACTTTAGCTCCTCGAAAAAAAAAATTGGCAAAAATCAGCAACATGTGTCACGACCTGCAGAACTGTATACTCTAAAAAACTCCGAAAATTCTGAAAAAAATAAGACTTTGATAGAATGTTTGCGGATTTCACGTACATTTTTTAAACAAAACTTATAGTATGTCTCAAAATTCATGTTTCGATTAAAATTGTATAAATTGTATTAATTTGGTCCTAGGATGCTCAGTGATCTACCTGATCTGTCCTATACTGATTTGGCAGAATCGCCATGTGATGGGTTCCTAGGAAGATTAGTCTGGCAGGATCGCCATGTTATGGGTCTTGGTTTTAAAGTATGGCCCTTTTCTTTATAAAGGCAGAAAGAGTTCTGCCAATCAATAGGCATTCATTAGTCAGCCAAAATTATTTGAGAAATGAAATAAGTATCTTTAAGTGTAGATTCATTCTGATTTTTAGTTGTAAAACTTACAGCTATTTATACAACTTCTAATAATAGAAATTGGGTTTCATAACGCCTCCTCTTTGCATTCTCTTTCCATGTTCTAAGTAGTTGAATTTCTAATTCAGCAGCTAATGCTGATATTACCAATGGCAACGTATTTCTGAGCTGGGCATTTCGTCACATGTTCTGCCAGCGTCGCGTCAGTCTTATTGCGCTGTGCAATTGGTTATTGCGATAAAGAGTATTTCTATGTTTGTAGCTTTGCAAACAGACGTACTCGTATATGTTGGTTGTGTCTGTTGCAAGATATACATATGTGTGTGTGGCAATGAATTAACTACACTTGGTTTACGAAGAGATTTTGAATTTCTATTTATTATTGCAAATATAACTACACCAATTTTGAATTATAGTTAATGTTAAAAATATAGAATTTATTGATTCAACCACTAAATTAAGAGTTTCCGGGTCATCAGGGGTTTGCTACATTTTCTCTCTTAAACAAATTTTCCTATTACTAAACAAATTTTCTTCTATTTCTTGTGAACCAGGTTACACAAAAGAATTTTAACACTATACGGTTCACAGGATTGAAACCAAAGATGTACTTCCATTTTCTAAACCTCGACGTCTCGATCCAATTAAACTCAGAATTGCAAAAACCGAATTCGAATTTTTAGTTAAACCTGGCCTATGTCGACCATCAAGTTCTCCAATTACTTCACCTCTTCATCTCGTTCCAAAAAAAGAACCAAATGATTTGAGTCCTTGTGAAAATTATTGAAGATTACATTTTAGCACCACACTGTAACGACATCCGCTACCACACATTCACAACATAAATATCGATTTCAAAAACAAACAGATTTTTTTTAAATTGATCTTGTTCGTGCTTACCACCAAACTCCCATGGCGGAAGAAAACATACACAAAACTGCTTGAACTATCCCTTTTGGAATGTGTGAGTTCGTTCGCATGCCTTTTGATTCACGAAATAGTGCTCAAATATTTCAACGTTTTATTAACGATGTGTTTTCGGACAAAAAAAAAAATTGCTACCTGGTAAGCAATGAATAGAGAGTGCTTAGATTATGGAGGGATCACTTCTCTACCCTCCTAAATGGAGAAACCGAGCAACTACATATAGAAGAACATCTGCTCCAATTATCGCGAGATCAGCCTGCTTAATATGGCATATAAGGTCCTATCAAGCATATTGTGCCAAAGACTGAAGTCCACCGTTGACGAGCTGATTGGACCTTATCAGTGCGGCTTCAGACCTGGTAAATCTACCATCGATCAGGTTTTTACTATGTGCCAAGTCTTGGAAAAAACCAGCGAGAAAAGAATCGACACTCATCACCTCTTTGTTGATGTTAAAGCCCTTTTCGATAGCACGAAAAGAAACTGCTTATATGCCGCTATATCTGAATTTGGTTTCCCAGCAAAACTTATACGGCTGTGCAAAATTACGTTGAGCAACAACACCAGTTTACTCAGACTCGGGAAGGACCTCTCCGAGCCGTTCGAAACTAGACGAAGTTTCAGACAGCGTGACCCCCATCGTGCGATATCTTTAATTTGATGATGAAGAAAATAATACAAGCCGCAGAACAAAACCGCTTAGGAACCATCTATTTTTTATTGGCTCAAATAACCGCGCCGTAAGTTCTGCCTACTCCAAATTGGAGAAGGAAGCGAAAAAGATGGGTTTGTAGGTGAACGAGGGCAAAACGAGGTACCCCCTGTCGTCACGCAAAGAGTCAGTGCATTCTCGCCTTAGCACCCACGCCACTGTTGGCAGCCATGGGTTTGAAATAGTAAAGGACTTCGTTTAAATGGGAACCAGAATTAACAACAACAATAATGTCACCTTAGAAATCCAACGAAAAATTACCCTTGCCAATAAATGTTACTTTGGACTGAGTAGGGGATTGAGAAGCAAAGTCCTCTCTCGACGAACAAAAACTACGCTCTACAAGTGGATCATAATACCCGTCCTGCAATAGTAGAAGCATGGACGATGACAGTCGCGGATGAGTCGGCCCTTGGAGTATTCGAGAGAAAGGTTCTTCGGAGGATTTATGGGCCCCTACGCGATGCCGACGGTGTTTACCGAAGAAGATTTAATGATGAGTTGTATGAGCTCTACGCAGACATCGATATTGTCCAACGAACTAAAACCCAGCGGCTCCGTTGACTTGGCTTTATAATACGAACGAAAGAAGATGTTCCGGCCCGGAAAATATTCTTGTTGGAACCAACCTATGGAAGCAGAGGAAGAAGGTGGCCCCCACCCCGGTGGAAAGACCAAGTAGAGAACGATCTTCGATCCCTTGGTGTTTCTAATTGGCTAAGGATAGAGCCAGGTGGCTCGCTTTGTTGTAGGGTTAAAATCGTTTAGACGGTTAAACAAATAGATATTAAGAGCTTTCGACCTGTATATGTATGCATGTTTCTGATTTTCAATTTGCATTCACATATGTTGACGGTATTGTAATTTTTGGGTATGGTAAATAAAGTCAAACAACTAAATTGGACAGATAAAAACACCACGATATACATCCAATATTTATTTGTGAAAAATCTTGATTTATATCATATGGAAATGCTCCTTTTGAATCTGATTTGGCTTTGCACATAATAAGTCTGCTTGATGAGCGCACTAAAGGTCTAGAACAGTTACTGCTTTCCTGCGCCAGAGTACTGTAGTCCGCTCATCGAGCATACCTAACGCAACCGGGAAATCACTGCCACAATATGCAACTTTCTAAAACGTGTAATTTGGTGATTCCCTACATCAGACAAATTTGATATTTTATATTGCACGAATTCATTATTAAAGCGGCGATAGCATATTTTCGGCTTTTGGCAAGTGGATCGTATGCATAAATATTATTTAAATGCTAAACGTTTTTATGATTTTTTAAATAAATTACTAACGAGTAACCTGCATCGAGAGAGAATTCTGGTATGGCAATATTTTGAATCAAATCTAAGAAGGGATGGAACCGCTGTAGCCGTGGCAGTAGAAATATGAAAAAAATTTGAAAATGACTTACATGGGCAACTATCGAAAATATGTAAAAAATTTAAGAAGCGTAAAGAAATGGCTCTGTCCCCTGCGAATTATTTGGTTGATCTCCCAAATCACACATGTTAAGGAAATAACCTGTGTTATGAAGAAAAACAAGTTGCTTTGGAGTAATTACAGAGATTATACCCGAAATGTTTTCCAATAGTTATGTCAATGAGTACTGCTTCAAGGCCATTTCCATCTTATTTATTTGGGAACCACTTTAGAACTACGCCCCTTATGACTCGATGGAAGTCGCTAAACCTAATTGACGCAGAAAAATATTTTAGATGGGATGATCTTCAGGCGGTGTTTTTAAAACTGTGCTTCAAATTATTAATAGCTGTTGCTGCCAGAATTTTTTTATACATTTTATCATGATATTTACCATCCCTGAAAATAACAGGTAAATTCGAAAACGTTATAAAACTTTTTGCTGAAAATACTTTGCTTACTCACTTTGACAAAAATGGCATTTTATCTTTAGTTGTAGATGCATCAGACGTTGCAATAGGAGCTGTCTTACAACTAAACGACCTTTAGCTTATTTTTCAAGAACATTTTTTCCAACAGAAAGTAATTATTCTACCTTTGATAAGGAGCTTTTAGCTATTCACAATGCAGTTAAACATTTCAAACACTTTCTACAGGGCAGAACTTTCACTATTTATACCCATGTTCCAAATCCTAAAGTAGACAGTTCTTCTCGTCAATTGCGTCATCTTGAATATATTGCTCCGTTAACTATAACATACAATATACACGTGGAAAAGACACACTTTCCCGTATTCCAGAAATAAATGCAATTTCAATTCAAGATATAAATTTAGAAACTGTATTTAAAGAACAACAAACCAATAAGATATCACAAAAAATTATATCTGATCCAAATTCCAAAAGAATTTAAAGAAATCAATATTCCAATTATTAATTTAACATTTCGTGCGATGCTTCTCAATTACCATTTCGACCATATGTTTCACTTTCTATGAGAATAATTATATTTGACAAAATTTACTTTCTATCTTATCCAAGCATTCGTACCACTAGAAAATTTATTGAAACTAAATATTTTTGGTCATACGTGAGTAAAGAAATTAATAAAATGACCTTGCATTAATTGTCAGAAATCCAAAATACAAGAAATACAAAAACTGAAATTCAACAAGTAAAGAAGTCTTAGTTCGGGTGGAACTGCACATTATATACCTAGTAGTGATCTATTATGGCATCCCAACTTACGCAGAACTATTTTAATACTTTTCAGTTCGTATTATAAAGCCAGTTGATCGTTTTCTATAAAAACACTTCTGTTATGAGTTTTGAGTGGTAAATTAGTTTACTTGTTACACTGCTAACCAAATTTTTTTACGTGCACATTTTATGTTTAAAAAATTTGTGTTCAAATAGATAGACGAACGGAGAGACGGAGATAGCTAAAGCGACTCAGCTCATAACCCTGATCATTTCAGTATACTTATCGATGGGCCCACATATAACTTCCTTATTGCAGTGGGGTAGTAACTACTTGCCCTGATATTTTGGTTGTGTGTTATCTGATTTGCCTTAATTTTGTCAGGAATATACTACATACTATTAAGAAGTAGCTGACTAATTTTCATTAAATTGATAGCAGAACTTTAATACTGAAAAGTGGGTGGCGCCACGCCCAAAATCCATACAATTTTTCTGCGGTCTAGTTTTGATTAAAACTCTTATTATGTGCGTAAGAGCTTATTGATATAGCTTGCTTGAATATAGAAATATCGCGTTTTAAATTTTACAAGCAAATTTTTCAGAACTATGGGCGTGGACCTCAACCGACTTCGCACATTTCGCTATAAGAAGTTACCTTTATACATTCAACATTTTCCCCAAATTTCGTTTCAACAAATTAACTTTTTCCAGAGTTATGGCATAAAATGTTTTGTAGAATAATCCGACTATTTTCGAAAATTTATATTTTTCGAATTTCCTCGTTCACGGACACTTTGAAAGTGAAATAAAAATTACATAAAGCTCTTTTAAGCAAAGTTATTGAATATTAAATATATCTATGATCCTTTTCAAAATCTTTCATGTAAAAGTGAGAGTGGACCTTAACCGACTTAGCCCATTTTTTCCCGGAACACTCCTTGTATTCGTGGGATCTGTGTGCGAATTTCGTTTCGATATCTTGAACGGGTTTTTACTTATGATTAATAATACTAATAAGTTTCACTTAATCAAAAGTGGGCGGTGCTACGCCCATTTTTTAAAAGTTTCTTAAAAAATTTACTTTTTGCCTTAGTGTTAATGCACGCACCAAATTTTATCGTTATAGGTGTGTTATGTACTGAATAATCACTTTTTTTGTATTTTCGAAAATATTCTTATCGCTCTGAGATAAGTGCCAAGGACCCTGCATACCAAATTTCGGACGGACGGACATACCTTAATCAATTTCTCTTTTCCTCCTGAGTTATTATTATTATTATACCTTGTGTGAGTGCTACTAGGTATAAAAATTCCGATAAGTTCTGATCGTTTTGAACATATTCACACGCATATTGTTGGTCCTCTGCCTATATCAAAAGATTATCGTTATCCTCTAACCATTATTGATAAAAATACTCGTTGGCCTGAAGCTTATCCACTTCAAGATACTTTAGCAAGTACAATGGCAACTATGTACTTTAGTTCAAAATTACGTGCCAAGATTTGGTATTCTGCTGAGAGTTTTCGCGGATTATTAGGGGATGTATGGTACATTTATTCGTTTTGCTCTGTGGATTTTCCAAGACGGTGAAAACTTGATGTACGATATTCCGTTTGTCAAATTTGGTTTTGTGACACTGTTTGTATATTTCCTGCGTGAGTTTGATGATGCGTGTAATAAGCTAGGTTTTTTAAGTAAAATAATTGTTTTTGTAACAAAAGCAAACAACCTTTATTAGGACTAGGGTGCCCCTATTTCAATAGGTTCTTGCCAACTTATATTTAAAACGGACGGCTCGTATCCCTACGAGGTGTGTTCAAAACGTATCGCGAATTTTGAATTTTCGCTGGTTACGTATATTCGAATTTCGAATTTTTTGTGGCGTTATGTTGGTACTCATGTCTCTCACGTATGCCGACAAGCTCGGCCATTTTGAATGTTCAGTTAATTGTTGACAGCTGCTTTGCTTGCACGTGTTTTGGATCGTCTTCGATTTTTACCTATTCAAAAAAATTGATCAAAGAACCTGTATCAAATTTTGTGTGAAAAACTAAATTAAGTGCGCGGATGCATTCCGAATGTTGACTGTGGCATACGGAGAAGCTACCTTGGACCGAAGCAACGTTTATCGGTGGTACAAAATGTTCTCAGAAGGCCGAGAAGATGTGCAAAGAAGAACAAAAATTGGCTTTTGCACCACGATAACGCCCCTGCTGACGCATCGTTGCTTGTGCGCGACTTTTTGGCCAAAAACAACACACTAATGATGCCGCAGCCACCGTATTCCCCAGATCTGGCCCCCTGTGACTTTTTCTTGTTCCCTAAACTGAAGAGGCCCATGAAAGGACGACGTTACGCTTCCCTTGACGAGATAAAGACGGCATCGAAGGAGGAGCTGAACAAGATACAAAAAAATGATTTTTTGAAGTGCTTCGAAGATTGGAAAAACCGTTGGCACATGTGTATAATATCTCATGGGGATTACTTTGAAGGGGACAAAATAGATATTCATGAATAAATAAATAATTTTTGAAAAAACACAAAATTCGCGATACTTTTTGAACACACCTCGTACTGTTGCTATTTACATTGCTTATGTGGTGACATTCGGCATCATGTTGTTTCAACAGTTCACAAAAGCTGTGCATAATCTTTCAATTCTAGAGTCCCTTTCTAATACTTAAAACCTCAATATTTGTATAGTGCTTCAACTATCTGACCACTTCGGGTTGTCTTTAAATCTTTTATAGGCCTCGCAGTGATGACTTCGTCACAAGCCGTTGCTTCAGAGTCAATACTACAGGGTGGCTGATGAATTTTGCTACATTAAGAAACACAAATAATTTTATTTTCAGTGTATGGAATTCATTTTTCTTTTATTCATGTTAAAGCTCATTAAATTTTATTAAATATAGCTTAATTAGTTTTAAAAATAATGGAATTTAAATGCCCCCCCTGCTCGTCGATGCATGTGCGGCATCTTACCAAAAAGTTGTTCATTACTGCTTGGAGAGTTGAGACAGGAATAGCCGCAATTGTTTCTCGAATGGATTGCCTTAGTTCATTCAAATTTGTTGGTTTTGCTTTGAAGACTTCCTGTTTGCAATAACCCCACAAGAAAAAGTCAGGTGCAGTAAGGTCAGGCGAACTGGGTGGCCAACGGAATGTGGAGTTTCTGGATATCAGCTTATTGGGAAATTTTCGCCGCAATTCTGTCATAACAGGTTGGGCTATATGAGGAGCTGCACCATCTTGCTGAAGCCACACAGAGTTGAAAGAAATTCTCATTCGGCGTAATTCTGGATAGAAAAACTCTCTCAACATGCTCAAGTAACGGTCTCCAGTAACCGTAACGGTGTGACCGTTTTCTTCGAAGAAGTAGGGCCCGACAATGCAGCGTGATGAAACTGCACACCACACTGTGACACGAAGTGGATGCAATTCCGTCTCATGGAGTATCTGTGGGTTGGAAGCACTCCATATTCGACAATTTTGTTTGTTTATGTTGCCGTTTAAATCGAAATGGGCCTCGTCAGACATGAAAAGACAGTTCAACATGTTTCCATCCTCTTCCACCATTTGAAGCATCTTCTGGCAAAATTCCAAGCGAATCGGCAAGTCTGCAGCGTTCAGTTTGTTGGCCATTTGAATTTTATATGGGAATAAGTCCAAATCTTTGTGCATAATTGACTGTAATGACTGTCTGCTTACACCCATTTGAGCAGATAAGCTTCTTGTCGAAACACGTGGATTGTTTTGTATGGCAGCAGCTACAGCAGCGATTGTTTCCTCCGTTCGAACTGAAGGGTTTCGATGGTAAGGTCTTCTGTTGACTGTCCCATGCTCGGCAAAATTGTTTACAAGTCTTATTATGGTCCATCTGCTCGGAGGATTGCCGCCAAACGTGCGCCTATACTCTCTTTGAACCGAAACTACGGACTCCAGTGCGTGATAGCGGCGGACAATCCAAATACTTGTTTCAGTGTCCCAGTTATCCATTTTTGTTAAATGTAAAAGTCAATCTGCAAAATAAAAAAAAAATTAACCAGATTCATTAAATAGAAAAAAAGTTATTTAATTTTTTTTTGGTAGCGGCTTTCATCAGCCACCCTGTACTAGCAGTAGCATAGCCATCATCTGATGTGGAGTCACCAGAAGCTACTGACAACGGAGAGTCTGCCACACGCACTACCTTTAATGGCTTTCTGAAATACTAAATCACTCGCATTGTATTCGAAATTTGCGTCTCAAATCACCATCAAACTTGTAACGAATTATGTATAATCGTTCGTTAACTCTCCCAATTATTGTGCCAATTTGCGTTTTTCTTAAAAATAACCTAATCCCTAATCAGTAAACCCGGTAATTGCTTGGTATTTTATAATATTTTTGGCTTTCTTTTTTCCTTTCCATTTTGTTTTTGATTGATTCTTCTTTTATTCTGTTTCTAACTAACAGTGAACCGATACTGGTCATTTTGTTTTGACTAACCGTCCAAAAAATAATTCTGACAGGGTAAACTACATACCTGCGACCGGCGTTGTATTATTTGCTGATAAGCGATGCTGATACAGTCCCAAGTCATTTGCTTCATATCATCGGTTTAAAATAATTTCCCAATAACCACACCTTTTTCAGCTAGCCCATTACTTTGGGGGTAATGAGGGCTTGAAAATATAAATCTCATGTTTTCTTTTATGCTGCCTTTGCTGACTGCTGACTTGACATTTGTTTCTGCCAGAGGTTTGCAGTTTTCCTAAATAATCTCTTTTATACAGTGCTTCCGAATAACGTTTGATCCAGTGCTCTTGAATAACACTCAGTCTTCCAGTAATTTCAAAAGATACATATACAGACAGAAAATGAAATTTTAACTAAGTTTACTGTAAGCTTGATGTTGCTCCCACTAGTAATATTAATGTTTACAAAATTAATTTTAAATATGAGAGAGACATTTCCTCTTTCAAAATAACGGTTTCTGATTCTTTACTTGATAGCATACTGTGGTACATTTGTTCATCAGGAAGTGTAACGTTAGTTCTGCTGCAAAAAACTTATTAACGAACGCTTATCGTTCATTAGCCAAATGTTCCTCGTTTACGATGGAATTTAAATACTTGTTTCCCTAATGTTTTACTTTAACAAAGCATATTGTCGCATTTACAGAGACCTGGCTGATGCATGACAACTTTAAATATGTGGTTTTCTCAATAAAGTATTTTGTTCTTGGTGACTTCAATTTCCCATAGGTTAGTTCGGTTATTTTTAACACGGCGATGTCCTACGAGATGGCAATTGTCCGCTTCTGCATTAGCACCATACTGTAAGACGAATATTTGCAACACTTCCATTTTCGATACATCCCACAACAGCAACCTTAGCAAGGCTCTCGGTGAGAGACGACAGTTGCACTTGAACATTCAATTGATCAGCATTGCCGCGTCAATAAGAAAAATTCTAATTGAAATGTATGTGAACTTCTTGTAAATTTCTTAAATGTAACTTTCTAAACTTGATTCTAACTTTAATTAAACCTATTAAAATTAACGTGCGTGTATTATAATTCCCGACACCCGTAAGAGGGTTGAGCATGTCCCCTCTTACAGATCAGAAGCAGGATCGTGAGCCTACGGCAATCAACGCGAGTGAAAACAATTTGCAGAAAATCAAAAAGTGTTGATAAATGGTGGTGAACGCAAAAGAATTGCGTATTTCGTTTAAATCTATTAACTAAAAGCATAGAACGTGTATTCAAACTACCTGTATATGCGTGAAAAATTGCAAAGGTCGTGTTTGCACTTGAACATGTTGGTGCGTGCATATTAGAAGCGTGAATTTTTCCATCGTGTCGAATCGTGATGGTTGGCGAGTAAATTCAAATTTCAGCGTGTGTAGTTGCTGAAGATGAAGAATTTCATCTCAAAAGCAAACTCTCCTTGATGAACGAGCGAGTTATATGAAGAATAGGAATTCAAGCCGAATTCAGTGCAAAGAATTGTTGTTGACTGCAGAGAGTCGGTGCAACAAATTCAAAGAAGGGCAGACACAAAACGGCGTAACGAACGGCAAAGGCATACGTGTATGTATGTAATTAGATATGAACGAGAAAATTAAATAAATAAACGAGAGAGTGGGCGAACAACTACGTGCATATACATATCGTCGAGAGCGAAAATCATACCAAAATGCCGAAAGTTCATGGTCTGCGCGTTGACCAACTAAAAACAATTTTACGCGAAAAAGAACTTGCTACGTCGGGTTCGCGGGCAGAGCTAATACAAAGATTACTTGACGCGAACGGTAGTGATGAAATTGAATATGTTATGCCGAATACGTCAAATTTGCAAGAGCAAATAAATGACTTGCGTGAGATGCTGCAAAATGCAATTACAGCCATGCAGAACGCGGTATCAACAAGTCAAAATGCAAATGGCGAAAGAGAGAGCGAAAATACTGAAAGAGAGACAGTGCCAATTTCAATAAATTCGACAATGCCCGGTAGTTCGGGAAAGAAATTGCTGAGATTATTCCAATGTTTGACTCGTCAAATCAAAATTCTGTAACAGTTAAACAATTTATCGATCGGGTAAATGCAGTGCGTGTAGCATATAAATTTGATGAAAAATGTTTATTGCTGGCCGTGTATAGCCAGTTGAAAGGAGCAGCGCGTATGTGGTTTGACGCGTTGTCGGTCGTGCATTCCAATTGGAATGATTTTGCTAGTGCCTTGAAATTAGAACTTGAGCAACATGTTGACGAGGTGCAAGTGCATTACTTGATGGCAAACGCAACGAGAAAAAGTAACGAACTAGTGGTTGACTACTGTTTTCGTATGAATGCATTAGGTAAAAAGCTTAAATTGAGTGAGTCCGCCATAATAAAGTATATTCGTGAAGGGTTGAAAAACCGCGGAGTACAAGCAGCCATCGCCGCAATTAGATTTGAATCTGTTAAACAAATGCGAGAAACGCTAAGCGAATATTTTGTGAACAGTGGAAATAGTAGTGATACATTGAATCGCTATAAACCAGAAAGTAAACAAACAGTGGAGAACAAGAATGTCAAGAGTAGTGAAAATTCTGATAAGATTATTTGCTATAACTGTGGAGAGAATGGGCATATTTCGCGACAGTGCTCAAAACCACAAAAGAGAGAGAGAAAGAGTAACACAAATGTAAAAAACGAGTCTCGAAATAGTACAAAGCAAAATGCTGATGTGGGACAAAACGATGTTAGTGATTACGATAAATGCTTTATTAAGATGGTATCGATAACGGTGAAAATTTTAAAGCCATTATTGACTCTGGTAGTCAATGTTCTATGATTAAAGAATCGATAGCAAAGTGTATCGATATTGAGATTGATAAGTGTTTACTGCAAATGAAAGGTATCTGTGGTGGTGTGAAAATACTAAACAATAAAATCAAAGTTAAGATGTGCATTGATGACGTAATTGTTGAGACATATCTGTATATCGTTGATGACAATGTGTTGAAAACAGATTTGTTACTAGGGCAGGATATATTAATTTATCCAAATGTGAGCGTTAAACTGCAAGATGGTGAAATGCATTTTATAAACGAGTTACCGAAAGTAAATGAAAATATATCAATTGCGTGTAACAGAGAAATAAATGTTGAACCACATGAAGCTATCTGTGAATTAATACGTGGTATTGAAAATACGGAGGCGCAACCGAAATTCAGTGATGTGTTGAAAGATTTTAGTGATTTGTTTTCGAAAGGCTTAGCCAATGTTGGTAAAACAAATTCTGTTGAACTGACAATAGAGCTAAATTCAGACAAAGTGGTAGCTCAAGCACCTTATAGAGATCCAAAGCCTAAAAAGAAAATTGTAGCGCAAATGATCGACGATTTGCTAAATGCAGATATAATTGTGAAATCAAATTCTGAATACGCAAGCCCCGTGTTATTAGTGAAAAAGAAAAACGGTGAGGATAGGCTCTGTATAGACTACAGACGTTTAAATGAATTAACAAAAAAAGAAATCTTTCCGGTTCCCAACATTGAGGAACGGCTGCATGAAGCCAAACAGCTTAGATACTTTTGTGTGTTAGATCTTAACAGTGGGTATTATCAGGTACCAATTGCAAAGGAAAATCGTAAATATACTGCTTTCATAACGACGTGTGGACACTAAACGTAAACGCCAGTGGGTTTTCAGCGACTGATGGCAAAAGTTCAAGAGAAAGTAAGTGGTGACATGATTCACTACATGGACGATATATTAGTGGGTACTAATTCAGCTGATGAGTTATTGCCCAAACTAAAGCGTGTGTTCAGTGTTCTACGTGAGCTCGGACTTACTTTGAATGCAAATAAGTGCGATCTTTTCAAAAACACCATAAACTTTTTGGGTCACGAGTTGACAGTAGACGGGATCAGCCCAGGTATGTTAAGACCATTGCTATAGAAAGGTTTGAAAAACCTGAAACTGTGAGTGACATTCGAAGATTTCTTGGTTTGAGTGGCTATTTCCGGAAGTTGATTCCTGGATATGCCCTGATATCCGAGCCATTACGGAAATTATTACGCAAGGATGTACCCTTTGAGTGGACATCTCGCCATGATCAATAGTTTAATGACCTAAAATTGAAATTAACGTCAAAACCTTTGTTGACAGCATATCGCGCTGACGCAGAGCATGAATTGCATACTGATGCAAGCTCAATAGGTTTAGCAAGTGTTCTTCTGCAACGCGAAGAAGGTAATCTACGACCGATAGATTATTATAGTAGAGCGACGAGTGACTCTGAAAGCAAATTTCATAGCTACGAGTTAGAAACTCTTGCGGTGGTTGAGTCGCTACAACGTTTCAAGTATTATATATTGGGCAAACACGTAAAAGTAGTCACAGACTTCAGTGCCATACAGTCTACGATGAAGAAACGCGAAATGATTCCAGCGGTAGCCAGGTGGTGGTTGCGCATTCAAGAGTTCGACATAGAAGTAGTTCATCGATCAGGAACTAGAATGGAGCACGTTGACTGCCTTAGCCGAGCGCCGGTCGGGTCAGCCAAAGAACTAGAAGTAGCAGATATGAAAGTATATAAAATAGCAGTCAACGAAGCGAATTGGGTACATTCAATGCAAATGCAAGATCCAAACATACAGCAAATTATGGAAGATTTACGACTTAATAAAAACAATGTTCGAAAAGGGTACACCGTCGAAAACGACAGGCTTTATCGAAAAGTAGATAACAAACTTTTGTGGATAGTGCCTAAATCGTTAAAATATCGAGTTGTGGACGACAACCACAGCAGATCAGGTCACATGGGGCTGGAGAAGACGTTGCAACGCATTCAAACAAAATTCTGGTTTCCGAGAATGCGGTGTTATGTGACGAGTTATTTGAATTCATGCGTAGAATGTGCGTATAATCGAAGACCAGACGGTAAAAATGAAGGTGATTAGCACTATGACGTAATTGATCCTATTCCGTACAATACCCTTCATAACGATCATTTGGGACCATTCCCAAAAAGCGCAAGAGAAATGAACACGTACTGGTGATTGTGGACGCTTTCACAAAGTTCACGATCCTTCGAGCTGTGAAAGACACCTCGACTAAGCACGTCATCACAGTGCTAAATGAAATAAGTAGTTACTTCGGTATTCCCCAAAGAATTGTATCCGACCGTGGGAGTGCATTCACTTCCAAAGAATTCCAACGCTATTGCAACGATAACGATATTAAAAGTATTTTAAATGCAGTAAGAACTCCTCGAGCAAAATCACATGCCGAAAGAACCAATCGAACAATTTTGGCGATGTTACTAACAACAACTACCGACGACAAACTTTGGGATGATGATCTCCGAAACATACAATGGTCAATAAATACGATGACAAACAAAACCACGGGTTGCACTCCCTTCCAGTTAGTATACGGGTTTCAACCACGAGATATTTTAAAGAATCGATTAACGCAACTATTGCAAAACGACGAGGTTGTAACGAATGAAGAACTACAAGAGCTTCGAGCTAACGCAGCGCAACGTAACGATGTCAAACGAGCAAAAGTATAAAGAAGGCGATCTGGTGCTAACTGAAAATTAACCTACAAGCATTGGTACGTCAAGAAAGCTAGAGCCCCGTTACAAAGGTCCCTTTATTGTACCGAAAGCTTAAACAACGACAGATACGTCATTGAAGATTTGCCTAAATCACAACCTACAAAGAGGCATTACTCGTCTGTATTTGTTTCAGACAAATTAAAGCGGTGGCGTCAATTTCCACCTGATGATTTTAATGAAATCGAATACTCCGGCAACAACGAGGATGGACGAGGGCGCCCATAAACGTCAGAATAGCCGAATGTAAGACTTCCATTTTCGATACATACCACAGCAGCAACCCTAGCAAGGCTGTCGGTGAGAGACGACAGTTGCACTTGAACATTCAATTGATCAGCATCGCCGCGTCAGTAAGAAACATACTAATTGAAACGTATTTGAACTTCTTGTAAATTTCTTAAATGTAACATTCTAAACTTGATTCTAACTTTAATTAAACCTATTAAAATTAACGTGCCGGTATCACCGGCCTATGCATCAATATCATACCAATTACTGTACCACTTCATAGTAGGTTAGTTCATTTTGGGTTGAAAAATACACGAAAATTGCAAAATTATATTATAAACCACTTTAATGAAAATTCAGTCATCATATATAAAATATGTGTCTATAAAAATGAATATTACTTCACGATATTGAACAATTGAAACAAATTTCAATAAAAGTATATTCGCTATTCATATCAATTTTGCCCTTGGAAAACAGTTATAAAAAATAATTTTCTTCTTTTTAAAATATTCTTTTCTTTAATGAATTTTAAAATTGATTTTACTGCCATAAATTTTAAAATTTTCTTGAAACATTTTATGGAAAATTTCAAAATTTAAATATTAATCTCAGATAGAATCTAATCCATACTTGTAAGGAAATTCAAGGTAGATTAGCTTTTATGGTGAATAGTTTAATCTTCGGAGTTCTTTGCAAAATAACCATGCAGATAACTCGCTTATGAAATTCTTTTACATAATGTGCAAGTTGTTAGCAACTCAATTTTTTAAAAAGTGTTATTTCTAACCACTCTGTTATTGTACGTGTCTCTGCTCGCCATTTTCGTTTTTGCACCTTCTAAACGATTTCGTTATTCTTTGCTATTTTATTTATGAAAACTGCATTTCACAAGCACAATAAGTCAACCCTTTTATATGAAATTTTTAAAAACTTTTCATCAGAGAAAGATTAATTTGATTATTCAAAAAGACATGTTCGTTTCGCTTTCACTTTTTTCGTGGTCTCATTTGAGAGCACTGCTTTTGCGTAGCTGGTACGCCGTGATGCAGTAATGACGTCGCAAAAAATAAGGGTGATTTTGTTCACATGCACGTACGCATATGATCTGCAAGCCAAAGTTACTATTTAAAGCACGCAATTCTCAAAAGGATTATGATTTTACTATAAGAAATATTATTTGCAAGAAAGTTTTAGATTTAATTTAATTAAGTGAATATTTAAATGCTCAGGATATTAGTTGAAGAGAAAATTAAAATGTACGCCTGCGTTGTTAACTGAACGATTGCTGCCCGAATACTGAGTTGTTTTCTTTTTCGCTCGCATATGCATGTATCGACAATTTTAGAGGGTTGTTGGTGCTTATGATAGCGGAAACGTTTCAGTAGCGCAAACTGGTATGAATGAGACTACGAAATTCTTATTAATGAACTAGAATGTTTACTAACCAGTTTGGTAGTTGACTGGAAGGTATACGATATACCGAAAATAAGATGCTGGACCTAGTATTTGTTAATAGTTCTCTCGGTAACGCTCACATTGAAATCTCTACATTATCCCTTTCAGAAGCTCCAGTACATCCTTCACTTGAGATGTCTGTTGATTTTAAACGACTTATGGAGCCAGGTCTAAATGAAGTAAAATCTCAATCTGGTATTAGATGTTTTTACAAAGCGAGTTTCGTCAAGCTGAAGGAATTGATAGCTGACCATGTCTTGTCTGAACTTTACGCCTGTACTGACTTCCATATTTTACAGTTCACTTTATGGCTTCTTTGAAGGCTATGTTACTTTTGGCGTCGTTGGTGGTAATACTGATGATGATATTGCGGCTTCGCCTGTGCCCATTCTTTCATATGTGCATATGCCGTTCTTACCGTAATATATTTATTTCATAGTGTATTCATGATTTATTGAAATTTAAAAAGTAAACTTCCTGTATTTTTTTAAATTAATTGGTGTGTAATCCAGTGTTTTTGTGAAAGTTTATAATGTATAATTTCTTCGTTGTTGTATACTTCCGTTTTTACACATTGGACAGTCAACAAAATATTATTACTTAGAAAGCGAGATATCATCTTCTTTGCTTAACGCACATTTTTCAATTAATTCTTTTGTTGTAATGGCCACATTTTTATGTACCGCCAACCGGAGCGGTTAATTGTATTGTATAGTATGTTCAACAATTGTAAAGCATAATGTACATATCAATATTTTATTTACCCGGACAAAATCGATTATGTTAAGCGCAATTTAAAGAAGAAGAAGAGGTGAAAAGGTGCCATCTGCTGTTGAAGTGGAAACGGGGAGTGTTGCAAAAATGTTTAGCAGTTTGTATACGTTATGAAATGAGGTTTTGTTTCAGTTCTGAAGTGCCTTAAATGCAGTTTTTTCTCCATAAATTGGTTTCGGCCCCTGTATTTTGGCTTTGAACAAGTGGTTCATAACATTCAGCAAGCTTTAATAAATTTGTGTCATTTTCTTTACTAGGGTTTGTTGAAACAATCGAAGCTAAATCTTTGAAGATCGTTTTATCTTGAGTGAATCAAGTATCTATTTCCATTATTATATGATCAATAAATTGATAAAAAACAGGACACTTGAAATGAACATCTAAGTTACATGCTTGCAGGTTCTAACTAGATTTTAATCGGTTCTTTTTGATTTCAATATCCATGTCGTTTGCATATTTTTTACAAGTTCTGAGCCATTTTTCACAGTAATGTTCGCCGGAACGAGTATGTCGTAACTCCGTCACTAAGACATTTGCGAAATCCACTACAAGCTAATAATCTATCTTTATTTCTTGGAGTTTATTACACAAAAACAGAAAGTATCGTTTTTGGGAAAGGGACTCCGTTTATTATTTAAAAAAATTGTTTTTAATGTTGACCTTATTTTGTTTTTTGTAGTGCTCGCTATGGGGTTTCCTTCTAGAAATTTAACAGGCACAAAATCAAACCTTACAAATTTTAAGATTATAAAACAAATAAAATTTATCAATTTATTTTACAAATTTTGTTTCATATTTATATTTTTACAGCTCTTTTTGACTTTCCATTTACTTTCCGTTCGCAGTGCTGTCATCTTTTCAACAATTGTACAAGTTATAATATCATGCCTGCCTACAAAAATTATGTCACATGGCAACAATAAGACCAATCAGCTTCCATACCTGTGATCTTGTTTTCGGCATACATGCCTTCTCTGCTTAGCAACTATTGCACGCAATGCAAAGCCCTACCACCTGGCTAGCAGCAACACGCGCTGGCATAAAAAAAAGAGCAAAACACAAAGCCCCTTTACGGTACCCAAATAGCAAAGCGCAAATAATATCATAGCGCGCTTGGCAACATCCCAAATCCCTCTACGGTACCAACATTCCAAACCATAATTATTACGACAACAACAATTTCATTATGGGAATGGGTTAGCAACGGAGTGCTTAATGTGCCCGAATAAGTCAGGCAATGCAGGGGAATTTTTATGAATCGAATACCAACAACTTTGTAATCGACTTGGGTCGGTCAGGCATTGCAACAACAATTTCACAACAGGCATTTGCTTTGCAATGCATCCCAACAACACAAGATCAGGTTATGATACGACAACAAACACCACGGCCAGGCAAATGATATTCGACGCGGCATATTAGTTTAAGCAGTAGAGTATTGATTAGTATTAATTAGTCTTAATATGACTGACATAGAGTCAGGACGGAAAACTTAAAAAAGTTATAAGTGTTTTTCCTTATGAAAATTAAAGCGATATAAATACCTAGTTAAATAAGTTAATAAATAAAACTTATATTAAAAACCAAAGAGTGACTTTTTATTGGATAACCCGATGAACTTAACTGGCGCCCAACTTACGGGATCGAATTCCAAATGAAAAAAAAAAAAAATGTTTAAAACAAAATATTAAAGTTGTTAAAAAATATTCAATCAAGTGAAATTTAGCCAAAGTAGTTTGTAAACTTAAAAAAAAAAACTGTGCCTAAAAAAATTAATGTGATTAAAAGCATAAAATTCAGTGAACTTGGCAAAATATTTGCAAAAATCTTAGAAGACGATCGAATTCTGATTGAAGTTATTGTGAAATAAGCTTTAATCATAATAATTGTGTAACAACTAAAGTTCCTTAAAAAAAAGTATTTAAAGTTAAAAAACTCTACTAATACTTAAGTTCAAAAAAAACTTCAAAAATTGAAAAAGTGAAAACACTTACAAGCAAAAAAATATATTTTCAAAAAATAAAAGTATTTAAAGTTAAAAAACTGTACTAATACTACTATGTGTGAAAAGCCTCAAAAACTGAAAAGGTGAAACACCGACAGGCAAAAAATTTTCCAAAGGAATTTGAAAAACATTTCACAAAATATAAGAAAGTTAAATATATTTATGCCAACCCCACATACTTGATTGAACCAAAAGGAGTGAAAACTTTTCCATATACCTTGCGTCCAAGAAGAAACAAAAAAGCATAGTGGAGGACAACAAGCTAAATCATTTAGAAGCAGCCATTTATGGTAAACCGGAGCAAAAAAAAAATCGAAAGCAACATAGCATGAGACATTAAGGTATCAATATCTCTATATTTATCAATATCGCGTATTATAAAATAACTAAGTGAGTATTTGTATTTTGATTAAAGAATTGTAATTAATAAAAAAAAAATGGATGAAAACATGGTTAACAGTATAGTGCAATCCGCGGTAGAAGTAGTCCGGGAAAATTTTACGCAACAAGTCCCTTCCTGAGTTCAAAGGTAAAATGTCGGAATATCCGGCATGGCGAGACGCGGCGAAATTTGCGCTAAGCTATTATAGCGAAGGTTCTGAGCCGTATTACATCGCGATGGGAATTCTAAAATTACATCCTCCTAAAATTACATCCTCGGCGAATGAAAATCTAAGTGCCTTTAATACCCCTCTCAATTTCAAAGCCATAATTGCTAGGTTAGACCAGCTGTACGCAGATAAGCGTCCCCTCCATATCTTGGAAAATCAGTTCAATACATTAAGACAGGGTCAAATGTCTATCAGCGAATACCATGATGCAGTTGACAGGCAGCTCACTCTGATAGTGAATAAAATTAACATGACACATAGTAATAATGATGAGCTTACCAATGCCTTTAATGAAAAGGCTAGGGAAAACGCGTTAAGGGTATTTATTTCCGGCCTTAAGCGCCCATTATGTGACACTCTGTTTGCAGCTAACCCACCAGACTTGCCCAGCGCACTTGCAGTGGCCCAAGAGCTATATCACAATAGACAGAGGTATGAGTTTGCTCAGACTTATGCCACAGGAAGAATGCCACAAAATTCCCATACCATACCATTTTCACCGAAATTTGGTAGTACAGTTTCTAAACGAAATAATTCCCAAAATTTTTTAAATCAAAGCCCTACACCGATGGATGTAGATCCAGGAAGCCCTTGTTTTAGGCGACAGACTGAGTTTAAAAATAAAACCTCTGGTCGTTTTTCTAACGGCTCTCAACCACAAACATTTAGACAAAAGAATAATTCGGGCTTCCAGAACTCGTCGCAGCGGCAACGAACGTATAATACTGCTCCGCCACAGCAGCAGTATAGTAACCTTAAAAGGCATGGCACGAATTCATCCATTCAAGCCCCAATAAACAAACAACAACGAGTCAACGCAATGAAAGACGAACCTTATTTTTCTGAAGTAGAAGATTTCGAATGCGAAGATAATTCTGCCGATGAAATTAATTTTTTAGGCTAAGGTCCCACTTGCCGTTCATTACGCGGACCCTCCCGAGCGGGCAAGTCCTTAACCTACTAATAGACACAGGAACTGCTAAAAATTACATAAAGAATTTCTCATTTTTATTTTCATTTTGTCCCAGTAAAAAATCCCTTCCAATTAAGGTCCATTAATGGAGTTATTAAGATTACAGAAAAGTGCAGAATCGACATATTAGGAAAAATTGCCACCTTTTACATTTTACCGAAGCTAGATACCTTTGATGGAATCATAGGGTATGATTTACTGAAAGGTATCGAAGCAAAAATCGAGAAAAGAGAAACTAAACTATTTTTATTGTCAGCAGGTCAATATGGCTACAGCAAATAAAACGGAGGTTTCTGAACGCATTGAGATGCTGATAGAAATAAATCAAAATTCATTTGCCAACCCCAACAGAGCCCTACCGTACAACACAAAGGTGATTGCGAGAATAGACACCCAAACTGAAACTCCTATTTATTCGAAAAGTTATCCTTATCCCATATCGGCAGCAAAATTCATTAACAAAGAAATAGAATCCTTGCTGAAAGATGGGATCATAAGAAAGTCATACTCACCATATAACTCACCTGTACACGTCGTTTCAAAAAAAGGGCTTGACGACGAGGGTAATCAGAAATTGAGGATGGTAATAGATTTTCGAGAGCTCAATGAGCGAACAACATCCGATAAATATCCGATCCCAGACACCAGTGTCATTCTTTCGAACTTAGGAAAATCTACAGTGTTTACCACACTGGACTTAAAGTCAGGTTTCCACCAAATTTGCCTCCTGGAAAAAGATAGATGCAAAACCGCATTTAGCACAAACAATGGCAAGTACGAGTTTTGCCGATTACCCTTTGGCCGGAAAAATGCGAAAAGCATATTTCAGAGAGCCATAGACGACATCCTGCGCGAGGATAGCGGAAAAATATGCCATGTTTATGTGGATGACATAATTATCTTTTCGCCGGATGAGATTTCGCACTTCAAGGATGTTGATACTATACTAAAAAAAATTGAGCGTGCTGGAATGCGAGTGTCCGAAGAAAAATCCAAATTTTTCAAGGAAGAAGTGGAATTCTTGGGTTTCACCGTATCTAGCAAGGGTATTCGAACAAGTCCCAGCAAAGGCGAGGCAATCCTGAACTACCAGGAACCGAAATCATTAAGATCCTTACGTTCATTCTTAGGTCTTTCCGGTTACTACCGCAGATTCATTAAGGACTACGCTCATATATCTAAACCCCTCCAAAGTATTTAAGAGGTGAAAACGGACACGTTAATAGTCGACATTCTAAAAAAATCAATATATCACTCGACGAAGATGCTATCGCTGTCTTTAACAAACTTAAGAGTATTTTGGCTTCGGAAGATGTTCTTCTGCAACAGCCTGATTACAACAAGCCCTTCGAAA
Source organism: Merzomyia westermanni (assembly GCA_949987695.1). Classification (NCBI taxonomy): domain Eukaryota; kingdom Metazoa; phylum Arthropoda; class Insecta; order Diptera; family Tephritidae; genus Merzomyia; species Merzomyia westermanni. The sequence continues at coordinate 100,420,445 of OX465292.1, read as the reverse complement.
TTACTACGGACGCATCGTCCGTCGCTTTAGGTGCTGTTCTATCCCAAAATGGGAAGCCAATCACGATGATATCCCTTACCTTATCTAAAACGGAAGAAAACTATGCCACGAACGAACGAGAACTTCTGGCAATAGTTTGGGCTTTCCAGAAGTTAAGGCATTATTTATATGGAATAAAAAATATTCACATTTACACAGACCATCAGCCATTGACGTTCGCGATTTCAGACAGAAACCCTAACTCAAAAATCAAGAGGTGGACCGCATTTATTAACTCATTTGCACCCAAATATTTTTATAAACCTGGCAAGGAAAACCAAGTGGACGACGCACTGTCACGCCAGTACACTCACAACCTCTACGACTCAATGTCGACGGTTCATAGTGAGATTTCATTGTCAGCTGTAATAAAAACGATTAAAAACCCTGTCAATCAGTTTAAAGCGCAGTTTGTACTCTCCACATCAGAGGCAAACAGTAAATCTACAAAAATTTTATTCCAAAAACTTATTAGACACACAATAAACTTTAAAAGCGCTGAATTTCTTCTGCAAACCATTCGTGAAAAAATAAATCCAAATGTTGTCAATGGTATCTGCTGTGACCTTGAAACTCTAGCCAGAATTCAGTCCTTACTTTTGTCAAATTTCCCTGGTGTAAAATTCGTGCACACCGAAAAATTAGTAATAGATCTGATAAAAAAGAGGATCAAATTGAAGCAGCCACAATGGAACATAATAGAGCGCACCGTTCCATTCAGGAGAATTATAAGCAATTAGTATCAAAGTATTTTTTAGGCCACCGGCCTAAATATCACGGTCGCCCCTCGTATTGGTGCCGCTTTACGTATCTGCCCGTGCGGTTAGATTTATCTCTTTTACCGATAACAGCTCTTACCCCGCCGAACCTAACGAAAGTAAGCATTCGGCGGCGGTATGGAACAAAATTTAAAGAAAGGGCTTGACACTTGATTCCCGAGCCTACAAGAGTCACCAGCAGCCATCCCAGGTAATTATACAGATTCCATAACTTTCCATATTGATTTAAATTCACAATACTGTCGTATATCTAATTTAACCTCTACTTTAATAAAAACCACTTATCCATTGTAATTATTTACATTGAACTCCGGTGTTTATTTATTTATTAACTCGTTGCCTTTTCTCTTTCCTACCCCTATTACGTGCTAGCGCGCCCCGTCATTGGAACGACTCCGCCGTAAAAACATTGGTCCTATCGCGCCAGGAAAACAACAAAAATATTGAACCACCAGTCACTCACATAGAAATCCAAAATCCACATCAATCGTAATTAGTTTAAAATAATAAGATCAATTGGATAATAAACAAAAAACGAGCGAAAGTTCACAAACTACCAAATACTATACCAGCGAGCTACAGTATCACACAAATATACGAACATTAGCATACATATCATATCATCATATTCAAATCAGCTCATACAGTCCATTAACACAGCATCACACAGTCCACTTTAACAACATTATTGCAACAGTCGTCACGCATCACACTCATTTCACAAGGTACGTTGGTTTTTTTGTTTGGTTCATGCACCATTTTTTTTAACATACGTGAAAAACGTATCGAGTGAATTTTGTGAGTGTTTCTTGGAAAACAAAGCAAGTGAGAAATTCGTGTTCTCGTAGGCACACTTTCACCTTTTGACTTTCGGCTAAGTCCCTCACCAGTAGTAAGACTTATCCGACACAGCTCAAGGCAGGCAGTCAGTGAATTTTTTTTATTTTTTTTTGTATACACATCACTGCACTGTATATCTCTTATTTGCCACATACTGTGAAAATTCTTTGAGGGACTACATCGCTTGATTCTCACTTGGTTGATGCTTTTTATAGAGCCAACATAAAATCCACTACAAACAATACAAAAGCGTTGCGCATTTACGACAGTATCACTACATTGGGTGGCTTGTTTTTTGCTTCCAATACTTATTAAGAGTATCAATATAAATTTCAATAAACAATTTTATACATTTCCACATTTCTGGGAAAACACAATTGATTTGTATAACACTTCTATATTATTTTGGTTTGGCAATTCAGAGAATTTCATTCACTGTGGTTTATTTTCCCCAAAGCACACTAAATCTGTACCGAGATTTCTATCTGTGCCACTTTCAAATTACACTTCTTCACTTTTACATTTTTTAGACACACTAAATCTGCATCCAGATTTCTATCTGTGTCATCCTTAACTTCGCTTAAATTCCGAGCACAAAATTCCTGAGTCGTTACTTCTGTTCTCGTTCCTTTAAAGAGACAAAATATTCAAATTAATAAGAAAAATGGAGACCTACATCCGACTATCCGACTGCATAGTTGAGTTTCAGCAAGACTTTAGCTCTACACCGGTCGGAGAATTAGATAAACACACCCTTGCAATACAGCAAGAGGAGTTAAAATCGTTGTGGAAGAAGACTAAAGCAACATATGAGAGTATACTCAGCTCGGCTGACTTAACCAAAGATGACTTGCAGTCTTTACGTCAGAAAAACAAGACCTGTTTCGCATGCTACGCGAAATGCATGACCACAATTAATGCTGAGGTCGAAAAATTATCCATACCTGCCACACCTGCTCCTAACGTCTCTGAATCTTCCATCAGAGAGAATAATATTCGCCTCCCTCCGTGTGACACCGAGGTGTTCAAAGGTGACTACCTTTCTTGGCCAACCTTTAGGGACTTGGTCACGGCCATATATATACTATTAAACAAACGCCTTACCCCGGTTGAAAAGTTATATCACCTCAACCAGAAAACTGAAGGGGAGGCGCAGGTGTCCATTGACGAATGAAGGCTTTTCAACAGCCTGGAAAAATCTGAGTGACAGGTACGAAAATAAACGTATCCTGGTCAATACTCAGTTAAAAACATTGTTTAGTTTAACTGCTGTCGAAAGTGAATGCGGTACAGCAATTAAAAAATTGCAACGCGACATTAATAATTGCATTTCGTCGCTCCAATGTCATCAAATTGACATTTCAAATTGGGATGCGATCATAACCTACTTATACTCCACCAAACTCCCGGAATGCACTCTGGCTCTATGGGAACAAACCATAGAGAACAAAACAGAGATTCCAAAATGGGAGGACATGGATAAATTTCTATCCAATAGGTTCCAAACATTGGAAACCGTTTCTGACCTCAGGGGTTGCAAATCATCCAAGGCACCCAGGAGTCAAAATAATGCACGGGAAACGCCCGCGAAACTTGGAGTATACCAAGCCGGCGTCCCTCAAACTTCGTGTAAGATGTGCAACAGTAAGGAGCAAAAATTACGAAATTGTCAAAAATTCCGCGACTATCCACTACAGATGTTGTTGTTGTTGTTGTTAACAGTGCTTCGCCCTGCCCCAGATTGGACAGGGTTACACTGAAATAACAGCCCTTGGCCGGGTGAAAAAACCCGGGTCATTCCGGTGCGATAGAACCGGCTGTTGTGGGAATGATCCACTACAGATCGAATAGCCTACATCAAAAACAACAATTGTTGCTTGAACTGCCTGTCGGCTGGACACACAGTGACACGATGCACAAGTTCATTTAACTGCAGTTCGTGTCACGCAAGGCACAACACCTTACTCCACTTGGCAACAGCTCAGCCAAAGACAACGAACCAAAGGTGGCGTCAGATGATAGGCCCTCGACATCACAGCAGGTAAGAGATAGTTTGGAATCTGAAAAGAGGAAAGATGTTAATAACGTCTCTTCTTGTCACACTAATGCTACTAAGGGGGTATTATTAGGAACAACACGTGTGAACATTCACTATAATGGAGTAGATTTTTCTGCTAGAGCCCTGATTGACTCGGGTTCAGAATGTTCATTCATGACAGAAAGATTAAAGCGACGAATAAATCTCACATCGAAACGCTTGCACGTCCAAGTTTCTGGAATAAACAATACTCTGTCAGCGCAAGTGAAAGAGTCATGCTCCATTCAGCTAGGTTCCTTAATCAACCCCTTCATAAGAATCGACACAGTGGTATTGGTCCTACCCCAATTAACAGGGGATCTTCCTACTTGCCAAGTGAGCGCATTGACTCGGCAAGCATTCTCTGACCTAATCTTGGCGGATAAGAGGTTCTTCGTTAATGAACCATTCGACCTCATCCTAGGAGGCGACATATATCCACAATTCATATTAAGCGGTATACGGAAGAACGTATTAAACACGCTTCTCGCCCAAGAAACCGTATTCGGTTGGATCTTAACTGGTCATGCAGACGCACCTAAGCCAACCAATACTCGGGTATCATTTTTCAATGAAATAAGCCTCGACAAGCAGTTAACCGCTTTCTGGGAGTTGGAGGATGTCCCGAAGAAAAGGGCACTTAATGAAGAGAATGCCTATTGCGAAGCACTCTTCAAAGCCACACCGGAAAGGAACTCCGGTGGGAAATATATTGTCGCCCTTCCATTTAAACATGATTTTCCTAATACTTTCGGCTTAGGGCCTTCTCTAAACGGTGTTTGCTCTCAGTTTTATCGAAATGAGACGCGCCTTGCTAAGACACCGGCCCTACAAACAGAATATAATAGAGTATTAGCGGAATATGAGACGTTAGGACATATGTCACAAGTTCCCACTGTCATACCACCCCATTCTACAGACTGCTACTTCTTACCACATCATGCGGTTATAAAAGAAGAAAGCACGACCACGAAGGTCCGGGTGGTATTCAACGCTTCGTGTCCTACTGCTAATGGCACAAGCTTAAATGACGTACTTCATACAGGCCCAGTCCTTCAGGCCGATTTGACTATCCTACTTCTTCGGTGGAGATTTTTCAAGTATGTCTTTAATAGCGATATTGAGAAAATGTACCGCCAGATCTGGATAAAACCTAAACAGACAAAGTTCCAAAGGATAGTTTTTCGACCCAATCCAGGTGACCCCATACGCGTCAACGAATTAAAGACCGTGACCTTTGGAGTTAATTGCGCCCCGTATCTGGCCATAAGAACACTGCATCAACTAGCGGACGAAGTGGAGAGCTCAGCCCCTACAGCAGCAAATATCTTCGCACAAGTATGTACGTTGATGACGTTCTTGCGGGGGGGCCATAGCATCGACACAACCATCAAAGCGATGAAATAACGCATGTCGTACAGTCGGCAGGCTTCTCCCTACGCAAATGGACGTCGAACTGCAGCAAAATACTGCATGGAATACCGAAACTTCATCGGCTTAACGAGGACTTTTTGGAGTTCGAGGACTCAAGTATGGTCAAGACCCTAGGCATCCGTTGGAACGCGCATTCCGACTCCTTTTATTTTACGGCAAAACCCATCGAAAACAGGGATATTATAACAAAAAGGGCAATACTTTCAGCCATCGCCAAACTCTTCGACCCGTTAGGCTGGTTGGCACCGGTCGTCATAGTAGCCAAAATACTTATGCAGAACATATGGCTAGAGGGAACTGCCTGGGACGAAAGAATGTCTACACTAACCCTAGATCGGTGGCAGAGCTTAATGCAGGACTACCACGAAATCAATAAAATTCAAATACTTTGATGGGTGCATTTCACGCCATCCAACGTTGTGGAAATACACGGGTTCTGCGGTGCAACAGAAAAGGCCTACGCAGCCACAATGTTTCTGCGAGCAAAGATAGGGGACCAGATCTACTTCAATCTATTAATGGCGAAAACAAGAGTCGCCCAAATCAAAGCAATTTCCCTGCCCCGATTGGAGCTCTGTGGTGCAGTCTTGTTGGCCGAAACCATAGAATCTGTTATAGAAAACCTTAACTTAGGCACTTTCAACGTTCACCTATGGACTGACTCAACTATCGTCTTAGCTTGGATCAGAAAACCACCGTGCGCTTGGTCAACATTTGTGGCACACCGAGTAACGAAAATTGTAGAAAAGGTGGGAAATAAAGCCTGGCGACACGTAGATTCTGCATCAAACCCAGCAGACATGGCCAGCAGAGGACTACCAGCTAAGGATATAGTAAACCACACTTTGTGGTGGCAGGGACCTTCTTGGCTACAAGAAGACGAGACAAGATGAGAAGAGAAGAGAGTACAAGTTCATACAACTAAGCAAATACAGGATAACGGGGACATTCTCGAAAGGTTTTCTGATTTTTCAAGGGCTTTGAGGGTCATATCATACATTAAGAGGTTCTCTTAAAGAACTAACCCCAAAACAAAATCTTCTTTCAAAGTGGAGTCATACCTCATTTCGCCAGACGAAATCAAGGATACGACTCGACGGCTTATCAAAATATATCGACAGAAACATTATTCTGAAGAACTAAGGGATTTTAAAACCGGGAAACCCATTGGGACTAAAAGTGAAGTCCTTCCTCTGAACCCCTTCGTCGACAGCCATAATATCTTGCGAGTGGGTGGTCGTCTCTCTGCATCCCATGATCTCGCCTTTAACGAACGCCATCCAATTATCCTCCCTTACGCCTGCTGTTTCACCCGTCTGCTCGTCTAGTTTGTCCACAAGATCTCCTTGCATGGCGAAAACCAACTAATGCTGCGGCTCCTACGCACTCAATATTTAATTTTTAAGGTGAAAAATATGATCCGGTCAACCATCCATAACTGCAAGGTCTGCACGATCTTCCGAAAACGAGCGGCGACCCAACTGATGGGCGACCTTCCACCAGAACGCACCACCTTCTCCCGCGCGTTCACAAACACCGGTGTAGATTTCGCCGGACCTTTCGACATCAAGTCCTACAGCGGGAGAGGAGGTCGTCTATCAAAGGGCTACGTTTGCCTCTTTGTCTGCTTCACAACCAAGGCTATTCACTTGGAGGCCACTTGTGATCTTAGCACCGCCTTGTTCTTAGCAGCGTTGGACAGGTTTGTTGCCAGACGAGGATGTCCAAAGAACATCTACTCCGACAGTGGAACTAACTTTATCGGAGCCTCCCGAGCCCTCCGCTCAGAGTTCAAGGCCTTTCTAAAAGACGCTCGCAACCAAACCCTGACGACCTACTGCCATCAAACCCTGACCTGGCACTTCATACCAGCAGGCGCTCCTCATATGGTCGGACTGTGGGAAGCAGGGGTAAAGAATTTTAAAACTCACTTTAAAAAGATCGCTTCCGATCATAAATTTACTCTTGAAGAGTGCTCTACTTTACTTTGTCGAATCAAGTCTTGTCTCAACTCTCGACCACTCAGTACATCTTCCAACGAGCCGTCCAACTTGGAGCCACTGACTCCGGGACATTTCCTCGTTGGAGGGCATCTTTTAGCACCACCGGAGATCGACGTTAGCGAGAATCGCGCCTCGCTCGTCAACCGATGGGAAAAACTTAAGACCCTACACCAAACGTTTTGCAAACGATGGAAAACTGAGTACCTCACCGAACTGCAGAAACGTGTAAAGGGGAAACATCCACAATCAAACCTGAACCAAGGGGACCTAGTCATTCTAAAGGAGGACAACCTACCTCCCAACGAATGGAGACTAGGACGAATCTCCCAACTACACCGTGGACCAGATAACCGAGTCCGAGTCGTCGTTCTTGATACCGCGAGGGGCCAGACTACCAGACCAATCACGAAGTTGGTCCCACTGCCATCCGGTAACAAGGATGGTGCGAACTAATCTTATTCCACTTCTAAATCTCCCTAATCCCACTTCTAATTACATTACGAATTAGGGAGGTCATGGCTTGGTCGAAGCGACTTAACAGAAAGCATTCGCGAAAATGTAACGAGGCCATTGAGGCCTACCGCAATCGGAAGAACCGACCCATCCCAAGAAAATAAACGCACTCTTTCAAACGTAACCAGGTCAACAAGAATCCTAACGCAGACGGGCGAACCGGTCTGCCACAAAAGTTGCAGCCGCTAATCTGCCGAACATCGCATTCACATACACACACACTAACTATTTTTCTACCCACTTACACAAAGGCTAGACCACAGATATCCCCCCCGACGTTCTCAAGGAGTCCTAAATGGGATCGCTTATGGCCATAGTCACAGTGTTAGTCACTTAAGAGTCTTACAAAATTCAACAAAATGTAAAATTTTGGCTCTTAAATTACAGTGTTAGTCACTTAAGAGTCTAACAAAATTCAAAAAAATGAAAAATTTTGGCTCTTAAATTACGGTGTTAGTCACTTAAGAGTCTTACAAAATTCAACAAAATGAAGAATGAAAAGAAAATATGTCGTCGGAGCATACGGGCACCCCAAGGGATGCTGCACCATATGTTGACTATCTCTTAAACCCACGTCAAAGCCATTTACCTAGAAATATGAAACCAACATACCCTATAAACATAAATTAGAATTTCCCTCTGTACAAGTCAGAAAAGTGGACATACGAAATCGAAACGACTCTATTTTTGTATGCCACAAAATCGGGATGTATGTATTTATTTTGTAGCAAGCCATATGAAAAGCATAAGGTGTGAAATGGATGTAAATAAACCACATAATATCGCTCTATACATACGATTTATAAACTCACCCGGACGATTCTCCTGAAACGCAGTTGCAGCAATGTGTGATTTTCACCGGTGTAAGACTACCTCGTTAAGATCATTTAAAGTATACGTCATTGTCTCTTCCAAATTCTTATGTCCAAAATGTCTGTATAGCAGCGATAATCAAGGATGGAAGCGCCGATAGGGAGCAACTTCAAAAATAGGTCACACATATATTTAGCAACACTGCAAATATTAATAAACACCTAAACAGATGAAGTACAGCTGAAATACTAACATTCTCCAATAACTTTCGTGTTCATTCACCAACATCTGGAGAGTAGACTTCCTTAGATTTGATAGCATCGAGCTGGAATCAACCAAATCATCAGCACCTTGCTTACCTCCAGGTTTTGTTTCTTAATGCTTCCCATGGTAAATCCCACTGTGCATTGATGTGCCTTTTGTAATAAGAGCCAATAAAAACTTTGATACGCGTGCATGACATAAAATTTCAATGAAATCGGATAAACTTGCTCAACTAAATGTTTGTAACGAGGTGGTGGAGCTTCACGCCCTCAATAGGTGCGCCATGAATCTAGAGATGTCTGAGTTGTCCGGGCACCGACGAAACATTTTGGAAAAAATGGTCTTGTGGCCTCCATCTGGCATCACTTCCTCACCATGGCGATCACCCCACAAGCCAACATGCCACCAAGGCAATTGTCCACTTTTGCAGTGCTTAACTATAGTATCGATGTCTTCCACACAAGGTTGCCCGACTCTTATTCTTGAGTTAACAGTAAAGTCGTAACCATTCACTTTCTTTACCTCAGAAATCACTGGCCATGATAGGAAGCGACATATGCCATGAGAGTATCCAATATACTTAGCTATTAACTGGGAGCACAGCCTACCCAAGCACTCACCATTGTCATACTCTAATCTATCAATAATACCAATAACGCAAAAAAAAAAGAGCGAGTAGCGAGATTGGAGTCCTCTTTGGATAGATCATACTGATTTTCGAGCACTCCCTGCGTGTAGGAATCCCTTTTAATTTTTCATAATTGCATATTATTACACGCGGTCACACATATTTAGCATTTTTGTGCTGTGGTTCGTACAAAGGAAAAAAAATGTTCACTTTCGGCAGTATTAAATACCACCTAGCGTTACATATCCCCGGCGCATTGTTTATTATTATCTGTCCCCGCCCATGCGCCCATGCCTAACGTGGCATGAGGATAATTGTAAGTTATGGTGGGGTCTTTCAATGACCCATGGAAGAACCCTGCAAAGGTTAGTACTGATTAACATAAATCTTCATACATGTATACATACGTTTGTGGTTTTAGGACTCCGGACGAAACGATACAGGATTTCGGCCAGCGTCCATTTATATTTACCTCCAGGAGTCCCAACTGATCACGTTTATCCATGCGTCACCTGAAACAAAAATTAGATTAAACGTTAATTTAGGAAAAAATTACCAACATAAAAAAATTTACAACTTACCTTGTGCAACTTTTCCATAATGACAGTCATTCAGAAATGTATCCAGTGCTGAATGAATGAGCGTAGCCACTTCGCGTAACGATTAGTGCCAAACCGAGTTGCCACACACATTCGCGACGGGTATTTAAACCTTACAAAAATCCCCCAATTTTTTTTGTCGGACCGTATTGTGGCGATTGTTCTCAAACATGTCCCATCCCTAATTCAATAACACTCCCACCACTAGTTAAACTCAACTGAGATAACGATGGCTACGCTTATGTATACAAGCGTGTAACTAGGAAGAGGAAGAGAGATGGCGCGGGTGTTTGCGAATACGATGAAAAGAGGAGATGCCAATAAATAACACCGACCTTTCCAGAACACGAAAAGCGAAGACCCAAGAAAGTTTTCGGTGCGTAGGCAAGCACCCTGTTGGACTATATAAGGCGGTGACCAAGCAAGGCAAGTTGATCAGTTTATTTTCAAGTGTTGTTCAGTGAACTACTGCGAAGTTACCAAACTCAGCAACTCAAAACTGAGTTGGAACAAAGGGGACTAAACACCACAGGCAATAAATACGAGCTACAATCACGACTACGGGAGGCAATGGAAGCGGAAGGAATCAACGTTGATGATTATGTTTTCCATCTTGTGGAGGAGGTATCGACGAAAATGGAAGAGAAAAAGCAGCCTCCGAATCCAGTGGCAAGGGTGGATACAAACGCGTTGTTGGCTGTATTTACTCAGATGTCGTCAAGCATTCCAACACAGCTGGAAGAACAGTAGACACGCATTACATCTCGACTGGAAGAGCAGGAGTCGTGAATGTCGTCAAAATTGGAAGCACATGAGGAGCGTATATCCATGCAGGTGGCACAAATGTCTTCGCAGTTGGAAGCACAGGAAGAGAGGGTTACGTCAAAACTAGAAATGCAAGATGCAAAAATTGCACAACTCCAGGACAAAATTGAGACTGAGGTGGTTGCTTTGAGAGGACGCATCCAGGAACTAAATCGTCCAACTGCTTCAACTAGTATTCCCAAGGTAAAAACCCCATCTCTTGACGGTTCTGTTCCTTTCCAGGTAATCAAGCTACAGTTTGAGAAGACGGCAGTTGTGAATAATTGGGGCACGGAAGACAAAGTTGCGGCACTATTCGTGGCATTGAAGGGTCCTGCAGCCGAAATCTTACAGACGATTCGCGACGGTGAACGCAATAATTATGAAGCATTCACGGATCCAGTTGAGAGGCGCTACGGTAGCGAACATCGAAAGCAGATATAAGAAATAGAGCTACAGACTCGCTTTCAGAAGGCTAATGAGACATTGCAGAAATTTGCATCGGATATCGAGAGGTTAGCCCATCTAGCAAACGCAGACGCACCCGTAGAATACACAGAAAGGGTAAAAATCCAAATCTTTATAAATGGAATACGTGACGTGGAGACGAAGCGAGCCACATATGCAAATCCCAAGAGATCATTCGCCGAGACGGTATCACATGCTCTAACGCAGGAAACAGCCTCACTATTAAGTAAGCCGGCGTACAAAGCTCACCGCGTGGAGGTAGAACGGCCAGACTGGGTAGACACAATTCTGGAAGCGTTGAACGGAGTACAGAAAAAAAAGTAATGGTGTCGTTTAATGCTTTCAGTGCGTCAAGCCAGGTCACATAGCACGTTATTGCGGCACTGGTTTCAGTAACCCCAGCAATTCAAGTGGACGAAAACGCAAAGCTGAAGGAAATGGGCCAACCTCCCAACCAAATCAGTCGTTAAACTAAATCGAGCCAGCCGAAAGGGGCGTGGACTGGCTCCCGCAACTGAATGCCCCATAATCTCTGTCTCACAGATCGGAAGGAAAGCTAGTAATGTTACTGTTGTTGCATATGTGGATGGAAAAAGCACTTACTAACTGTGGATACAGGCGCATCGCATTCCATAATTTGATCTGATTTAGTCAACAAGGAGGTGAAACCATTGCATGGAGCAAAGTTACGTACGGCCACTGGTGAGGACACCCATGTCCTAGGAGAAGTAACATGTGAAATCGCAATCGGGAACGTGGCCGTTCTACACAGTTTTATAGTAGCAGATATTGTTGACGAAATCATAGTTGGTGTGGACTTCTTAAGCGAGCAAGGCATCAAGATGGACATGCAAAACAGGATTATGAATTACCAGAACATGGATGTGCCATTAAATTTTGGTTACGAAAACAAATACGTAAGTAAGCGAGTGCTTGTGGAGGAGAGCCAACAAATTCCACCGAAGTCGGAAGCAATCATATGGGCAAAGATTGATGGAGATTATGGGACAAACAAATTGTGGGTTGTCGAGGCAGCAAACAAATCAAGGACGAACATATTAGTAGGAAAAACCCTGGCCATGACAAAACAAGATGGACGTGTACCGGTAAGAGTACTTAACGAGTTCAAATCGCCGATTAAACTTTCCAAAGGAGCAATATTGGGGCAATGCCAAGAAGTCGAGGTAGTTATCAATTGTGAACAGCTTTAGGAAAATGAGTCTACCATCAAGATTAATCTTTCAGATGATATCACGTCGTGGACGGCAGGCCTCGAAAAAGATCATCAGAAAAAGGCAAAGTACTTGAGCATATTTGACAAGGATGGTTCTAAACCAGGTCGGAGCAAAGTTGTGAAGCATCAAGTTGATACTGGTGATGCAAGGCCAATCTGCCAAGCTCCTCGTAGTATTCCATTGGCCAAACGCTAGGTAGTAAGTGTTATCAGTTTCTTACGCAATTGATAAGCTAAAAACGAATGTACCAATTTGGAAAAAAAGAATTATATGAAGAAGGTGCGGCAGAATGGAAACAAAACAAAGAATCATTTTGTTTTGAAAATAAAAAATAAACACTGAAATACAAGTGCCAAAAGAGTTAGTACAAATAGCTGCCGGAAAAACAAATTAAGTAAAAAATCGTACAGCTTGTTTTTTAACTGAGAAACGTGAAGAGATCGATCAAAATAATATTATTGATTACAGCTGCATTCCCAATATTAATGACGCTCCCACAGATACTTGCGCTAGAGTAAATGGCACATTGGTTAAACAAGAAAGTTCTAAATGTCATTTAAAGGGTGGTCGCGTTAAAAATCTAACTGGCCCACAAACAATACGCCCAAATTACTGTTGAGCAACACTTGTTTCAATTATCCAATGACCATTTACCAGAGCATACGCGTCTCAAAGCGATTGAAGATCGTCTAATGCGTTTAGAATCGATATCACCCGAATACACACATTTCATGCTAGATGCTAACAATACTCCGAAGAATTCTGAGAAAGATGCTATTTATACTGAGCATCAGACTAAAGTAAAGCAGGAACAAGATATTGCTATGAAACATAAGGTGCACAAATATAGCGTAAATGGATTGGATTCTCTTATACAAGACATACAAAATTGCACCAATATAAAATATGGCAATTGATTGTAATGTAAATTAGCGGGTATATGGGAGCACCTTAAGTATGTATTGTCCATATTTAAAATTCTGCATTCAAAAATGAAAGAATCAATTGTAGCCAAATTTTGCTAAACAACAAAAAATTTTGTATGATATTTCTGAATTTGTGATATAATCTTCGATTTCTCGATTTTTGGTGCAAAAATAGCATAACATTTTGATATTATTCAATGGAACTAAATGTAACGATATTACCACGAAAATTTGTGCAGTTCCAACATGGATTTGATTTCCTCGTCCCATTTCTTCCTAGACCAATTGTCTACGTCACGTTCTCCCACATAGAAGCCGATCTTCAAATGAGTACATGTTTTCAGTTCCTTCGCTTGTTGACGTGCCAAGTCGACTGTATTACACATGCACATATGTATATACGAGTATGTAAAATGAAATAAATAATGAGAATTAATTCTACACAGTGCTTAAATGGGATTGGACAAATAACCTGGAAAGAAAAGAATAAACATTAATACAAAAGGAAAAACTACCAACATAAAAATTGTACACCTTACCTCGTGAAAAATTGTCCATAGTGACATTCATTCAGAAATGTATCCAGTGCTGAATGAATGAGCGTAGCCACTTCGCGTAACGATTAGTGCCAATCCGAGTTGGCGCACACGGGTATTTAATCGTTACAAAAATACCCCAATTTTTTTTTGGCGTACCGTAATGAGCGGCGGAATTTATTCGCCACATGCGAAGTACGGGGGTAGTCGAAATATAATTATATATATATAATATGATTTAGCCTAGGTACAATATTGCGAACTACGTATGTATACACACATATACGTAGGGTATTGCCAATTGTGCCGTTTAAAATAAATTCGCATGCCAGTACGTTGTTAAACGGTAAAATATAATTAAACTCACAAATACGGTAGATAATGTGGGGAAATACACTTCAATTGAACATTTATTGACAAAACTCGCAACTTCTCGCACAGCAAAATGGAAAATAGTTTTCACCGCATTTTTCAGAATTTCAACCGAGTCGAGTAAATTTGTTCATGGATGTATTACCCCATCTGTCGCGATGCATCTGTCTCCGCCTCTACATTGCCAAGTGAGACAGACATCATCGGTGGGATGTGGCAGCACAGAATCGCTGACTACATCTGCAGCACACCAAATGTGGGTGATTTACTAGCTGACAGACCACGGTGTTAATCAGCTGGCTATGCCTCACTACACGAACCAGCGGGAATGCATGTATAAATGAATGCATTTCACATAAATTTATACAAACAAAATTGCACAGTCACATAACTATTTCGTGAAGGCAGAAACCTTCACACTATTCTCCCTTTTCTAAACGGCTTCACCAAAATATGTTAACTCTCTATTTCCAAGGAGTTACCCAACAAATAAATTACCAAGGCACTTCTACATTTTTCGGTGGGAAGGAAAGTGTCAAAACGTGACAAAGCTGCCAGAAGGGAAATATTCACGCAACAAACGTTTAAACTTTTAACATCCTTTTTAATCCTTTCGAAAAAAAATAAAAAATTTAATATGCCAAACCAAAATACCCACAAAGTCAGTCGGTTATGTTCACAAGCCACCCAGCCATACAAAAATGATGAGATATGTCGGCAGAGGAAAGACTACGGGTGGTACTTATACACAAGTACTGCCCCAATTGCTTGTCCCCTTTCCACCGACCGGAAATATGCCCTAGCAGGGACCGCTGCTATCGCTGCAACGAACCGCACCATACGTCCCTTCACATGGACGACGTCACGGCACAAGTCCCCGCGCACCCCCAGCCAACGGTTCCGTCTAGAGAGGATGACGGAGAGACCTCGGACGACGCGCTGTCCATAACCCTCACCGAGACAACCAAGTCTTGGGCGGAGCAAGTAGCAGAGGAGGAGGAAGAAGAGGAAGCCATGAGGGCAGCAGCAACAGCAACTCCCCAGCTCGGCGTCTAGGAAACACGTCCTTTCCGACCGCTACTACGGCACGAGCAACGGAAGATGCGCAAGCCAGACAAAACGCGACGTCCAGTAAAGACACCCAAACTACGTGAGGGTGGCGCGGAAATACGTCCTTTTCGCCCATCCCAGCGGGCTGCTAAGGTGAATCGCTGTGGCTCGGAAACACGACCTTTTCGACCACCTCACAGTCCCACTGGTGTCCGTCGGTTTCGGCCACGTTTCGGACTGGCCGAGTTGCCAACCTGCCTGCCACAGCTCTGATAATGCGATCGCTTGTCGCCATCGCACCAACGGCTAGCGTGACCATCGAATCTGGCGGGGAACTGCACATCGTACGTGCCCTGCTCGACCCGTGTTCATCAACTACGGTCATTGACGGTGAGCTCGCCAGAGATCTCCCCCTAGAACGTGTTGGTTATACGCGGCCTAGCAGATGTGCCCTCATCCTACGCGGGAAGTACGGAATCACCAGAAGGGTCAACACGCAAGCCACGGTCCTTGCTCGCCACCACCGCATGACCCCGGTGTCCAACATCGACGCCACCGTAGCCGCCCCCTTCCAGTTGATGAAGCTGACGGATCCCGCTTTCTATCGAGCATCACCCGTTCGGCTCACTCTCGGGTGTGCGTATATGCCAGCCTGATGCTGAGCGGTACCCCACCGTCGAATATCAACGGGCTGCTATCACAGGCCACTATTTTCGGCCTAGTCGTATCAGGGGCCTACCAACAGTAAGCTTCCAATTACTTTCGACACGCTACTCCAGAAGGGAGAAATCCAATAATAAGGTGCAGTGAACTAGGCAAAACCACGTACTTATATAATAACCTTTCTTTTCTCATCCCCAACAGGTGTCAAGAGGAGGCTGCAGGGAGTGGCGTATGATCCCTATACTAAGTTTTTTTTGTTGGTTTTGATAAGCGTTTGCAAACACTTTTATTATTATGATGTTTAACACATCTTTCATTTCACTGGGTGCATATTTTAACCTTGATGTAAATCGAAATGGTTGCTGGCGGCTGTCATTTGTTCAAAGGTTGCGTGTCGCAAGGGGGCCGGCATGTTTAGGCCACCGGCCTA
Organism: Merzomyia westermanni; assembly: GCA_949987695.1. Classification (NCBI taxonomy): domain Eukaryota; kingdom Metazoa; phylum Arthropoda; class Insecta; order Diptera; family Tephritidae; genus Merzomyia; species Merzomyia westermanni. The sequence goes on along the minus strand of OX465292.1, from coordinate 100,403,972 downwards.
AATATCACGGTCGCCCCTCGTATTGGTGCAGCTTTACGTATCTGCCCGGCGGTTAGATTTATTTCTTTTACCGATAACAGCTCTTACCCCTCCTAACCTAACGAAAGTAAGCATTCGGCGGCGGAACAAAATTTAAAGAAAGGGCTTGACACTTGATTATCGAGCGTACAAGAGTCACCAGCAGCCATCCCAGGTAATTATACAGATTCTATAACTTTCCATATTGGTTTAAATTCACAATACTGTCGTATATCTAATTTAACCTCTACTTTAATAAAAACCACTTATCCATTGTAATTATTTACATTGAACTCCGGTGTTTATTTATTTATTAACTCGTTGCCTTTTTTCTTTCCTACCCCTATTACGTGCGAGCGCGCCCCGTCATTGGAACGACTCCGCCGTAAAAACAACCCTAACTACAATAGCCAAAAATTGTAGAATATGCATGGAAAACAAGTATAACAGGCACCCTTCAAAAACAGAGGTAGGAAAAACACCCATACCGGAATATCCAGGGCAAATTCTGCAAAAGTAATCCTCCTATCAGAAAATGCTATAGATTTTGCGATTGGCCCCTAAAGTCAGTTCTGTTTTGACATTTGTGTAGTAAACACATGCGAAATACACGTTAATAAACAATGTTACGCTACACTGCTCCAGAACGCGGAATATTGCTGACTATTTATTTGACCAATAATCGGTCGGGGCCAAACGGTTTCTGTGAATGGTGAGCGCTGCAGAGCAATGATCAACGAGTTCTTTTTGCCGCAACTTGATGAATTGGGATTGGAAAACATGTGGTTCCAACAAGACGGTGCAACAGCACACATTGCACGTGCCACAACCGATATGCTGAACATCGGAAGCTTACTTTTGCGCCACCTTGTATATATGGGTCATTCCATAAAATTTTTACAACCCAAAACTTGGATTTGCCCGAAACAATTTTTTTTATGATCTTGATGAAAAACAATTCGACACGTATTTTTTTATTTTACCGTATTATGCGAAATTTTCGAGTAATAATTTTTCAAACTTTTGGAAAACGAAAAAATACGGCAGTTAGAACATATTTTAAAGGGTTGCTGTTTTAAAACGAGTTGTCCTACAAAAACGAATTTTACAGGTTATCTTAATAATTGTTCACACTTTTTAAAAATAAATAAATAAAAAAAATTTTATTTTTTTTCATACAAAATAAATAAAATTTTTTTTTTTAAATATACAAAAGTCAATAGCAAAAAAAAATTCATTCTTAAGGTTGTTTATTTTTAAAACAAAATAACTGTACGGTTTGTAGAACATGTCATTAAAATTTCAGAATGGGTAGCGAAATAGTTTTTTTGCAAAAACTATTTGTTTACAGCCACCTCAGCTCTAAGCATGCAATAGACCATACAAGGCCGATGGCGGGCACTATTTTTGTGTAACAATTTATATGAGTTCATATTTTTTTCAACATATTCGAATGCGCTATTTCAACATCTATAACGAATAAAAGTTGTAAGTAAAAAACATTAATGTTTTTAACCAAAAACCGAACAAAATTTAAAAATTTAATTTTTTTAGAAAAGGTTTTATCCAGCTTTGGTTTGTGTTTGGTGGGCAAATTTCGACGGATAGAATTTGAGCTAATTAAAATCTGAAAACAAACACTTTAAGCAAAATTATTTGAGAAAGATATACCACATTCTATTTTTATATACGTCAGAGCATTATTCTTAAACTTACTTGTTTGTCGATAAGTATTAAAAAATAAAATTTTTAAATTTTGTTCGGTTATTGGTTAAAAAAATTAATGTTTTTTATTTACAGCTTTTATTCGTTATAGATGTTGAAATAGTGCATTCGAATATGTTGAAAAAAATATGAACTCATATAAATTGTTATACAAAAATAGTGCCCGCCATCGGCCTTGTATGGTCTATTGCATGCTTAGAGCTGAGGTGGCTGTAAACAAATAGTTTCGCTACCCACTCTGAAATTTTAATGACATGTTCTACAAACCGTACACTTATTTTGTTTTAAAAATAAACAACCTTAAGCATGGCTTTTTTTCGCTATTGACTTTTGTTTATTTAAAAAAAAAAATTAAATTTATTTTGTATGAAAAAAAAATAAAAAAAATTTTATTTATTTATATTTAAAAGGTGTGAACAATTATTAAGATAACCTGTAAAATTCGTTTTTGTAGGAGAACTCGTTTTAAAACAGCAACCCTTTAAAATATGTTCTAACTGCCGTATTTTGTCGTTTTCCAAAAGTTTGAAAAATTCTTACTCGAAAATTTCGGATAATACGGTAAGATAAAAAAATACGTGTCGATTTGTTTTTCATCCAGATCATAAAAAAAATTGTTTCGGGCAAATCTATGTTTTGGGTTGTAAAAATTTTATGGAATGACCCATATATATATATATATACCTATAATTTAACAGTAAATACATAAGTACCAAAATGCATCGAATATTTATAAATTAACCAATTTAAACCTTTAGAAAACATTATTGTTCAGCTTAACATAGTGGAGGCGAACACATAATTTGCCATGTTGTAGCGTTTATCCGTGCGTACCAGTTTTAGTGCTGAAAACACTCTCTCTAGTTGGCGCAATTGTTGTAAAGCATACTTTTGTGTTTCCCAATACTCGATTAAGTCGCTATGCACATCAGTTCGAGGCGCTTTGTAATTGTCAATTTAATGCAGCCACCATTTCGTGCGGAACATTCCTGATTTTGTTTTCCTCTGCTGAATCTAAGTAAACTTCTAACTCACTCAACGCTCTCCGTAGTAGTGCCGTTGTGCTCGTACTTGAGATTTATTCTGTTAAAACGTGCTGGTCTGCAAATTGTGCCAATGAGGTAGTTTTAGCAGATGTGTTAAGGTTGTTTCGTTAAAACAATTTTAGTTATTACTTATTATACAAAGTTAATTTGTTTGACTTTATCCTGATTGAGCCTGATTTCCCGGGAAATTAGAGTTTTCAAATGGGTATTTGCTCTTTCCTTTTTATTTAGATTTAACGTTCGCCGGAAACGCGGATCAAGAAATATTACCGAAAGTAGATCTTTGTTATCAAAACATGGGCTCTCGTCTTTCAGCACAACTATTCAGTGCTGAGGCCATAAACGAATTTTATCTGGCGGAACCAATTTCAGATTCAGCCAATACTTATAAGAGTCGCCCAATAACAGTTGCTTTCGTTGCAGCTGAAGAGTGAGCTCAAATGCCGGTTTGAACGTCGATACAAGCTCCTCTAATGTATTCCGCTCGTCCTGCAGTAATGGGTTCCTTAACTCATTGCATATACGTGTTATGTAGTCACAAATCCGTTTTGACATGGTATTAGTTGAATTCCACCTGGTTGGAACATCTAAAGGTGGTTTTCCTAGCCCGACCATTTCAAGAGTTTGCTTGGAAAATTTAAAAACAAAGAACTACTTTGCATCAAACTTAAGTTAGCATCTGCATAAGGTAGAGGAATAGGAATAGATTTAAAAGGAAGGAAGATATTATAAAAATTTTCCTATATATTTTTAAATCACATTTTTTATATATGCTTGTCCATATGCCTTGTCCATTGGTTTCTTACCGGAAATTCGGAATCCTTAAAGCTTTTACAACTTGGCGAAGCCGATTAATTAATATATTTTGCGTAATAATGAAATAATTGACAAGAAGTTGAATGGTGTGCGCTGCACACCTCACAGACTGTGAACTGTGTCCCAACGTTACGTTCTGGTAGTGCCAAACAAGTACTTGTTAGTTAAATTAAGAGCTAGATGTATCAGTTATTTATAAAATATATGTACCAAATTCTCTTCGTTTTCGTCATCTTCACCATCGGATTAATTTTTACTTTCATCAGTTTAGTTCAGTAGGGTCACTGATTTGATCATATTTGGATCATTGTAAGTAGTTATGGTATAAATCTGATCCTCCGTTAATCCAAATTGAGACAGAACGACCTGCAGTTCAGTTTTAAATTCTCAGCCGTCTGCCTACCGCGTAGTTCCCGAACTGATAACGTATAATACACGATCTTAGATTTTTCAATTAGTTGAAGGTTAATACCCAATATAGTTTCATCGCACCGGGTTGCTGTATCCATTTTTAATGACGCAATACGATTTTTTACCATACATATTAATCAGCTCATGGCTGTTGGTCCTGGTAATAGGAGTCATGTCTAGCCCCTTGAAGAGTTGTTTGGAAATACCTTTGAATGAGCTCGTATCAAAAAACTTAAATAGGAGGCTATGTTTTGTTGCCAGCTCGACGTGTGGGGAAAGTTCTACAGACAACTTTTTTTACCTTTCATGAACATGAAATGGTATTATAACTTTGGTCCGATGCTTGTAAGTATGAGAAGAAAAGAGATAGACCCACCAATAAGTATACCGAAATGATCAGCGCGATGAGCTGAGTCAATTTAGCCATGTCGGTCTGTTCGTCTGTCTTTTTGTGCGCAAACTAGTCCCTAAGTTTTTGAGATATCTTGATGAAATTTGGAAAGGAGCCGGCATTTTGCATGATATTAATCATCTGTCGGAATCAGCAAGATCGGAGCAATACAACGCATAGCTCCCATACAATCGATAATTCCGATTAACGTGGTTTGACCTATAAATATTGAAATTTAAGAGCTAGGAACTTTTAATTTGGCAGGTTTAGTTCATATTACATACGCAATGTGAGTAGTGAAAATTAGCCAGATCGGACCAACATAACATATAGCCCTATATAATGGATAGTTCCAATTTACGGGGTTTGACCTATAAATATTGAAATTTAATGTAGTGAAAATTGCACCAATCGGACCAACATAACATATAGCTGCCATACAATCGATTGTTTCCATAAATGGGGTTTGGGATATGTATCTTTAAATTAACAGTTTTGCTGAGTTTGTCCTAATTGTTAGTAAGGATCGGACACATAGAACCGTGATGCGTATTCATGAAAGGTATAAAGTCTTCGGCACAGTCGAAGGCAGCCCTATCCTTACTTGTTTTTTTATTTATTTTGCGATTTGCTTGAAGTTTTTTAAAATTTAGGAATGGGTTTTTTCCCGGACATTTTATTGGGAGAGAGAGTTGCTAGGGGAATTTCACTCAGTGAAACTTGCAAGTAAAAAACAAAAACTCGTGATATAGGAAAGCAACAACAAAATCTTAAAAATTTAAGATATTAACCAATGAAAAATCAAGTCGGAAACTTTTTACTTTTTGCGTTTCGAGAGAGTTTCTCGTTATTATTTGATATTTTAAAGTTGACCGGTTGATGTGTGTCACAGCGTGCTCCTGGCCTAAATAGGTTTAAAAAAAATGACGACAAAAAGTGTGAATGAGGCATGGTCAGCGACCGTCCAGAGTACCAAAATCCGTTTAAGTAAAACCGCGCCTGCTCGTTTTCGTGAAGTATCGCACTTTAGCCCTTATGATGCTCAGTGAAATCATGAATTTTACTATACAAAGTTTTCAAGAAGAGTTTTTTTTTTCGTTGGTTTATACTGTTTCTAATACTGACGTTTATCTCTAAGAATGTCAATTTAAAAAAAACATTGAAAACTATAACTAAATGAAATAATTTATTCATATATTCATGAAACAAGCTCAAGGCCAAGAATAATAACTCTTCACTTTGAATTTTTTATGAAAATTATTATTGTTTTTAGTTTTTAATAATCATTTTTAATTAATTATTAAAGTTCTTTTTAATTGAGTAGAGTAGGAAAAATGTTTAGAGACAACCGCCATAGCTTTTCTTATAGATCCATTTCGGAAGCTGCTAAGCTTCTTCCTCAGAGAAATTTTGGCACTCATTGCTAACTATTAAGCTAACAATACGGTGGTTTAGATGTCATCTAAACTCCTAGGCCTCGGCAACCATATGCATGAACCACTACCGCTATTTGACAGTTAGTAGTGTGCTTATGATGGATTTTTTGGCAGATCTGTTTTATCAGCAGAACTGCCTTGCCGCGTGCTCTCGGTTTTGTTATTGCTTTTTTATACCAACAACTTTTGTTGATTTACGGCCTGTACATTTTTAAGTATTCATGAAACGAGCTCAATTCCAAGAATAATAACTCTTCACTTTTTGAATTTTTTTATGAGAATTATTGTTTTTATTTTTTAATAATAAAAAAAAAACTTTTAATAATTAAATAAAAATGATTATCTATTAAAAAAACAAAAAACAAATATAAAAACAACAATAATTTTTTATAAATATTAAAAAAGTGAAAAGTTATTATTCTTGGCTTTGCGCTCGTTTCATGAATACTTGAAGATGTACAAATATTTGTATAAAAAAGCAATAACAAAAAACCGAGAGCACGCGGTAAGGCAAAAAACAATATCGCCCTGTGCTTAAGGTCCATAAAAATAACATCATTTTAAGCTCATTTAAAGAAGAATGTCTACCGAATATTATTATGCACAAGAAAATATTATAGCACGTCCCAATTAATTTATAGAATTTTTCAAAAGTGACCAAAATCGAAAAATTATTTTTTTTTTTAATTTTTGAAAAATTGTATGAATTAGTTGCGACTTGTTATAATATTTTTTTGTACATAATAATATTCGGCAGACATTGTTCTTTAAATAAGCTTAAAATCTAGTTATAATTATGGACCTTAAGCACGGAACTACAGTTCAAATTTTACCAATTCCTCCTATTCTCTAAAACTAGACGTCGTGACACATTTTTGAGCACGGATTCGAGTTCAGGGTGAAAAATCCTTAAGGAGGCATCTTTTTTTGTTATAGTTGCATAACATTTACAGTGCAGTGTGATTAATGTCTGAAATATGAATAAATTATTATATACAACTGCCATTTTTAGAGATAAACGTCAGTATAGACCACCGAAACAAAAAAACTCTTTAACTATTTATTTTGCTGGCTCGAGGTCTGTGTTTATTTATTAAAAAATTAAAACACTGTTGAGATTTTTTTCCTTCCAACCAATATATTTCGATTGCTCTACGTGCTCTATTTTCGATTGCCTCTAATCGTCTTCATAGGTCACAGAGCTAATAAAAACATAAACAATAACAACCATTAACAAAAATATACGTATCAAACATTCCTCATAATTAGGTACATACTTTTCTTAGCACGTCTGCTCTGTGTGACGTGGAGTATGGTACTGTCTTCTCGTAAGTAAATTTTTGTATATATGTGCGGATTTGTCACAATCGCTCTTAAAGTTAAGTCGTATGTCTGTCGGTACGTTGATGATATGTAACATTTCCATCGTGAATCGTTTATTGTAGTGTTGTTCTTGTTCCAGTATTTTGGTCTCGTCAAAGTTTGGTGTGTGCCCGCTAGCTACACAGTGGGCCATGAGTGCTGTTTTATGATAATTTAGTTGATGGCATTGTTTTAAATCCGACTTATGTTGTGATAATCTGGTTTTTAATTTCGATTTTGTTGTACCGACATAAATATTATTGCACGTTTTCTCAGCAATGCCTTTACAGGGAATTTGGTATACCACATTACTTTTCTCCATATTTGGTATATTAGACTTTGTCTTATTAAAAATACTTTTAAGTGTGTTAATAGGCTTATGTGCTATTTTGGTGTTATCTTTGTTGTAACAATCGGATTTCGCTAGACGTTCCGATAGTTTAGGCACATAAGCAAGCGATTTGAACTTTAATGGTTTTTCGGGGTTTTTAATATTTTTCGTTAATTTAGCTTTTTTAATCAATCTTTTTATTGTGTTTTGGAAAATCATTATTTCCCAATAATATGTATATTTCTTTCTTTATTTCCTCGTAGTATACTTCGTCTGAGATAAGTAGCATTTTCCGTATACAGCCCGTTGCTGTATTAATAATCATGGATTTAGGATGTTTGGCCATTAAGGCCAATTTGTTAAGGCCATTTGTCTATAACGAATAAAAGCTGTAAGTAAAAAACATTAATTTTTTTAACCAAAAACCGAACAAAATTTAAAAATTAAATTCTTTTAGAAAAGGTTTTATCCAGCTTTGGTTTGTGTGAGGTGGGAAAATCTCGACTGATAGAATTTTAACTAATTAAAATCTGAAAACAAACATTTTAAGCAAAATTATTTGAGAAAGATATACCACATTCTATTTTTATATACGTCAGAGCATTATTCTTAAACTTACTTGTTTGTCGATAAGTATTAAAATATAAAATTTTTAAATTTTGTTCGGTTATTGGTTAAAACAGTTAATGTTTTTTATTTACAGCTTTTATTCGTTATAGATGTTGAAATAGTGCATTCGAATATGTTAAAAAAAATATGAACTCATATAAATTGTTATACAAAAATAGTGCCCGCCATCGGCCTTGTATGGTCTATTGCATGCTTAGAGCTGAGGTGGCTGTAAACAAATAGTTTCGCTACCCACTCTGAAATTTTAATGACATGTTGTACAAACCGTACACTTATTTTGTTTTAAAAATAAACAACCTTAAGCATGGCTTTTTTTTCGCTATTGACTTTTGTTTATTTAAAAAAAAAAATTAAATTTATTTTGTATGAAAAAAAAATAAAAAAAATTTTATTTATTTATATTTAAAAAGTGTGAACAATTATTAAGATAACTTGTAAAATTCGTTTTTGTAGGACAACTCGTTTTAAAACAGCAACCCTTTAAAATATGTTCTAACTGCCGTATTTTGTCGTTTTCCAAAAGTTTGAAAAATTATTACTCGAAAATTTCGCATAATACGGTAAGATAAAAAATATGTGTCGATTTTTTTTTCATCCAGATCATAAAAAAAATTGTTTCGGGCAAATCTATGTTTTGGGTTGTAAAAATTTTATGGAATGACCCATATATATATATATATACCTATAATTTAACAGTAAATACATAAGTAACAAAATGCATCGAATATTTATAAATTAACCAATGTAAACCTTTAGAAAACATTATTGTTCAGCTTAACATAGTGGAGGCGAACACATAATTTGCCATGTTGTAGCGTTTATCCGTGCGTACCAGTTTTAGTGCTGAAAACACTCTCTCTAGTTGGCGCAAATGTTGTAAAGCATACTTTTGTGTTTCCCAATACTCGATTAAGTCGCTATCCACATCAGTTCGAGGCGCTTTGTAATTGTCAATTTAATGCAGCCACCATTTCATGCGGAACATTCCTGATTTTGTTTTCCTCTGCCGAATCTAAGTAAACTTCTAACTCACTCAACGCTCTCCGTAGTAGTGCCGTTGTGCTCGTACTTGAGATTTCTTCTGTTAAAACGTGCTGGTCTGCAAATTGTGCCAATGAGGTAGTTTTAGCAGATGTGTTAAGGTTGTTTCGTTAAAACAATTTTAGTTATTACTTATTATACAAAGTTAATTTGTTTGACTTTACCCTGATTGAGCCTGCTTGCCCGGGAAATTAGAGTTTTCAAATGGGTATTTGCTCTTTCCTTTTTATTTAGATTTAACGTTCGCCGGAAACGCAGTGCTGAGGCCATAAACGAATTTTATCTGGCGGAACCAATTTCAGATTCAGCCCAAACTTATAAGAGTCGCCCAATAACAGTTGCTTTTGTTGCAGCTGAAGAGTGAGCTCAAATGCCGGTTTGAACGTCGATACAAGCTCCTCTAATGTATTCCGCTCGTCCTGCAGTAATGGGTTCCTTAACTCATTGCATATACGTGTTATGTAGTCACAAATCCGTTTTGACATGGTATAAGTTGAATTCCACCTGGTTGGAATATCTAAAGGTGGTTTTCCTAGCCCGACCATTTCAAGAGTTTGCTTGGAAAATTTAAAAACAAAAAACTACTTTGCATCAAACTTAAGTTAGCATTTGCATAAGGTAGAGGAATAGGAATAGATTTAAAAGGAAGGAAGATATTATAAAAATTTTACTATATATTTTTAAATTACATTTTTTACATATGCTTGTCCATATGCCTAGTCCATTGGTTTCTTACCGGAAAGTCGGAATCCTTAAAGCTTTTACAACTTGGCGAACCCGATTAATTAATATATTTTGCGTAATAATGAAATAATTGACAAGAAGTTGAATGGTGTGCGCTGCACACCTCACAGACTGTGAACTGTGTCCCAACGTTACGTTCTGGTAGTGCCAAACAAGTACTTATTAGTTAAATTAAGAGCTAGATGTATCAGTTATTTATAAAATATATGTACCAAATTCTCTTCGTTTTCGTCATCTTCACCATCGGATTCATTTTTACTTTCATCAGTTTCGTTCAGTAGTTTGTAAGTAGTTATAGTATAAATCTGATCCTCCGTTAAGCTAAATTGAGACAGAACGACCTGCAGTTCAGTTTTTAAATTCTCAGCCGTCTGCCTACCGCGTAGTTCCCGAACTGATAACGTATAATACACGATCTTAGATTTTTCAATTAGTTGAAGGTTAATACCCAATATAGTTTCATCGCACCGGGTTGCTGTATCCATTTTTAATGACGCAATACGATTTTTTACCATACATATTAATCAGCTCATGGCTGTTGGTGCTGGTAATAGGAGTCATGTCTAGCCCCTTGAAGAGTTGTTTGGAAATACCTTTGAATGAGCTCGTATCAAAAAACTTAAATAGGAGGCTATGTTTTGTTGCCAGCTCTACGTGTGGGGAAAGTTCGACAGACAACTTTTTTTACCTTTCATGAACATGAAATGGTATTATAACTTTGGTCCGATGCTTGTAAGTATGAGAAGAAAAGAGATAGACCCACCAATAAGTATACCGAAATGATCAGCGCGATGAGCTGAGTCAATTTAGCCATGCCCGTCTGTTCGTCTGTCTTTTTGTGCGCAAACTAGTCCCTAAGTTTTTGAGATATCTTGATGAAATTTGGAAAGGAGCCGGCATTTTGCATGATATTAATCATTTGTCGGAATCAGCAAGATCGGAGCAATACAACGCATAGCTCCCATACAATCGATAATTCCGATTAACTTTTACTTTGGCAGGTTTAGTTCATATTACATACGTAATGTGACTAGTGAAAATTAGCCAGATCGGACCAACATAACATATAGCCCTATATAATGGATAGTTCCAATTTACGGGGTTTGACCTATAAATATTGAAATTTAATGTAGTGAAAATTACACCAATCGGACCAACATAACATATAGCTGCCATACAATCGATTGTTCCCATAAATGGGGTTTGGGATATGTATCTTTAAATTAACAGTTTTGCTGAGTTTGTCGTAATTGTTAGTAAGGATCGGACACTTAGAACCGTGATGCGTATTCATGAAAGGTATAAAGTCTTCGGCACAGTCGAAGGCAGCCCTTTCCTTACTTGTTTTTTTATTTATTTTGCGATTTGCTTGAAATTTTTTAAAATTTAGGAATGGGTTTTTTCCCGGACATTTTATTGGGAGAGAGAGTTGCTAGGGGAATTTCACTCAGTGAAACTTGCAAGTAAAAAACAAAAACTCGTGATATAGGAAAGCAACAACAAAATCTTAAAAATTTGAGATACTAACCAATGAAAAATCAAGGCGGAAACTTTTTACTTTTTGCGTTTCGAGAGAGTTTCTCGTTATTATTTGATATTTTGAAGTGGACCGGTTAATGTGTGTCACAGCGTGCTCCTGGCCTAAATAGGTTTAACAAAAATGACGACAAAAAGTGTGAATGAGGCATGATCAGCGACCGTCCAGAGTACCAAAATCCGTTTAAGTAAAACCGCGCCTGCTCGTTTTCGTGAAGTATCGCACTTTAGCCCTTATGATGCTCAGTGAAATCATGAATTTTACTATACAAAGTTTTCAAGAAGAGTTTTTTTTTCGTTGGTTTATACTGTTTCTAATACTGACGTTTATCTCTAAGAATGTCAATTTAAAAAAAACATTGAAAACTATAACTAAATGAAATAATTTATTCATATATTCATTAAACAAGCTCAAGGCCAAGAATAATAACTCTTCACTTTGAATTTTTTATGAAAATTATTATTGTTTTAAGTTTTTAATAGTCATTTTTAATTAATTATTAAAAGTTCTTTTTAATTGTTTTGTTATTGATTTTTTATACCAACAATTTTTGTTGATTTACGGCCTGTACATTTTTAAGTATTCATGAAACGAGCTCAATTCCAAGAATAATAATTCTTCACTTATTGAATTTTTTTATGAAAATTATTGTTTTTATTTTTTAATAATAAAAAAAAACTTTTAATAATTAAATAAAAATGATTTTTAAAAAAACAAAAAAAAAAATATAAAAACAATAATAATTTTTTATAAAAATTAAAAAAGTGAAAAGTTATTATTCTTGGCTTTGCGCTCGTTTCATGAATACTTGAAAATGTACAAATATTTGTATAAAAAAGCAATAACAAAAAACCGAGAGCACGCGGTAAGGCAAAAAACAATATCGCCCTGTGCTTAAGGTCCATAAAAATAACATTATTTTAAGCTCATTTAAAGAAGAATGTCTACCGAATATTATTATGCACAAGAAGATATTATAGCACGTCCCAATTAATTTATAGAATTTTTCAAAAGTGACCAAAATCGAAAAATTATTTAAATCTAGTTATAATTATGGACCTTAAGCACGGAACTACAGTTCAAATTATACCAATTCCTCCTATTCTCTAAAACTAGACGTCGTGACACATTTTTGAGCACGGATTCGAGTTCAGGGTGAAAAATCCTTAAGGAGGCATATTTTTTTGTTATAGTTGCATAACATTTACAGTGCAGTGTGATTAATGTCTGAAATATGAATAAATTATTATATACAACTGCCATTCTTAGAGATAAACGTCAGTATAGACCACCGAAACAAAAAAACTCTTTAACTATTTATTTTGCTGGCTCGAGGTCTGTGTTTATTTATTAAAAAATTAAAACACTGTTGAGATTTTTTTCCTTCCAACCAATATATTTCGATTGCTCTACGTGCTCTATTTTCGATTGCCTCTAATCGTCTTCATAGGTCACAGAGCTAATAAAAACATAAACAATAACAACCATTAACAAAAATATACGTATCAAACATTCCTCATAATTAGGTACATACTTTTCTTAGCACGTCTGCTCTGTGTGACGTGGAGTATGGTACTGTCTTCTCGTAAGTAAATGTTTGTATATATGTGCGGATTTGTCACAATCGCTCTTAAAGTTAAGTCGTATGTCTGTCGGTACGTTGATGATATGTAACATTTCCATCGTGAATCGTTTATTGTAGTGTTGTTCTTGTTCCAGTATTTTGGTCTCGTCAAAGTTTGGTGTGTGCCCGCTAGCTACACAGTGGGCCATGAGTGCTGTTTTATGATAATTTAGTTGATGGCATTGTTTTAAATCCGACTTATGTTGTGATAATCTGGTTTTTAATTTCGATTTTGTTGTACCGACATAAATATTATTGCACGTTTTCTCAGCAATGCCTTTACAGGGAATTTGGTATACCACATTACGTTTCTCCATATTTGGTATATTAGGCTTTGTCTTATTAAAAATACTTTTAAGTGTGTTAATAGGCTTATGTGCTATTTTGGTGTTATCTTTGTTGTAACAATCGGATTTCGCTAGACGTTCCTATAGTTTAGGCACATAAGCAAGCGATTTGAACTTTAATGGTTTTTCGGGGTTTTTAATATTTTTCGTTAATTTAGCTTTTTTAATCAATCTTTTTATTGTGTTTTGGAAAATCATTATTTCCCAATAATATGTATATTTCTTTCTTTATTTCCTCGTAGTATACTTCGTCTGAGATAAGTAGCATTTTCCGTATACAGCCCGTTGCTGTATTAATAATCATGGATTTAGGATGTTTGGCCATTAAGGCCAATTTGTTAAGGCCATTTGTCTATAACGAATAAAAGCTGTAAGTAAAAAACATTAATTTTTTTAACCAAAAACCGAACAAAATTTAAAAATTAAATTCTTTTAGAAAAGGTTTTATCCAGCTTTGGTTTATGTGAGGTGGGCAAATTTCGACTGATAGAATTTTAACTAATTAAAATCTGAAAACAAACACTTTAAGCAAAATTATTTGAGAAAGATATACCACATTCTATTTTTATATACGTCAGAGCATTATCCTTAAACTTACTTGTTTGTCGATAAGTATTAAAAAATTAAATTTTTAAATTTTGTTCGGTTATAGGTTAAAAAAATTAATGTTTTTTATTTACAGCTTTTATTCGTTATAGATGTTGAAATAGTGCATTCGAATATGTTGAAAAAAATATGAACTCATATAAATTGTTATACAAAAATAGTGCCCGCCATCGCCCTTGTATGGTCTATTGCATGCTTAGAGCTGAGGTGGCTGTAAACAAATAGTTTCGCTACCCACTCTGAAATTTTAATGACATGTTCTACAAACCGTACACTTATTTTGTTTTAAAAATAAACAACCTTAAGCATGGCTTTTTTTCGCTATTGACTTTTGTTTATTTAAAAAAAAAAATTAAATTTATTTTGTATGAAAAAAAAAATAAAACAAATTTTATTTATTTATATTTAAAAAGTGTGAACAATTATTAAGATAACCTGTAAAATTCGTTTTTGTAGGACAGCTCGTTTTAAAACAGCAACCTTTTAAAATATGTTCTAACTGCCGTATTTTGTCGTTTTCCAAAAGTTTGAAAAATTATTACTCGAAAATTTCGCATAATACGGTAAGATAAAAAAATACGTGTCGATTTGTTTTTCATCCAGATCATAAAAAAAATTGTTTCGGGCAAATCTATGTTTTGGGTTGTAAAAATTTTATGAAATTACCCATATATATATATACCTATAATTTAACAGTAAATACATAAGTAACAAAATGCATCGAATATTTATAAATTAACCAATTTAAACCTTTAGAAAACATTATTGTTCAGCTTAACACAAAATTTGCCATGTTGTAGCGTTTATCCGTGCGTACCAGTTTTAGTGCTGAAAACACTCTCTCTAGTTGGCGCAAATGTTGTAAAGCATACTTTTGTGTTTCCCAATACTCGTTTAAGTCGCTATCCACATCAGTTCGAGGCGCTTTGTAATTGTCAATTTAATGCAGCCACCATTTCATGCGGAACATTCCTGATTTTGTTTTCCTCTGCTGAATCTAAGTAAACTTCTAACTCACTCAACGTTCTCCGTAGTAGTGCCGTTGTGCTCGTACTTGAGATTTCTTCTGTTAAAACGTGCTGGTCTGCAAATTGTGCCAATGAGGTAGTTTTAGCAGATGTGTTAAGGTTGTTTCGTTAAAACAATTTTAGTTATTACATTATTATTATACAAAGTTAATTTGTTTGACTTTACCCTGATTGAGCCTGATTGCCCGGGAAATTAGAGTTTTCAAATGGGTATTTGCTCTTTCCTTTTTATTTAGATTTAACGTTCGCCGGAAACGCGGATCAAGAAATATTATCGAAAGTAGATCTTTGTTATCAAAACATGGGCTCTCGTCTTTCAACACAACTATTCAGTGCTGAGGCCATAAACGAATTTTATCTGGCGGAACCAATTTCAGATTCAGCCAAAACTTATAAGAGTCGCCCAATAACAGTTGCTTTTGTTGCAGCTGAAGAGTGAGCTCAAATGCCGGTTTGAACGTCGATACAAGCTCCTCTAATGTATTCCGCTCGTCCTGCAGTAATGGGTTCCTTAACTCATTGCATATACGTGTTATGTAGTCACAAATCCGTTTTGACATGGTATAAGTTGAATTCCACCTGGTTGGAACATCTAAAGGTGGTTTTCCTAACCCGACCATTTCAAGAGTTTGCTTGGAAAATTTAAAAACAAAGAACTACTTTGCATCAAACTTAAGTTAGCATCTGCATAAGGTAGAGGAATAGGAATAGATTTAAAAGGAAGGAAGATATTATAAAAATTTTACTATATATTTTTAAATCACATTTTTTACATATGCTTGTCCATATGCCTTGTCCATTGGTTTCTTACCGGAAATTCGGAATCCTTAAAGCTTTTACAACTTGGCGAACCCGATTAATTAATATATTTTGAGTAATAATGAAATCCTTGACAACAAGTTGAATGGTGTGCGCTGCACACCTCACAGACTGTGAACTGTGTCCCAACGTTACGTTCTGGTAGTGCCAAACAAGTACTTGTTAGTTAAATTAAGAGCTAGATGTATCAGTTATTTATAAAATATATGTACCAAATTCTCTTCGTTTTCGTCATCTTCACCATCGGATTAATTTTTACTTTCATCAGTTTAGTTCAGTAGGGTCACTGATTTGATCATATTTGGATCATTGTAAGTAGTTATGGTATAAATCTGATCCTCCGTTAATCCAAATTGAGACAGAACGACCTGCAGTTCAGTTTTAAATTCTCAGCCGTCTGCCTACCGCGTAGTTCCCGAACTGATAACGTATAATACACGATCTTAGATTTTTCAATTAGTTGAAGGTTAATACCCAATATAGTTTCATCGCACCGGGTTGCTGTATCCATTTTTAATGACGCAATACGATTTTTTACCATACATATTAATCAGCTCATGGCTGTTGGTGCTGGTAATAGGAGTCATGTCTAGCCCCTTGAAGAGTTGTTTGGAAATACCTTTGAATGAGCTCGTATCAAAAAACTTAAATAGGAGGCTATGTTTTGTTGCCAACTCTACGTGTGGGGAAAGTTCTACAGACAACTTTTTTTTCTCTCATGAACATGAAATGGTATTATAACTTTGGTCCGATGCTTGTAAGTATGAGAAGAAAAGAGATAGACCCACCAAAGAGTATACCGAAATGATCAGCGCGATGAGCTGAGTCAATTTAGCCATGTCCGTCTGTTCGTCTGTCTTTTTGTGCGCAAACTAGTCCCTAAGTTTTTGAGATATCTTGATGAAATTTGGAAAGGAGCCGGCATTTTGCATGATATTAATCATTTGTCGGAATCAGCAAGATCGGAGCAATACAACGCATAGCTCGCATACAATCGATAATTCCGATTAACGTGGTTTGACCTATAAATATTGAAATTTAAGAGCTAGGAACTTATAATTTGGCAGGTTTAGTTCATATTACATACGCAATGTGACTAGTGAAAATTAGCCAGATCGGACCAACATAACATATAGCCCTATATAATGGATAGTTCCAATTTACGGGGTTTGACCTATAAATATTGAAATTTAATGTAGTGAAAATTACACCAATCGGACCAACATAACATATAGCTGCCATACAATCGATTGTTCCCATAAATGGGGTTTGGGATATGTATCTTTAAATTAACAGTTTTGCTGAGTTTGTCCTAATTGTTAGTAAGGATCGGACACATAGAACCGTGATGCGTATTCATGAAAGGTATAAAGTCTTCGGCACAGTCGAAGGCAGCCCTTTCCTTACTTGTTTTTTTTATTTATTTTGCGATTTGCTTGAAGTTTTTTAAAATTTAGGAATGGGTTTTTTCCCGGACATTTTATTGGGAGAGAGAGTTGCTAGGGGAATTTCACTCAGTGAAACGTGCAAGTAAAAAACAAAAACTCGTGATATAGGAAAGCAACACCAAAATCTTAAAAATTTAAGATATTAACCAATGAAAAATCAAGGCGGAAACTTTTTACTTTTTGCGTTGCGAGAGAGTTTCTCGTTATTATTTGATATTTTAAAGTTGACCGGTTGATGTGTGTCACAGCGTGCTCCTGGCCTAAATAGGTTTAACAAAAATGACGACAAAAAGTGTGAATGAGGCATGGTCAGCGACCGTCCAGAGTACCAAAATCCGTTTAAGTAAAACCGCGCCTGCTCGTTTTCGTGAAGTATCGCACTTTAGCCCTTATGATGCTCAGTGAAATCATGAATTTTACTATACAAAGTTTTCAAGAAGAGTTTTTTTTTTCGTTGGTTTATACTGTTTCTAATACTGACGTTTATCTCTAAAAATGTCAATTTAAAGAAAACATTGAAAACTATAACTAAATGAAATAATTTATTCATATATTCATGAAACAAGCTCAAGGCCAAGAATAACAACTCTTCACTTTGAATTTTTTATGAAAATTATTATTGTTTTTAGTTTTTAATAATCATTTTTAATTAATTATTAAAGTTCTTTTTAATTGAATAGAGTAGGAAAAATGTTTAGCGACAACCGCCATAGCTTTTCTTTTAGATCCATTTTGGAAGCTGCTAAGCTTCTTCCTCAGAGAAATTTTGGTACTCATTGCTAACTATTAAGCTAACAATACGGTGGTTTAGATGTAATCTAAACTCCTAGGCTTCGGCAACCATATGCATGAACCACTACCGCTATTTGACAGTTAGTAGTGTGCTTATGATGGATTTTTTGGCAGATCTGTTTTATCTCGGTTTTGTTATTGATTTTTTATACCAACAATTCTTGTTGATTTACGGCCTGTACATTTTTAAGTATTCATGAAACGAGCTCAGTTCCAAGAATAATAATTCTTCACTTTTTGAATTTTTTTATGAAAAGTATTGTTTTTATTTTTTAATAATAAAAAAAAAACTTTTAATAATTAAATAAAAGTCGGATTTAAAACAATGCCATCAACTAAATTATCATAAAACAGCACTCATGGCCCACTGTGTAGCTAGCGGGCACACACCAAACTTTGACGAGACCAAAATACTGGAACAAGAACAACACTACAATAAACGATTCACGATGGAAATGTTACATATCATCAACGTACCGACAAACATACGACTTAACTTTAAGAGCGATTGTGACAAATCCGCACATATATACAAAAATTTACTTACGAGAAGACAGTACCATACTCCACGTCACACAGAGCAGACGTGCTAAGAAATGTATGTACCTAATTATGAGGAATGTTTGATACGTATATTTTTGTTAATGGTTGTTATTGTTTATGTTTTTATTAGCTCTGTAACCTATGAAGACGATTGCCATAGAGCAATCGATATATATTGGTTGGAAGGAAAAAAATCTCAACAGTGTTTTAATTTTTTAATAAATAAACACAGACCTCGAGCCAGCAAAATAAATAGTTATGTGAAGAAGAAGGTCGCTAAAAAGTATAATTTAAAAAAACTCTTTTTGAAAACTTTGTATAGTAAAATTCATGCTTTCACTGGGTAAGGGTTAAAGCGAGATATTTGCCTAAAACGAGCAGTCTCGATTTTACTTGAAACGGAATTTGGTACTCTCGACGGTGCTGACCATGCCTCATTTACAGTTTTGTTAAACCTGTTTATAATAATAATAATAATTCCCAAATGGATTACCCACCATATCCAGCCAGACCGGCGCGAGGGGCGCATCCGCATAACGCGCTGATTGTTCGTTCGTGCCGAGTCGTTGAAAGGCTTTGGTTTGTTAATCGTCGAAATCTAAAACTGGCCAGCTACAGAGAAAATCTCATCAGCTTTCTCTCTATGGCGCGATATACAACAGGTATATCATCATAAACCTCCTAAGAGATTTTTGCGCCAAGCTTCTCTTCCAATTTGTTGTGTGCCGATTTTAAATTTTCCCTACAAATTGGTGGGACCTACAGTTTTTTGCCGACTCCGAACGGCATCTACAAAGGAGACATATTTTTGCTGAGAAGCCTGTCATGGCAGAAATACACTCGGAGAGTTTGCCAAACCACTGACGAGGGGCGACCCCGTTTTGAAAAACTTTTTTCAAATCACTTTTGATGTTACCTGTACCAGGACCGGCAACACTACCTTCACACCACGGCGGCCTTCACACCTCATCAGCTTAGTAAAGTAAATATAAGACAGATTACACATTAAGAAAAAATTAGTTAACAGAATAAAATTCTTGTTAGAAATTAATATAAAAAGTTTAAAGAATAAAAACCAATTAGTTGCTATGTATTTAGGATAGAAGGAATTACTTTTTTATGCTGAAAAGCGAGTATGAAATATCAAGTCTACCAGGAAGAGAGTTATGATCTTGACACAAACAGCGAAAAGGCTCATTTAACTGAAAATTGGTTCGGCACTGTTTTAAGACTAGAGGTTTAAAATTCCTTGATAGACGAGACGGTACATTGAAGTTCACTTCACTCAGAAGAAACGGGCTGGAGAGTGAACCATTTAGCAATTTAATCATAAAAAAAATTTCAAGTATTTCCCTCCAACTAGAAATTGTATGAAGATTATTGAGATTTAAGCGATTCGTCTAGGGTGGCAGATTATACAAGGGATCCCAATGAAAATATCTTAAGGCAAAGAGCAAAAAATGTTTTTAAACTGATTCTAGGCGATCTACATGGACCTGGTAACGCAGGTTCCAAATTATAGAACCGTATTCAAGCATCTACATAAGGGTCGCTAAATTCTTTAGACTGTTGTGTTAATATGGCGGTGGAAACTGAGTTTATAGTCCCAAGTGACCCCCAGGTCAACAAAATAATACTCTTGTTCTATCCTTTAATTTTTAATTGTATAGGAAGCCGGCACATAATTTAAATCGCACCAAGTACCTAGATATGATTGTAGCTTATTTCTATCTTCAAATGACTCGAATGACATGAAAAGCTTTACGTCGTCAGCATACATTAACATTTTTGAGAATTTTATTATTGTAGAAATATCATTTATAAACAACAAGAACAGAATCGGGCCAAGATGGCTTCCTTGAGGAACTCCTGAAGGGACATAAATGACATCGGATACTAAATTTGTAAACACTACTCTTCGTGTCCTGTCACTAAGGTTAGAAGAGATCCAGCGAGTGAGACCTGGAAGCCCAACTGAGCGAGTTTATGAATAAGTAATGAGTGACACGCTTTGTCAAAAGCTTTGCTGAAACCCGTATAAATAATGTCGGTGTGCAGATTTTTTCTAAAGCCATTTGAGACATGACTGGTAAACTCAAGGAAATTCGTAACTGTAATTGTAGTCAGCTATCAAAGTAGAGATCGGACCCGTAAGACGATTTGTAACGAGAGCTTCAAACAATTTTGGGCTGGCCACGATTGTTCTCTATAGAAGACCCATGACTTTTATGCAGCGGTAAAAGAAATGATTCTTTCCACGCAGTTGGAAAAACACCACACTTTAGTGATAGATTGAACAAATTGGTAAGGGGTTGGTAAATATGGTTCGCACACTTTTTCAAGAAACATGAAGGAATCCTATCAGAACCTTATTAAAAAGATTCTTTTAAGGTTTTAAGGTAAACATCTTTTGAGCAAATAATTGGTGAATTAAATAAATTTTTCCCATGTAGCTTATAAGGCCAATTTTGAATGTTTGAGTTGGTGATGGCAGAATAGTTGGAAGTGAAAAATTGAGCAAAGAAATTTTGCAATATCTTGATTACCGCTAGATACAATGTCTTGATATTTCATGGCTGAGGGAAACCCCGCTACTTTAGGTTTAGAATTTACGAAACCATAAAATGACTTTGGATTGAGAATAATGTCTCTTTTTGTTTTAAAGATAAAAGCTTGTTTTTATTTAAATCTATGTTCTTCTGACGTAGAATGGAATACAGTAAGTAATGTTTATTTAATCCGGATTTCTTTTATAAATTAAACGATCGCGGTTTCCTATTTTTCAGAGTTTTAAGCTCTTTAGTAAACCACGCGAAGAATGGTCATAAGGTAATTTACGTTTAGGAATAAACTTCTCAAATAGCCATTAAATAGTTTGATTGAAATGTGAGACGTTTAGATCGATATCGTTACTAAATTTAGGCCAAGATAATTTAGACAGTTATTTATTTAATTTCTTGTAGTTGGCTTTGGAAAAGCTAAAATCAAAGCTACTACTTGAGTAGCATTGAGTGCCTTGTTCATTACTTATGGTTTCGTAGACTATTCCCATAGAAGGGTTGTAAAGGTCTTCTGGTAAAACCAACGGATCACAACGATTTACAGAAAAGTTGTTTATATCATCAACATACACTAAATCTAAGACTTTCCCAACTTGTTAACGGTAACATTTATTTGATCAAGACAGAGATCGAAAATTCCATCTAAAAAGTCACCGTAGCCCAGTTTGGATGGATTTGGAATAATTTTTCCATCAGATATGTTCCAGAATATATGAGATAGGTTAAAATCATCCAAAACAATCATTGACTCAAAAGCTTTAGTCAATAAGTTAACAGTTTTGATCAGAGAGACATGTTGCATGTATACGGAAAAATCTGATGCTGAAGGGATGTAGCTAAGAGATAAGTACATATAGACGTTCTCCAGGAGCACGCTGTGGTTATTATTATTAACAATATCATGCAGCTAACATGAAGATCAAATCTTTCTTGACAAAACCGTAATTCAAGTAGGATTCGAAACGTTGCGAATGAGAGGACTGGAGAAGAGCAAGAAATTGCACGTGAAACGGCTCGGTTGATAATGCGAAATCGTCGAGAAAACCTCAGAAATCAACAACTAGATAATGTTCGACGCACAGAAAGAAATTTATCAAGTACTGTTTTGAATCGAGCAGCGTTTCGATACTAATGCAGTACTGATTACTGCTTGCATTCTAGCGTTCGCATTGGGCAAATTGACGTTGTTTGCCATTACTATTAGCAAATCAGAAGGACTATCCTTTAAAGTTTGTGGTCTGAATCTAGGAAAACCATGTTTTTCTTATGGACAATTATATGTGGCATGTTTACGGGTCCATGACGAATGAAGTATAGTTAAAATATTTAGTTTTTTATTTACATTTATCATTCTAATAAAAATAAAATCCAAAATCTGCTCATTTATTGCCTCTAGAAAGTAATAATCTTTTGTTGACTTGTGGGAAAAATTTGTGAAGTGTGCCACTTTTTTCGAACTTCGCCTTTCCTCTGAAACTTGTTTGTATAGTTCACAACAACATAAAAATAAGTTTAAGCCAGTTTGTCGAAATTCGAACTATTTTCAAAGTTATAGCCTATTTTTGCCAATTTTTCACCGATTTTGCTCATTTTTAAAATATATATACAAGATGGCATCCTCTTCCCAACTACCTTTCTTTTCTGGCATATTTTTTATTTATTACACATTTTTTTTTTTGTAATATTTTTGACTTCTTCATCGCGGTCAGATCCCGTTTAAGGATAGTGTTGTTGGGCATTCTATTACAAACTTTTAGCAGAAATAAAAAATTGGGGCCCGACAAGGGGCTGGGAGTTATTTATGTTTTTTAGAAGATTGTAACCGGACCTGTCAAATAATGATTACTAGTCGTAATGATTACCGGTTTTATTAATTACTTTCTTTAGAATTTTTAATGATAATTTTCCAATTTAATTAAAGAACTAATAGAAAAAGTAATGATTTTTTACGATTAATAAAAAAAAAATCAAAAGAAGTTGTTTTTATTATTATTATTATACCCAGCGTGTACTAGTACACAGGGTATTAGAGTTTTGGTCACATAACGGTGGTTTGTACCGGTACAAAATAATAGAGATAGATATGGAGTTCCATATATCAAAATTCTTAGAATGAACAGAGGAATTCATTAAGACATGTCCGTCCGCCCGTGGACACGATACCTTCAGTAAAAATGGAGATATTTGAAAGAACGCAGGTTGCTTTCCGGCCAAGGTAGGTTGCTATTTGAAATGGACGAAATCGAAAAATAGCCACGCACCTTTTTTCGATATCGAAATTTCGAAAAATGTATAAATGGGTTAATTTAATAATAAAAGCTGCAATGATGAAACTTGCTAGATTTAATAGTTTGGTTGTCCCATTGACAATTTTATTGAACTTTTGGAAAAGGGGCGTGGCACCGCCCACATATGAGTGAAGAAATTTTCTAATTTTGACTGTTAATAACTTCAGAACCGTTAACGCAGGACGCATACTATTGTTGTGATAAATGCACCCATGGAAAATAAGCGAAATCGTTTTTCATAAAAGTTATAAAGAAACGACGTAGAAAATAAATAAAAATGAATGAATGAAATGAATGAATGAAAATAATGAACTGCCCATATCTAATTAACTGATACAGGTACAATAATATAATTTGGTAGTTATATCAATTTTCTTTTTCCCTATATGATATTTGCAAAATTCTGGAAAGTGGGCATAGCACCGCCCACTTATGAGTCAAGCAAATTTAAAATTCGACTGTTAATAACTTCAGAACGGTGTAAGATTGAATTACGAAACTAAACACAAGGTATACTATAGACATGTAGAGTACGCCCACGGAAAATAAGCAAAATTGGTGGACGACCACGCCCACTTTTGAACCAAAGTTTTCTAAAAGAGAGTTAGGAAACCGGAACATGCCATATCTCCTTCACTGATGCAGATAGAATGTTAGAATTTCGTAATAACAATGACCTGATGATCTTTTTAATTCTTTTTTTTTATAGTTTTGGGAAATGTTCGGGGTACCGCCTCCATATAAATTAACTAATTGTCAAATTTCAGTTATTATTAACATGATACGAGGTATACTATCTACGCTTTTTAAAATTATATATATGCTAGAACGAGTGAACCCTAGAATATACTGTGCAAATTTCATAAAGATCGGTTGAATACCTTGAACGGCTACACAAGTTAGACATTTTATATAGCATGTGGGCGTGGCACCGCGCACTTTTCCACAGTTGTATATAGCGTATAGTGTAACCAGTGAACCCAAAAATCTACTGTGAAAATTTCGTAAAGATCGGTTAAGTTCTTTGACCGCCAGACACACAGACACACATTAATTTTTATACCTTTCATGAACATGAGATGGTATTACAACTTTGGTCCTATGTTTGCAAGTATGAGAAAAGGAAGAGATAGACCCCACCAATAAGTATAACGAAATGATCAGCGCGATGAGCTGAGTCGATTTAGCCATGTCCGTCTGTTCGTCTGTCTGTTTGTACTCAAACAAGTCCCTCAATTTTTTGAGATATCTTGCTGAAATTTGGTATGGTGCCGCCATTTTGCATAAGATTAATCATTTGTCGGAATCAGCAAGATCGGAGCAATACAACGCATAGCTCCCATACAATCGATTGTTCCGATAAACGTGGTTTGACCCATAAATATTGAAATTTAAGAGCTAGGAACTTTTAATTTGGCGGGTTTAGTTCATATTACATATGCAATGTGACTAGTAAAAATCAGCCAGCTCACACCAACATAACCCATACAATCGATAGTCCCGATAAATGGGGTTTTGGGATATAAATTTTGCAATGAAATAACTAGGAACGCAAAATTTTGTAGGTTTGGTACATATTGTGACGAATTCGATGATTCCTTGATTATCAATCCTGGGTTCGATCACTATAAAGTCAAATAAACACACGCACAGATATTGTAACTGATAGCTAGTTTTATTTACTAGTAATAAACGCAAAAACAATTTGAAGAGTTTGGTAACTTTGCAGTAGTTCACTATTGAACGCTTGAAAATAAACTGATCCCCTGCCTTGCTTGGTCACCGCCTTATATAGTCCAACAGGGTGCTTGCCTACGCACCGAGAACTTTCTTGGTTGTTCGCTTTTCGTGTTCTGGAAGGGTCGGTGTTATTTATTGGCATCTCCTCTCTGCATCGTATTCGCAAACACTCGCGCCATCTCTCTTCCTCTTCCTAGTTATACGCTTGCATGCATAAGCGTAGCCATCTTTATCTCGGTTGTGGGTGTTATTGGTGGGAGTGTTATTGACTTAGGGATGGTACGTGCTTGAGAATAATCGCCACACTGCCCTCCACCTAAGTCTGATCGTCCCGATCAGGCACATTGCCGGAACCAAACGCAGCTAGCCTTTCCAAATGGACCACCTTCATCTTAGTCCTTGGCCTTCCCATAGTTTGTATGCGATATACCACATCGTTGATCCGTTTTATGACTTTGTATGGGCCTTCCCAGTTACATTGTAGTTTTGGGGACAAACCTTTCTTACGCTGTGGGTTGTATAGCAGCACTAAATCTCCTTCTATAAAACCTTCCGAATTTATTGCTTTGTCGTACCTGGCCTTCATCTTATCGCTCATGATCTTAGTCCGTTGTCTCACAAGGTGGTGTATTTCTCTCATTTCTTCTTCCAATACGCTAGTAGATTTCCGAGCATTTGCTCCTGCATCAGCGTTTATCCCAAACTTCAAGTCAGCTGGCAATCGAAGATCATTCCCGAAAATTACCTTTGCAGGAGTCTGACCAGTTCTTTCATGTACTGCAGAGCGATATGCCAGTAGGAATAAGGAGATGTGAGTATCCCAATCCTTCTGGAACTTATCCACTACTTTCCTCAGGTGCTCTTCCAAGGTTCTATTGAATCGTTCCACCATGCCATCTGACTGAGGATGTAGTGCAGTTGTTCGAGTTTTCCGAATGCCCAATGTCTTGCACATTTCCTGGAACACAGCTGATTCGAAATTTCTGCCTTGGTCAGAGTGTATCTTCATCGGTGCACCAAACCGAGCTACCCAACACCTCTGCTATTGTTTCTGCCTCTTGATTTGGAATAGGGTACACTTCTGGCCATTTGCCGAAATAGTCCATAACCACCAGTACATATTTGTTTCCGAGTTTGCTAGTAGGAAACGGACCAGCTACATCCATGGCTATCCTCTCAAATGGCGCACCTGAGTTATACTGTTTCATTTGGCCATGGCTCCTTGATTTCGGTCCTTTAGCTTTGATGCATACTTCACAGTTGGCAATCCACTCCGCGACCGATTGACGGCAACCAACCCAATAGAATCTTTGCTTGACTTTCTCCAAGGTCTTGGTGACTCCAAGATGACCTCCGCTTGGACCGCTATGTAATTCATTGAGCACACCAGGGATTTTCTTCCTTGGGACGACTATCAGCTTTCGAACATATTGACCATCCTCACTCTCCCATATTCGATGCAAACAACCGGATGCTAATTGCAAACTATTGCACTGTGCCCAATATGACTTGGCAACAGGACTTTCTGCTGACATCTCTTCTCTTGATGGTCGCTCGTTTCGTTCGATTCCTTGCATTACGAGTGTAAGATCTGAATCTTCGTGCTGAAACCTCCTTAATTGATCCATGTCCCATTCGTCCGAAGATGTTATAGTTATGAGCCGCACATCTATAATGTCTTCCTTGGTCTCAGCTTTGGAACAATGCTTGCATTCCAAGTTACATGGTCTTCGTGACATTGCATCAGCATTTGCGTGGGTGCTACCCTTGCGATGCTCTATGGAAAAGTCATAATTTTGCAGTCGCTCTATCCACCGTGCCAATTGACCTTCCGGATTACGGAACTGTAAGAGCCATTTCAACGCTGCATGGTCTGTCCTGACGTGGAATCGTTGCCCATAGAGATACTTGTGGAAATGCTTAACGCACTCTACCAATGCCAACAGTTCTCTCCGGGTTACACAATAGTTCCTTTCAGGTTTCCCAATAGTTCGGCTATAGTATGCAACTACCTTCTCCTGTCCATCAACAATCTGGGACAAAACACCTCCTATAGCATAACCACTCGCATCTGCATCCAGAATAAACTTTGAACCTGGAATTGGATATGCTAACATCGGGGTAGTGCATAGTCGTTCCTTCAATGTTTGAAAAGCCACCTCCTGTTCTTTCTTCCATTCAAAACTCATATTCTTCCTTGTAAGGCCGTGGAGACTACTAGATACGCTGGCAAAATTTGGTACAAATCGGCGATAATACGTGCACAGCCCCAGGAAGCTCCGTAACTCATGCAAATTTCTCGGTCTTGGCCAATCTTTTACGGCTTCGATCTTTTCCTTAGCAGTGCAGATTCCCTCCGTAGTTACGTTGTGACCCAAATAACTTACTTCCTTTTTAAACAAGGAACACTTCTTGGGACTTAGTTTCAGACCAGCAACAGCTATTCTTTGGAAGACTTCCTCCAAGTTCTTTAGGTGTTCCTCAAAGCTTTTTCCCAGCACGATGATGTCGTCGAGGTACACCAAACATGTTTGCCAGTGCAATCCTTTTAGTATCTGGTCCATGAGTCTCTCGTAAATTGCCAAAGCCCTTCTCCAACGCTGAAAGCCGTCTTCTCATTATCTTCATCCTTTACCTGCACTTGCCAGTAGCCGCTTTTCAAGTCCAGTGTGGAAAACCATTTCGTGCCAGATAAGGAGTCCAGAGTATCGTCGATTCTTGGCAATGGATAACTGTCCTTTTTCGTTACGTCGTTCAATTTCCGGTAATCCACACAGAACCTCATTTGTCCATCTTTCTTTTTCACTAGTACTACCGGTGAGCTCCATGGACTAGCTGATGGTTCGATCACGCCGCTGTCACTCATTTCCTGTATAATTTCTCTTACTACTTGGCGTTTGGCCAATGGAATACTACGAGGAGCTTGGCGGATGGGCCTTGCATCACCAGTATCAATGTGATGCTTCACAACTTTGGTCCGATCTGGTTTAGAACCATCCTTGTCAAATATGCTCGAGTACTTTGATAAAAGTTCCTTTGCCTTTTTCTGATGATCTTTTTCGAGGCCTGCCGTCCACGACGTGATATCATCTGAAAGATTAATCTTGATGGTAGAATCATTTTCCTGAAGCTGTTCACAATTGATAACTACCTCGACCTCTTGGCATTGTCAAAATATTGCTCCTTTAGAAAGTTTAATCGGCGATTTGAACTCATTAAGTACTCTTACCGGTACACGTCCATCTTGTTTTGTCATGGCCAAGGTTTTTCCTACTAATATGTTCGTCCTTGATTTGTTTGCTGCCTCGACAACCCACAACTTGTTTGTCCCATAATCTCCATCAGTCTTTGCCCATATGATTGCTTCCGACTTCGGTGGAATTTGTTGGCTCTCCTCCACAAGCACTCGCTTACTAACGTATTTGTTTTCGTAACCAAAATTTAATGGCACATCCATGTTCTGGTAATTCATAATCCTGTTTTCCATGTCAATCTTGATGCCTTGCTCGCTTAAGAAGTCCACACCAACTATGATTTCGTCAACAATATCTGCTACTATAAAACTGTGTAGAACGGCCACGTTCCCAATTGCGATTTCACATGTTACTTCTCCTAGGACATGGGTGTCCTCACCAGTGGCCGTACGTAACTTTGCTCCATGCAATGGTCTCACCTCCTTGTTGACTAAGTCAGATCGAATTATGGAATGCGATGCGCCTGTATCCACAGTTAGTACGTGCTCTTTTCCATCCACATATGCAACAACCGTAACATTACTAGCTTTCCTTCCGATCTATGAGACAGAGATTACGGGGTATTCAGTTGCGGGAGCCAGTCCACGCCCCTTTCGGCTGGCTCGATTTAGTTTAACGACTGATTTTGTTGGGACGTTTGCTCATCTCCTTCAGCTTTGCGTTTTCGTCCACCTGAATTGCTAGGGCTACTGCAGCCAGTGCCGCAATAACGTGCTATGTGACCTGGTTTTCCGCACTTAAAGCATTTAATGGCACCATCACTCTTCTTCTGTACTCCGTTCAACGCTTCCAAAATTTTGTCTACCCAAGCCGGAGTGTCCACTTCTACGCGATGAGCCTTGTATGTAGGTTTACTCAAAAGCGAGGCTGTTTCCTGCGTCAGACCATGCGATACCGTTTCAGCGAATGTCCTTTTGGGGTTTGCATATGTGGCCCGGTTCATTCCATTTATGAAACACTGGATTTTCACCCTCTCCGTATATTCTACAGGTGCGTCCGCATTTGCTAGATGGGCCAACCTCTCGATATCTGATGCCAATTCCTGCAATGTCTCATTAGCCTTCTGACAGCGATTCTGTAGCTCTATTTGGTATATCTGTTTTCGATGTTCGCTACCATAGCGTCTCTCAACTGCACCCATCAATGCTTTATAATTATTGCGTTCACCGTCTGGAATCGTCTGTAAGATTTCGGCTGCAGGACCCTTCAATGCCACGAACAGTGCAGCAACTTTGTCTTCAGTGCCCCAATTATTCACCGCTGCCGTCTTCTCAAACTGTAGCTTAAATACCTGGAAAGGAACAGAACCATCAAATGACGGGGATTTTAACTTGGGAGTATTCGCTGAAGCAGATGGACGGTTCAGTTGCAACTCCTGGATACGGCCCCTTAACGCATCTACCTCGGTCTCTATTTTATCTTGAAATTGTGCAATTTTTGCATCTTGCGCTTCCAACTGCGATGACATATACGCCTTTTGTTCTTCCAGTTGAGCGGAGAGCTGTGATGAAATATTGGCCGAAATTTGAGACGACATTTCTATGATACGAGACTCTTGGGCCTCCATTCGACATGCAATGTGTGTTTTCCGTTCTTCCAGCTGAAATGCCATTCGCGATGTAATACGCGCCTCTTGTTCTTCCAACTGAGATGCCATGTGTGTCTTTTGTTCTTGCAGCTGTGTCGAAATGCTAGATGACATCTGAGTCAATACCGTCAACAACGCATTAGTGTTTACACTTGCGGCTGGAATTGTAGACTCCTTCTCTTCCATTTTTGCCGATGCTTCTTCCACAAGCTGAAACACATGATCGTCAACGTTAATTCCTTCAGCTTCCATAGCCTCTCGCAATCGTGACTGTAGCTGTGATTTATTGCCTGTGGTATTTAAGCCACGCTGTTGCAGCTCATTTTTGAGTTGCTGGATCTTCAGCTCATTCAACTTTGCCATGCCTTTGTTATCCTTGGAAACTCTCGGTATTTATTTAACAATATCACTTCTGACACCAATTGTGACGAATTCGATGATTCCTTGATTATCAATCCTGGGTTCGATCACTATAAAGTCAAATAAACACACGCACAGATATTGTAACTGATAGCTAGTTTTGTTTACGAGTAATAAACGCAAAAACAATTTGAAGAGTTTGGTAACTTTGCAGTAGTTCACTATTGAACGCTTGAAAATAAACTGATCCCCTGCCTTGCTTGGTCACCGCCTTATACAGTCCAACAGGGTGCTTGCCTACGCACCGAGAACTTTCTTGGTTATTCGCTTTTCGTGTTCTGGAAGGGTCGGTGTTATTTATTGGCATCTCCTCTTTGCATCGTATTCGAAAACACTCGCGCCATCTCTCTTCCTCTTCCTAGTTATACGCTTGCATGCATAAGCGTAGCCATCTTTATCTCGGTTGTGGGTGTTATTGGTGGGAGTGTTATTGACTTAGGGATGGTACATGCTTGAGAATAATCGCCACAATATTATATATGTGTGTAGTGAAAATTACCCCGATCAGACCAACATAACATATAGCTCCCATTCAATCGATTGTTCTGATAAATTAAATTAATTTAAAATATAAATTAACAGTTTTGCAGAGTTTGTACTAATTGTTAGTAAGGAGCGGGCACTTAGACCCGTGATGCTTATTCATGAAAGGTATAAAGTCTTCGCCACAGTCGAAGATAGCTCTTTTGTTACTTGTTTTTTTTTTTTTAATTTGGGGGTTCCAACCCTGCTAGAGCCTTGACCTATACTAATGATATTTGGTATAAAAATTTCATACAATATGGGTATCAAACTAAACGGGGCGGACATAGGTTTCGTTTGGACTTGGCCATATTTCGATATATTAATCGATAAATGTGTTATCGGTAAAAATGTTGCTCCCATAAAACCTTGTATACAAAATCGGTATCAAACGAAAAGGCAAGGTCATAGGTTTCATTTGGAGTTTGCTATATTTCGATATATTTATAGATAAATGCAATATGGGTGTCAAACGAAAGGGCAACGCCACAGCTTTCATTGGAACTGTTCCGTATTTCGATATATTTATCGATAAATGAGTTTTCGGTAAATATTTGGTTCCCATAAAACCTTGAAATTTTCGTGCAATACAAGCATTAAACCAAAGGGCAAGACCACAGCTTTCATTTCAACTTTTTGATATGTCGATATATTTATCAATAAATGAGTTATCGGCAAAAATGTGGTTCCCATTAAACCTTGAAATATGCGTGCAATGTCGGGCAAACGAAAAGTTAAGGCCACAACTTTCATTAGGACTTTCCTATATTTCGATATATTTATCGATAACTGAGTTGCCGGTCAAAATGTGGTTCCCCTTAAACCTTAAAATTTGTATATAATATCGGTATCAAACAAGAGGGCACGGTCATAGGTTTCATTAGGACTTTGCTATATTTCGATATACTTATCGATAATTGTGTTACCGGTCAAAAGGTGGTGCCCCTAAAACCTTGAAATTCGAATACCACATAAGTGTCAAGGGTACGTGCAAGGCCACAGCTTTCATTTGAACTATTCCATATTTCGATATATTTATCGATAAATAAGTTATCGCTCAAAATATGGTTCCCATAAAATGTGGGTCCCCTAAATACTTGATATCGGTTATTGATAAAATTTTCAGAACTAAGAATTGAATGACCCTTTTGAAAACTTCATATTCCTTTTTTTGTTGTTTTTTAGTTATGAAAAAACTAAATCTTTATTTTTCTAAAAAATCAAACCAGTAATCGATATTAAGTTTCTGAACTTATAAATATGCCAAAAAATATTATGAGCAACGGGCATGCCTCGGTGGAACTTTTAAGAGCGAAACTGCCATAGCAACAAAATAATTTTTTGAATACCTACATAAAACGATATTTAGACCCAAAAATCTCACTTTCAATCGATTTTTAATATATAAAATATCAGCAAAATCAAATAATCAAACAAACCTTTTAATTTAATTTAAATTTTAAAGCAACCCGAAGCAATAGCGCTACAGAATATTTTTCGAACACGTTTTTGAATAATTTGTTTAGAAACCTTACCAATTTAAGAACACTGTTAGATAGCTTAATAATTTTAAGGAAATGATGTTTATTTTTTCATTCCAACTTATATCGCTGACGATAAATTCTTAAAATACCTCATAATGTTACGAAGAAACACCCATAGTAATATTTTTGAAGACCGTTTTTCAATACTTGGTTTCGAAACTTTTAGCAATATTCGCATTTTCTTAAATTGAAAAATAATTGATCTTCCAACAGTTTTTTATTTGGGTCATCTACCTTTACCCGTTGATAAGAATTTTAAAAAAATACCTTAAAGGGGGCCGCTGGTTAAGGCTTCTATAATATTTTATAAACAACAAAGTTTGAACTTAAGATGCTCTCTTTGGAACACTATGTTTTAAATTGTCACTACTCTAAGCCCATTTGGTATAGACCAATAAAATTTGATTTGGGGGTTCCACAGATCGCTGTCCAAGCAATTTTGGAAAGTTGGTCAGAGCGGTATATCCCACTCTTAATAATTAACAATAAACTTCCTAGCAAAAATGTGACTTTTTAATTATGTATAATGTGATGTTTCACTTTCTAGACCGCGGGTAAAGGCTATTTAATTAATAATTATCTTTCTTGAAAAACAATTAAATGATTACTAATTACTAATCAAATTTAACAGGTTTTATTGAAACTAACTCTGTATGAAACATTTTTTTCGGTACGTCCGGTGTACTGTGAATGCTCAGTTATGTTTCTAATAGTACGTTGAATGACTTTTGATCACGTTTGGTAATAAAAATCCTTTATTCCACCCATATTATTTTCTTTACAAAAGGCCTCAATTTTTTCTGACCAAACTATAAACAACAATAGTTCATTTAACCTCAGTGAATTAGATAAGGTTCTGAATGATGTCCGATGTCTAAGGGATTTCTCTGGAAACCCTGTTGAATATAGTTCGTGGCGGAAAAGCGTCGAACGCATTTTGACCCTTTACGACACTACCAAAAGCACACCTAGATATTTTGGAATTCTAAGTGTCATAAGATGGTTGGTGGAGCGAATAACATTTTATAATCATACAACACACCACTAAACTGGGATTGTATTTATAATAATTCAATTCAATTCAATTTATTTGCATATTTATCCTTAGACAACAATTTGGTAAAATTGTGTTATAGTGCTAGTCATACTATATATTTTTAAATTGTAATTAATAATTAACATGGATTAGAAGTACACATACATACATACAGTCGTTGAAAGAAGAAAAAAAGAAATAAGAAAAAGGAACTTAAATTGAAAGCAAATAAGAACATATACATTTTGGTTAGTCACGCAAATTAAAGTAATTGGTTAACTGTTTTTTAAAAATCATTGAATTATTTCTTCTTTCTTTAAATGGTCATCTAACCGCCTGGGCGATTTTGACCGTCCAACATAGCTCGCCAGTCGTTTCTTCGTTGCGCCAACTGGCGCCTGTATTTATAAACCTTAAATTAATAGGGAGAGAGTTCCAAAGACGTATGGTATTCACATAGAACCGAAGTTCAGGCACAAGATACCGATATCTTGTATACACTACGCGTGGAGATCTCTGCGATTGAAGAAATTTAAGCCTATCAAAAAGGTATTGTGGTTCTTTTGTGTATATAACTTTGTGAAGAGTCACAAGTGTTCTGACTTTCAGGACATTATCAATCGTGATGTTTAGCATCTTTTCAGCATACGCTGATACATTGTCAAGTCTTTTCAGCCCAAAGACATACCTTGCAATGTTGTTGTACACAACATTTAACTTTTTCCTGCAAACAGAGTAACAATTACTAAAAATTTCACGTCCATAAAGGAGCGCAGGTATTAAGTACGCTTTGGCTAATAGTAATTTTATATGCGTTTACCATAGTGTACGAAGGATTCCACAGACTTTTCCTACCATGCTAAAGATATGATGTCTCCATGTCATGTATTGTTAAATATTACGCCGAGGTTTTTAGCCGAGTCAAAATAGTTTATCACAGATTGATCCAACATAATTTTATCTAATGTGTTAGTATCCAAATGTTTTCCGTTGTTAGAAGCCCATTCCCCTACTCGCGTTAAATTACAATTTAATTTACTTATACAATTACGGGTAAGATCTAAGGGACAACTCACATATATTTGTACATCATCAGCATAAATATGAACATTACAGTTTTTTTAGCACATTAGGTAAATCGTTTACAAATAGGACAAATAGCAGAGCCTTGAGGTACCCCTATAAGAATGGGTAAAAAACAGGCGTTCTGTTTCCAATTCATACGGCTTGAGTTCGGTTGCCCAGATAAGACCTAATCAATTTCGTTTACCGGCTCGAGAAATGGAACAAGTTGCTTAGTTTGAAACATAGTAAGTCATTATCGACGGTGTCGAACGCCTTTGAATGATCAAGCAAGGTTAAAAATGTGACTTTATTTTCAACAATTTGTTGTCGTATGAACTCCGATACATACAAAAGTGCTGTAGTACAGCTCCTCTTAGGCCTGAACCCTGACTGACGTTCTGTGAGAAGTCTGTTATTATGTACAAACGAATGTATTTGCTTACTTATGCAGTATTCGCTCTACTATTTTGGATAGGAAGGGAAAAATTGCGATAGGCCTAAATTCGAGCTTTGTCTTTTGAACAACAATCACCTTAACAACCTTCCAGATCTGCGGAAATACGCAAGCTGTTGAGCTATTATTTATAGACTAAGTCAAATACGTTAGGATTATCTTTCTTCTTTAAATGGTCATCTAACCGATTTTGACCGTCCAACATAGCTCGCCAGTCGTTTCTTCGTTGTGCCAACTGGCGCCAGTTGGAAACACCGCGGGATCGCAAATCGGTCTCCACTTGGTCCTTCCATCGGAGTGGTGGTCTCCCTCTTCCTCTGCTTCCACCGGCGGGTGCCGATAAGAATACCTTCTGGGCTGGAGCATCTTCGCTCATTCGCACTACGTGGCCTAGCCAGCGAAGCCGCTGTGTTTTAATTCGCTGAACTATGTCGGCGTCTGCGTAAAGTTCATACAGCTCATCATTAAATCTTCTTCATTACTCGCCGTCGCCAACGCGTAGAGGTCCACAAATCTTTCGAAGAACCTTTCTCTTGAATATTCCCAGAGCCGCCTCATCAGATGTTGTTAGTGTCCACGCTTCTGCACCATATAGCAGGACGGGTGCGATGACTGACTTGTAGAGTGTTATTTTCGTTCGATCTGAATTAAATAAAATCAGCTGATTGCCTAAATTAGGCGATTATGATGAAATCGGTGTAGTGGCAGTGGCAATAGAAGATAATGGATTTCGCATTAGGGATTCATCCAGTTTTTGGAAGTTTGTTTCCCTTTACCGGCAGGTGACGGGTCTAAATATTTAAAACTTTTAAACGCTACATCGTATTGCTGCAATATGTGGTTAAGTATCTCAAGAAAACAATTCCTTGTTGTTTTGAATAAGCGGTGTGGATTCACCTCGGCCTTTTCCCTCGTATAGTATGTCAGCCACTCTTCCAGTCATACCTGAGCACTTGACATGGGCAAGACTATCGCATAACCAGCAAATTATCAATCTCTAAGACTTATTCTTTATTTTGCAAGTTTCAAGCACGCAGGACATTGCCATATCGTAGATTATAATTTAAAAATTAAGAACGATTACAAAATTGGAAAAATTAAAGGTATGCACAAGTTACTACACAAGTTTGATGTCTAGTGTATTATTCAGAACGAGTATATATTTAGAAAGGCACTGGAAATAGCAACAGCCTTAAAACTGCGATGCCGATCGGAAAGCACCGCAATTTTACACTCAACAGCTGTTCCTGGAACAAATAACACTAGAAAATAAACAAATAGAATAATACAGGAATAAACAACCACTAATGTCAGGCAAAAGGATGTATGTACACTCTCTCTCTATGGCGCGATATACAAGTATATCATATATAACCTCCTAAGAGATTTTTGCGCCAAGCTTCTCTTCCAATTTGTGGTGTGCCGATTTGAATTTTCCCTACAAATTGGTGGGACCTACAGTTTTTTGCCGACTCCGAACGGCATCTACAAAGGAGACGAGTTTTTGCTGAGAAGCCTGTCATGGCAGAAATACACTCGGAGAGTTTGCCAAACCACTGCCGAGGGGCGACCCCGTTTTGAAAAAGTTTTTTCAAATCACTTTTGATGTTACCTGTACCAGGGCTCGAACCATGGACCTTCGGTGTGGTAGGCCGGCAACACTACCTTCACACCACGGCGGCCGCCGTCAAAGGTAATAATAAACACAGTTTCAGTGCAGTGAAATAACGCCCGGGGAAACAACGTCCACGGGAGATATTTCCTTTTCAAAAGGAAATAAAGCCCGCGAGCGTTATTTCTTTTTGAAACGCTCGCAGTCTTTATTATATTTATTTAACTTTTTATTTTATGCCGACAAATTAAATACTGAGATTAAAATACAGCCAAGTATGAATATATGTGGTCTGGGTCAATCCCACGCCAGCTACGCTATCCGAAGCCGCGCTTTTAAAAAATAAACCTTCGCCTATCGATCACTAGCTTCGCGATCCACAGTTTTTCTGCACAGAATCCATTTCTGCGTAGGCGAAATACGTCTGCCCCTATAAGAAGTAAGCCTAAGTCGATCCAACATCGGCTTCGCGATAATAATAATAATTCCCAAACGGATTACCCACCATATCCCACCCGACCGGCGCGAGGGGCGCATCCGCATAGCGCGCGGATTACTCGTTCGTGCCGAGTCGTTGAAAGGCTTTGGCTTGTTAATCGTCGAGATCTAAAACTGCTCAGCTACAGAGAAAACCTCATCAGCTTAGTAAAGTAGATATAAGATGGATTATACATTAAGAAAAAATTAGTTAACAGAGTAAAATTATTGTAAGAAGTTAATATAGAAGTCAAGGAATAAGAAACAATTAGTAGATATGTATTTAGGATAGAAGAAATTGATTTTCTTATGCTGAAAGGCGAGTCTGAAATATCAAATCTACCAGAAAGAGAGTTATAATCCCGACACAAATAGCGAAAAGGCTCATTTAACTGAAAATTGTTTCGGCACTGTTTTAAAACTAGAGGGTTAAA
This sequence comes from Merzomyia westermanni, assembly GCA_949987695.1. NCBI lineage: Eukaryota > Metazoa > Arthropoda > Insecta > Diptera > Tephritidae > Merzomyia > Merzomyia westermanni. The sequence continues at coordinate 100,366,282 of OX465292.1, read as the reverse complement.
ATGCCTTGAAGGGCGTGGCGGTGCATTGAAGTTCACTTCACTTAGAAGAAATGGGCTGGAGAATAATCATGTTGTTGTTGTTGTTGTTGTTAACAGTGCTTCGACCTGCCCAATGGGCTCGATCACTCTAAATCGTCGCCAAGCTCTTCTAACGGAAGTCCGTTTCCACAGGGTTGGACCAGAGTGAACAGGAGAAGAGAGGTTTGGTATCATGAGGGGACATACCACATGCAGGACAAGTGTTTGGGTTCAGTCTGGATAAGTAAGAGTTTAACCTATTACAATATCCAGAGCGAAGTTGTGCTAGCATAACTCTAGTCTCCGTCGGAAGTACACACTCCTCTTCAGCCAATTCAGGTGGCTGAGTACTAAAAATGGGATCCACAGGCTGAGATCTGAGGGATCTGTCTGCCGACTCAGTGTGGAGGTCATTTAGACCCGCCTATGGTTCCGCAGATCAAACGGCAAAGAGATGTGGTGCCGGATCTCATCGTGGTGCTTACGAAGATGTCTCCTTATGTCTCTGGGGGGCGGGGCTACATCCAATAGATGTCGATTTGGATGACTGGGTTTATGACAGTTCAGAAGGAACTGTCTACTCAAGAGTTCCGCGTGCTCTTGAACATTGAGCAATTCTGCCTGTTGATGGAGGTAAGACTCAGATGACATACGCAAACATCCCGTAGCAGGTCTGATGGCGGTGTTTTGGCAGCGTAGTCAATAACCGGTCGCCAATAGCCTTAAATGTAGCAAGCAATGTTTCTTTGTCTTTTGCCCAAGTACTGCCGTCCAGAGACTTGAGGATCATATTGCGCCTCTGTACCTTTGAAGCTATTGCGGTGGCATGACCAGCGAAGGTGAGGCTGTTGTCAAATGTCACACCCAAGATTTTCGGGTGGTGGAAAGTAGGTAGAGGTACTCCGTCTATGTGGACATTCAACTCTTGCCCCATCTGGGCATTCCATGTCGTAAACAGGGTCGCCGTCGATTTAGTCTGAGATAGGGTCAGATTTCGCTCGGTGAAGAAGCTGGAAAGGTCACGGAGGTAACTGTTGATTCTAGTACAGAGTTCGTCAATGGAGGGACCCTTACCCGAGGCCATTATCGTGCAGTCGTCAGCGTAGGAAACAATGGAGACTCCCTCTGGTAGGGGGGGAGTCTCGAAATAACGAAACTAAACAAAAGGGGAGAGAGAAAAAAACCTTGCGGCACCCCTAGTTTTATTCTTCGTGGCCTAGATTTCTTGTTCCTGAATTTGACTGATGCCTGATGACGGCAGGGAGCGATGTCTCTTCCAGGTCTCGAAGGAGTGTGGCGTGGTGCCACGAGAACGGTCCTATGGTTTGGTGGGTGGTGATTCAAACCATAATTTATCTGTGTTGTAATGGGATTCAAAGCGGATGGAGTGCTGTGAGATTTGCGGAAACCATGTTGGTGATCGGCCAATTTCAGATTTGCAATAAAGTAAGGGAGCAGAATGGTCTCTAGTAATTTCGCAACCGGCGAAAAGATGGATATCGGACGATAAGAATCTCCTTGGTTCGCCGGCTTGCCTGGTTTTAGTAGGGGAGAGTGAACCATTTAGCAATTTAATCATAAAAACAATTCCAAGCATTTCCCTCCGACTAGAAAGTGTGTGCAGATTAATGAGTTTTAAACGATTCGTATAGGGTGGCAGATTATACAAGGGATCCCAATGAAAATTTCTTAAGGCAAATAGTAAAAATTGTTTTTGAACTGATTCTAAGCGATCTTCATGAACCTAGTAACGCGGGTTCCAAATTATAGAACCGTATTCAAGTATCGGTCTGACTAATGTAGTGAAGAGGCTTTAGTTACATAAGGGTCGCTAAATTCTTTATACCATCGTTTAACGAATGCTAGGACACCTCCAGCCTTATTGACTGTTGTGTCAATTTGGCGGTTGAAACTGACTTTATAGTCCATAGTAACCCCCAGGTCAACAAAATCATACACTTGCTCAAGATTATAATTTTTAATTGTATAGGAAGCCGGCATATAATTTAACTAGATATAATTGTAGCTTATTTCTATCTTCAAATGACTCGAATGACATGAAAAGCTTTACGTCGTCAGCATACATTAACATTTTTGAGAATTTTATTATTGTAGAAATATCATTTATAAATATCATTGAGGAACTCTTGAAGAGACATAAATGACATCGGATACTAAATTTTTAAACACTACTCTTTGTGTTCTGTCACTAAGGTAAGAAGAGATCCAGCGATTGAGACTCGACTGATCGAGTTTATGAATAAGTATTAAGTGACACACTTTGTCAAAAGCTTTGCTGAAATCCGTATAAATAACGTCGGTGTGCGGATTTTTTCTAAATCCATTTGAGACATGACTGGTAAACTCAAGTAAATTCGTAGCTGTGGGCTTTCCCTTACTAAACCGGTGTTGGCATTCAGCTATCAAAGTAGAGATCGGACCCGTAAGACGATTTGTAACGAGAGCTTCAAACAATTTTGGGCTGGCCACGATTGTTCTCTATAGAAGACCCATGACTTTTATGCAGCGGTAAAAGAAACGATTCTTTCCACGCAGTTGGAAAAACACCACACTTTAGTGATAGATTGAACAAATTGGTAAGGGGTTGGTAAATATGGTTCGCCCACTTTCTCAAGAAACATGTAGGAATCCTATCAGAACCGTATTTAAAAGATTCTTTTAACATCTTTGGAGTAAATAATTGGTGAATAAAATAAATTTTTCCCATGTAGCTTGTAATGATAATTTTGAAAGTATGAATTGGTGACGGCAGAATAGTTGGAAGTGATAAATTGAGCAAAGAAATTTGCGATATCTTGATAATCGCTAGATATAATGTCTTGATATTTCATGGCTGAGGGAAACCACGCTACTTTAGGTTTAGAATTTACGAAACCATAAAATGACTTTGCATTGAGAATAATGTCTCTTTTGGTTTTAGAGATATAAGCTTTATAGCACTTTTTATTTAAATCTATGTACTTCTGACGTAAAATGGAACACAGTAAGTAATGTTTGTTTAATCCGGATTTCTTATATAAAGTAAATGATGGCGTTTTCTTCTTATTCAGAAGCTTAAGCTCTTTAGTAAACCAAGCTTGCGTAGGATGATCGTAAGTTAATTTACGTTTAGGAATAAACTTCTCAAAAAGGCAGTAAATAGTTTAATTGCAATGTGAGACGTTTAGATCGATATCACTACCAAATTCAGGAAAAGTTAATTGGTTTTGGAACAGTTAAAATCAAAGCCCCAGTTTTTCTGCACAGAGTCCCCTTCTACGTAGGCGGCCTATGGCCGCCCCTATAAGAAATAACCCTTAGCCGGTCCAACACCGGCTTCGCGATCCACAGTTTTCTGCATAGAGTGTCCTTTTACGTCGACGCCCTATGACCGCTTTTATTAAAAATTACCCTTAGTCGAGCCAACACCGGCTTCCGGATCCACTGTTCTTCTGCATAGAATCCCCTTCTTTTTAGCCGATCCAACACCAGCTTCGCGATCCACAGTTTTTCTGCACAGAATCCCCTTATCCGTAGGCGGCCTATGACCGCTTTTATAAAAGTTACCCTTAGCCGTGCCAACACCGGCTTCGGGATGCACTGTTTTTCTGCACAGAATCCCCTTTTGCGTAGGCGCCCTACGACCGCTCTTATTAAAAATTACCCTTAGTCGAGCCAACACCGGCTTCGGGATCCACTGTTTTTCTGCACAGAATCCCCTTCTGCGTAGGTGGCCTATGACCGCTCTTATTAAAACTACCCTTAGTCGAGCAAACACCGGCTTCGGGATTCACTGTTTTTTTGCATAGAATCCCCTTCTTTTTAGCCGATCCAACACCGGCTTCGGGATCCACTGTTTTTCTGCACAGAATCCCCTTTTGCGTCGGCGCCCTATGACCGCTCTTATAAAAATTACCCTTAGTCTAGCCAACACCGGCTTCGTGATCCACTGTTTTTCTGCACAGAATATCCTTCTGCATATGAGGAATACGGCGGCTGTTAAAAAACTACCCTTAGCCGACCCAACACCTTTTTCGCGATCCACAGTTTTTCTGCATAGAAACTCCCCTTTTTAGCGGATCCAACACCGGCTTCGGGATCCACAGCGTTTCTGCACAGAATCAAACAACAAACTTCTAGCCGATCCAACACCGGCTTCGCGATCCGCAGTTTTCTGCACAGAGTCCCCTTTTGCGTAGGCGCCCTACGACCGCTCTTATTAAAAATTACCCTTAGTCGAGCCAACACCGGCTTCGGGATGCACTGTTTTTCTGCACAGAATCCCCTTTTGCGTACGCGCCCTACGACCGCTCTTATTAAAAATTACCCTTAGTCGAGCCAACACCGGCTTCGGGATCCACTGTTTTTCTGCATAGAATTCCCGATCCACACTTTTTCTGCACAGACTCCCCTTATGCGTAGGCGGCCTATGACCGCCCTTATTGAAATTACCCTTAGTCAAGCAAACACCGGCTTCGGGATGCACTGTTTTTCTGCACAGAATCCCCTTCTGCGTACGCGGCCTATGACCGCTCTTATTAAAATTACCCTTAGTCGAGCGAACACCGGCTTCGGGATCCACTGTTTTTCTGAACAGAATCCCCTTCTACGTAGGTGGCCTATGACCGCTCTTATTAAAAATTACCTTTAGCCGATCCAACACCGGCTTCGGGATCCACTGTTTTTCTGCACAGAATATCCTTCTGCGTGGGCGGCCTATGACCGCTCTTATAAAAATTACCCTTAGTCGACCAAACACCGGCTTCGGGATCCACTGTTTTTCTGCACAGAATCCCCTTCTGCGTACGCGGCCTATGACCGCTCTTATTAAAATTACCCTTAGTCGAGCAAACACCGGCTTCGGGATCCACTGTTTTTCTGAACAGAATCCCCTTCTACGTAGGTGGCCTATGACCGCTCTTATTAAAAATTACCCTTAGCCGATCCAACACCGGCTTCGGGATCCACTGTTTTTCTGCACAGAATCCCCTTCTGCGTACGCGGCCTATGACCGCTCTTATTAAAATTACCCTTAGTCGAGCAAACACCGGCTTCGGGATCCACTGTTTTTCTGCACAGAATATCCTTCTGCGTGGGCGGCCTATGACCGCTCTTATAAAAATTACCCTTAGTCGAGCAAACACCGGCTTCGGGATCCACTGTTTTTCTGCATAGAATTCCCGATCCACACTTTTTCTGCACAGACTCCCCTTATGCGTAGGCGGCCTATGACCGCCCTTATTGAAATTACCCTTAGTCAAGCAAACACCGGCTTCGGGATGCACTGTTTTTCTGCACAGAATCCCCTTCTGCGTACGCGGCCTATGACCGCTCTTATTAAAATTACCCTTAGTCGAGCGAACACCGGCTTCGGGATCCACTGTTTTTCTGAACAGAATCCCCTTCTACGTAGGTGGCCTATGACCGCTCTTATTAAAAATTACCCTTAGCCGATCCAACACCGGCTTCGGGATCCACTGTTTTTCTGCACAGAATATGCTTCTGCGTGGGCGGCCTATGACCGCTCTTATTAAAATTACCCTTAGTCGACCAAACACCGGCTTCGGGATCCACTGTTTTTCTGAACAGAATCCCCTTCTACGTAGGTGGCCTATGACCGCTCTTATTAAAAATTACCCTTAGCCGATCCAACACCGGCTTCGGGATCCACTGTTTTTCTGCACAGAATATCCTTCTGCGTGGGCGGCCTATGACCGCTCTTATAAAAATTACCCTTAGTCGACCAAACACCGGCTTCGGGATCCACTGTTTTTCTGCACAGAATCCCCTTCTGCGTACGCGGCCTATGACCGCTCTTATTAAAATTACCCTTAGTCGAGCAAACACCGGCTTCGGGATCCACTGTTTTTCTGCACAGAATATCCTTCTGCGTGGGCGGCCTATGACCGCTCTTATAAAAATTACCCTTAGTCGAGCAAACACCGGCTTCGGGATCCACTGTTTTTCTGCACAGAATATGCTTCTGCGTGGACGGCCTATGACCGCTCTTATTAAAATTACCCTTAGTCGACCAAACACCGGCTTCGGGATCCACTGTTTTTCTGCATAGAATCCCCTTCTTTTTAGCCGATCCAACACCAGCTTCGCGATCCACACTTTTTCTGCACAGACTCCCCTTATGCGTAGGCGGCCTATGACCGCCCTTATTGAAATTACCCTTAGTCGAGCAAACACCGGCTTCGGGATGCACTGTTTTTCTGCACAGAATCCCCTTCTGCGTACGCGGCCTATGACCGCTCTTATTAAAATTACCCTTAGTCGAGCAAACACCGGCTTCTGGATCCACTGTTTTTCTGCACAGAATATGCTTCTGCGTGGGCGGCCTATGACCGCTCTTATTAAAATTACCCTTAGTACACCAAACACCGGCTTCGGGATCCACTGTTTTTCTGCACAGAATCCCCTTCTGCGTAGGTGGCCTATGACCGCTCTTATTAAAACTACCCTTAGTCGAGCAAACACCGGCTTCGGGATGCACTGTTTTTCTGCACAGAATATGCTTCTGCGTGGGCGGCCTATGACCGCTCTTATTAAAATTACCCTTAGTCGACCAAACACCGGCTTCGGGATCCACTGTTTTTCTGCACAGAATCCCCTTCTGCGTAGGTGGCCTATGACAGCTCTTATTAAAGTTACCCTTAGTCGAGCAAACACCGGCTTCGGGATCCACTGTTTTTCTGCACAGAATATGCTTCTGCGTGGGCGGCCTATGACCGCTCTTATTAAAATTACCCTTAGTACACCAAACACCGGCTTCGGGATCCACTGTTTTTCTGCACAGAATCCCCTTCTGCGTAGGTGGCCTATGACCGCTCTTATTAAAACTACCCTTAGTCGAGCAAACACCGGCTTCGGGATGCACTGTTTTTCTGCACAGAATCCCCTTCTGCGTACGCGGCCTATGACAGCTCTTATTAAAATTACCCTTAGTCGAGCAAACACCGGCTTCGGGATGCACTGTTTTTCTGCACAGAATCCCCTTCTGCGTACGCGGCCTATGACAGCTCTTATTAAAGTTACCCTTAGTCGAGCAAACACCGGCTTCGGGATCCACTGTTTTTCTGCACAGAATATGCTTCTGCGTGGGCGGCCTATGACCGCTCTTATTAAAATTACCCTTAGTCGACCAAACACCGGCTTCGGGATCCACTGTTTTTCTGCACAGAATCCCCTTCTGCGTAGGTGGCCTATGACCGCTCTTATTAAAACTACCCTTAGTCGAGCAAACACCGGCTTCGGGATGCACTGTTTTTCTGCACAGAATCCCCTTCTGCGTACGCGGCCTATGACAGCTCTTATTAAAATTACCCTTAGTCGAGCAAACACCGGCTTCGGGATGCACTGTTTTTCTGCACAGAATCCCCTTCTGCGTACGCGGCCTATGACAGCTCTTATTAAAGTTACCCTTAGTCGAGCAAACACCGGCTTCGGGATCCACTGTTTTTCTGCACAGAATATGCTTCTGCGTGGGCGGCCTATGACCGCTCTTATTAAAATTACCCTTAGTCGACCAAACACCGGCTTCGGGATCCACTGTTTTTCTGCACAGAATCCCCTTCTGCGTAGGTGGCCTATGACCGCTCTTATTAAAACTACCCTTAGTCGAGCAAACACCGGCTTCGGGATGCACTGTTTTTCTGCACAGAATCCCCTTCTGCGTAGGTGGCCTATGACCGCTCTTATTAAAACTACCCTTAGTCGAGCAAACACCGGCTTCGGGATGCACTGTTTTTCTGCACAGAATCCCCTTCTGCGTACGCGGCCTATGACAGCTCTTATTAAAATTACCCTTAGTCGAGCAAACACCGGCTTCGGGATCCACTGTTTTTCTGCACAGAATATGCTTCTGCGTGGGCGGCCTATGACCGCTCTTACTAAAATTACCCTTAGTCGACCAAACACCGGCTTCGGGATTCACTGTTTTTCTGCATAGAATCCCCTTCTTTTTAGCCGATCCAACACCAGCTTCGCGATCCACACTTTTTCTGCACAGACTCCCCTTATGCGTAGGCGGCCTATGACCGCCCTTATTGAAATTACCCTTAGTCGAGCAAACACCGGCTTCGGGATGCACTGTTTTTCTGCACAGAATCCCCTACTGCGTACGCGGCCTATGACCGCTCTTATTAAAATTACCCTTAGTCGAGCAAACACCGGCTTCGGGATCCACTGTTTTTCTGCACAGAATATGCTTCTGCGTGGGCGGCCTATGACCGCTCTTATTAAAATTACCCTTAGTCGACCAAACACCGGCTTCGGGATCCACTGTTTTTCTGCATAGAATCCCCTTCTTTTTAGCCGATCCAACACCAGCTTCGCGATCCACACTTTTTCTGCACAGACTCCCCTTATGCGTAGGCGGCCTATGACCGCCCTTATTGAAATTACCCTTAGTCGAGCAAACACCGGCTTCGGGATGCACTGTTTTTCTGCACAGAATCCCCTTCTGCGTACGCGGCCTATGACCGCTCTTATTAAAATTACCCTTAGTCGAGCAAACACCGGCTTCTGGATCCACTGTTTTTCTGCACAGAATATGCTTCTGCGTGGGCGGCCTATGACCGCTCTTATTAAAATTACCCTTAGTACACCAAACACCGGCTTCGGGATCCACTGTTTTTCTGCACAGAATCCCCTTCTGCGTAGGAGGCCTATGACCGCTCTTATTAAAACTACCCTTAGTCGAGCAAACACCGGCTTCGGGATGCACTGTTTTTCTGCACAGAATATGCTTCTGCGTGGGCGGCCTATGACCGCTCTTATTAAAATTACCCTTAGTCGACCAAACACCGGCTTCGGGATCCACTGTTTTTCTGCACAGAATCCCCTTCTGCGTAGGTGGCCTATGACCGCTCTTATTAAAACTACCCTTAGTCGAGCAAACACCGGCTTCGGGATGCACTGTTTTTCTGCACAGAATCCCCTTCTGCGTACGCGGCCTATGACAGCTCTTATTAAAATTACCCTTAGTCGAGCAAACACCGGCTTCGGGATGCACTGTTTTTCTGCACAGAATCCCCTTCTGCGTACGCGGCCTATGCCCGCTCTTATTAAAGTTACCCTTAGTCGAGCAAACACCGGCTTCGGGATCCACTGTTTTTCTGCACAGAATATGCTTCTGCGTGGGCGGCCTATGACCGCTCTTATTAAAATTACCCTTAGTCGACCAAATACCGGCTTCGGGATCCACTGTTTTTCTGTACAGAATCCCCTTCTGCGTAGGTGGCCTATGACCGCTCTTATTAAAACTACCCTTAGTCGAGCAAACACCGGCTTCGGGATGCACTGTTTTTCTGCACAGAATCCCCTTCTGCGTACGCGGCCTATGACAGCTCTTATTAAAATTACCCTTAGTCGAGCAAACACCGGCTTCGGGATCCACTGTTTTTCTGCACAGAATATGCTTCTGCGTGGGCGGCCTATGACCGCTCTTATTAAAATTACCCTTAGTCGACCAAACACCGGCTTCGGGATTCACTGTTTTTCTGCATAGAATCCCCTTCTTTTTAGCCGATCCAACACCAGCTTCGCGATCCACACTTTTTCTGCACAGACTCCCCTTATGCGTAGGCGGCCTATGACCGCCCTTATTGAAATTACCCTTAGTCGAGCAAACACCGGCTTCGGGATGCACTGTTTTTCTGCACAGAATCCCCTACTGCGTACGCGGCCTATGACCGCTCTTATTAAAATTACCCTTAGTCGAGCAAACACCGGCTTCGGGATCCACTGTTTTTCTGCACAGAATATGCTTCTGCGTGGGCGGCCTATGACCGCTCTTATTAAAATTACCCTTAGTCGACCAAACACCGGCTTCGGGATCCACTGTTTTTCTGCATAGAATCCCCTTCTTTTTAGCCGATCCAACACCAGCTTCGCGATCCACACTTTTTCTGCACAGACTCCCCTTATGCGTAGGCGGCCTATGATCGCCCTTATTGAAATTACCCTTAGTCGAGCAAACACCGGCTTCGGGATGCACTGTTTTTCTGCACAGAATCCCCTTCTGCGTACGCGGCCTATGACCGCTCTTATTAAAATTACCCTTAGTCGAGCAAACACCGGCTTCGGGATCCACTGTTTTTCTGCACAGAATATGCTTCTGCGTGGGCGGTCTATGACCGCTCTTATTAAAATTACCCTTAGTAACCAAACACCGGCTTCGGGATCCACTGTTTTTCTGCACAGAATCCCCTTCTGCGTAGGTGGCCTATGACCGCTCTTATTAAAACTACCCTTAGTCGAGCAAACACCGGCTTCGGGATGCACTGTTTTTCTGCACAGAATATGCTTCTGCGTGGGCGGCCTATGACCGCTCTTATTAAAATTACCCTTAGTCGACCAAACACCGGCTTCGGGATCCACTGTTTTTCTGCACAGAATCCCCTTCTGCGTAGGTGGCCTATGACCGCTCTTATTAAAACTACCCTTAGTCGAGCAAACACCGGCTTCGGGATCCACTGTTTTTCTGCATAGAATCCCCTTCTTTTTAGCCGATCCAACACCAGCTTCGCGATCCACACTTTTTCTGCACAGACTCCCCTTATGCGTAGGCGGCCTATGACCGCCCTTATTGAAATTACCCTTAGTCGAGCAAACACCGGCTTCGGGATGCACTGTTTTTCTGCACAGAATACCCTTCTGCGTACGCGGCCTATGACCGCTCTTATTAAAATTACCCTTAGTCGAGCAAACACCGGCTTCGGGATCCACTGTTTTTCTGCACAGAATATGCTTCTGCGTGGGCGGCCTATGACCGCTCTTATTAAAATTACCCTTAGTCGACCAAACACCGGCTTCGGGATCCACTGTTTTTCTGCATAGAATCCCCTTCTTTTTAGCCGATCCAACACCAGCTTCGCGATCCACACTTTTTCTGCACAGACTCCCCTTATGCGTAGGCGGCCTATGATCGCCCTTATTGAAATTACCCTTAGTCGAGCAAACACCGGCTTCGGGATGCACTGTTTTTCTGCACAGAATCCCCTTCTGCGTACGCGGCCTATGACCGCTCTTATTAAAATTACCCTTAGTCGAGCAAACACCGGCTTCGGGAACCACTGTTTTTCTGCACAGAATATGCTTCTGCGTGGGCGGCCTATGACCGCTCTTATTAAAATTACCCTTAGTACACCAAACACCGGCTTCGGGATCCACTGTTTTTCTGCACAGAATCCCCTTCTGCGTAGGTGGCCTATGACCGCTCTTATTAAAACTACCCTTAGTCGAGCAAACACCGGCTTCGGGATGCACTGTTTTTCTGCACAGAATATGCTTCTGCGTGGGCGGCCTATGACCGCTCTTATTAAAATTACCCTTAGTCGACCAAACACCGGCTTCGGGATCCACTGTTTTTCTGCACAGAATCCCCTTCTGCGTAGGTGGCCTATGACCGCTCTTATTAAAACTACCCTTAGTCGAGCAAACACCGGCTTCGGGATCCACTGTTTTTCTGCATAGAATCCCCTTCTTTTTAGCCGATCCAACACCAGCTTCGCGATCCACACTTTTTCTGCACAGACTCCCCTTATGCGTAGGCGGCCTATGACCGCCCTTATTGAAATTACCCTAAGTCGAGCAAACACCGGCTTCGGGATGCACTGTTTTTCTGCACAGAATACCCTTCTGCGTACGCGGCCTATGACCGCTCTTATTAAAATTACCCTTAGTCGAGCAAACACCGGCTTCGGGATCCACTGTTTTTCTGCACAGAATATGCTTCTGCGTGGGCGGCCTATGACCGCTCTTATTAAAATTACCCTTAGTCGACCAAACACCGGCTTCGGGATCCACTGTTTTTCTGCACAGAATCCCCTTCTGCGTACGCGGCCTATGACCGCTCTTATTAAAATTACCCTTAGTCGAGCAAACACCGGCTTCGGGATGCACTGTTTTTCTGCACAGAATACCCTTCTGCGTACGCGGCCTATGACCGGTCTTATTAAAATTACCCTTAGTCGAGCAAACACCGGCTTCGGGATGCACTGTTTTTCTGCACAGAATACCCTTCTGCGTACGCGGCCTATGACCGCTCTTATTAAAATTACCCTTAGTCGAGCAAACACCGGCTTCGGGATCCACTGTTTTTCTGCACAGAATATGCTTCTGCGTGGGCGGCCTATGACCGCTCTTATTAAAATTACCCTTAGTCGACCAAACACCGGCTTCGGGATCCACTGTTTTTCTGCATAGAATCCCCTTCTTTTTAGCCGATCCAACACCAGCTTCGCGATCCACACTTTTTCTGCACAGACTCCCCTTATGCGTAGGCGGCCTATGACCGCCCTTATTGAAATTACCCTTAGTCGAGCAAACACCGGCTTCGGGATGCACTGTTTTTCTGCACAGAATCCCCTTCTGCGTACGCGGCCTATGACCGCTCTTATTAAAATTACCCTTAGTCGAGCAAACACCGGCTTCGGGATCCACTGTTTTTTGCGCAGAATATGCTTCTGCGTGGGCGGCCTATGACCGCTCTTATTAAAATTACCCTTAGTCGACCAAACACCGGCTTCGGGATCCACTGTTTTTCTGCATAGAATCCCCTTCTTTTTAGCCGATCCAACACCAGCTTCGCGATCCACACTTTTTCTGCACAGACTCCCCTTATGCGTAGGCGGCCTATGACCGCCCTTATTGAAATTACCCTTAGTCGAGCAAACACCGGCTTCGGGATGCACTGTTTTTCTGCACAGACTCCCCTTATGCGTAGGCGGCCTATGACCGCCCTTATTGAAATTACCCTTAGTCGAGCAAACACCGGCTTCGGGATGCACTGTTTTTCTGCACAGAATCCCCTTCTGCGTACGCGGCCTATGACCGCTCTTATTAAAATTACCCTTAGTCGAGCAAACACCGGCTTCGGGATCCACTGTTTTTCTGCACAGAATATGCTTCTGCGTGGGCGGCCTATGACCGCTCTTATTAAAATTACCCTTAGTACACCAAACACCGGCTTCGGGATTCACTGTTTTTCTGCATAGAATCCCCTTCTTTTTAGCCGATCCAACACCAGCTTCGCGATCCACACTTTTTCTGCACAGACTCCCCTTATGCGTAGGCGGCCTATGACCGCCCTTATTGAAATTACCCTTAGTCGAGCAAACACCGGCTTCGGGATGCACTGTTTTTCTGCACAGAATCCCCTTCTGCGTACGCGGTCTATGACAGCTCTTATTAAAATTACCCTTAGTCGAGCAAACACCGGCTTCGGGATGCACTGTTTTTCTGCACAGAATATGCTTCTGCGTGGGCGGCCTATGACCGCTCTTATTAAAATTACCCTTAGTACACCAAACACCGGCTTCGGGATTCACTGTTTTTCTGCATAGAATCCCCTTCTTTTTAGCCGATCCAACACCAGCTTCGCGATCCACACTTTTTCTGCACAGACTCCCCTTATGCGTAGGCGGCCTATGACCGCCCTTATTGAAATTACCCTTAGTCGAGCAAACACCGGCTTCGGGATGCACTGTTTTTCTGCACAGAATCCCCTTCTTTTTAGTAGATCCAACACCAGCTTCGCGATCCACACTTTTTCTGCACAGACTCCCCTTATGCGTAGGCGGCCTATGACCGCCCTTATTGAAATTACCCTTAGTCGAGCAAACACCGGCTTCGGGATGCACTGTTTTTCTGCACAGAATCCCCTTCTGCGTACGCGGCCTATGACCGCTCTTATTAAAATTACCCTTAGTCGAGCGAACACCGGCTTCGGGATCCACTGTTTTTCTGCACAGAATATGCTTCTGCGTGGGCGGCCTATGACCGCTCTTATTAAAATTACCCTTAGTACACCAAACACCGGCTTCGGGATTCACTGTTTTTCTGCATAGAATCACCTTCTTTTTAGCCGATCCAACACCAGCTTCGCGATCCACACTTTTTCTGCACAGACTCCCCTTATGCGTAGGCGGCCTATGACCGCCCTTATTGAAATTACCCTTAGTCGAGCAAACACCGGCTTCGGGATGCACTGTTTTTCTGCACAGAATCCCCTTCTGCGTACGCGGCCTATGACCGCTCTTATTAAAATTACCCTTAGTCGAGCAAACACCGGCTTCGGGATCCACTGTTTTTCTGCACAGAATATGCTTCTGCGTGGGCGGCCTATGACCGCTCTTATTAAAATTACCCTTAGTACACCAAACACCGGCTTCGGGATTCACTGTTTTTCTGCATAGAATCCCCTTCTTTTTAGCCGATCCAACACCAGCTTCGCGATCCACACTTTTTCTGCACAGACTCCCCTTATGCGTAGGCGGCCTATGACCGCCCTTATTGAAATTACCCTTAGTCGAGCAAACACCGGCTTCGGGATGCACTGTTTTTCTGCACAGAATCCCCTTCTGCGTACGCGGTCTATGACAGCTCTTATTAAAATTACCCTTAGTCGAGCAAACACCGGCTTCGGGATGCACTGTTTTTCTGCACAGAATATGCTTCTGCGTGGGCGGCCTATGACCGCTCTTATTAAAATTACCCTTAGTACACCAAACACCGGCTTCGGGATCCACTGTTTTTCTGCACAGAATCCCCTTCTGCGTAGGTGGCCTATGACCGCTCTTATTAAAACTACCCTTAGTCGAGCAAACACCGGCTTCGGGATGCACTGTTTTTCTGCACAGAATATGCTTCTGCGTGGGCGGCCTATGACCGCTCTTATTAAAATTACCCTTAGTCGACCAAACACCGGCTTCGGGATCCACTGTTTTTCTGCACAGAATCCCATTCTGCGTAGGTGGCCTATGACAGCTCTTATTAAAATTACCCTTAGTCGAGCAAACACCGGCTTCGGGATGCACTGTTTTTCTGCACAGAATCCCCTTCTGCGTACGCGGCCTATGACAGCTCTTATTAAAATTACCCTTAGTCGAGCAAACACCGGCTTCGGGATCCACTGTTTTTCTGCACAGAATATGCTTCTGCGTGGGCGGCCTATGACCGCTCTTATTAAAATTACCCTTAGTCGACCAAACACCGGCTTCGGGATTCACTGTTTTTCTGCATAGAATCCCCTTCTTTTTAGCCGATCCAACACCAGCTTCGCGATCCACACTTTTTCTGCACAGACTCCCCTTATGCGTAGGCGGCCTATGACCGCCCTTATTGAAATTACCCTTAGTCGAGCAAACACCGGCTTCGGGATGCACTGTTTTTCTGCACAGAATCCCCTTCTGCGTACGCGGCCTATGACCGCTCTTATTAAAATTACCCTTAGTCGAGCAAACACCGGCTTCGGGATCCACTGTTTTTCTGCACAGAATATGCTTCTGCGTGGGCGGCCTATGACCGCTCTTATTAAAATTACCCTTAGTCGACCAAACACCGGCTTCGGGATCCACTGTTTTTCTGCACAGAATCCCCTTCTGCGTAGGTGGCCTATGACCGCTCTTATTAAAACTACCCTTAGTCGACCAAACACCGGCTTCGGGATTCACTGTTTTTCTGCATAGAATCCCCTTCTTTTTAGCCGATCCAACACCAGCTTCGCGATCCACACTTTTTCTGCACAGACTCCCCTTATGCGTAGGCGGCCTATGACCGCCCTTATTGAAATTACCCTTAGTCGAGCAAACACCGGCTTCGGGATGCACTGTTTTTCTGCACAGAATCCCCTTCTGCGTACGCGGTCTATGACAGCTCTTATTAAAATTACCCTTAGTCGAGCAAACACCGGCTTCGGGATGCACTGTTTTTCTGCACAGAATATGCTTCTGCGTGGGCGGCCTATGACCGCTCTTATTAAAATTACCCTTAGTACACCAAACACCGGCTTCGGGATCCACTGTTTTTCTGCACAGAATCCCCTTCTGCGTAGGTGGCCTATGACCGCTCTTATTAAAACTACCCTTAGTCGAGCAAACACCGGCTTCGGGATGCACTGTTTTTCTGCACAGAATATGCTTCTGCGTGGGCGGCCTATGACCGCTCTTATTAAAATTACCCTTAGTCGACCAAACACCGGCTTCGGGATCCACTGTTTTTCTGCACAGAATCCCCTTCTGCGTAGGTGGCCTATGACCGCTCTTATTAAAACTACCCTTAGTCGAGCAAACACCGGCTTCGGGATGCACTGTTTTTCTGCACAGAATCCCCTTCTGCGTACGCGGTCTATGACAGCTCTTATTAAAATTACCCTTAGTCGAGCAAACACCGGCTTCGGGATCCACTGTTTTTCTGCACAGAATATGCTTCTGCGTGGGCGGCCTATGACCGCTCTTATTAAAGTTACCCTTAGTCGAGCAAACACCGGCTTCGGGATCCACTGTTTTTCTGCACAGAGTATGCTTCTGCGTGGGCGGCCTATGACCGCTCTTATTAAAATTACCCTTAGTCGACCAAACACCGGCTTCGGGATCCACTGTTTTTCTGCACAGAATCCCCTTCTGCGTAGGTGGCCTATGACCGCTCTTATTAAAACTACCCTTAGTCGAGCAAACACCGGCTTCGGGATGCACTGTTTTTCTGCACAGAATCCCCTTCTGCGTACGCGGCCTATGACAGCTCTTATTAAAATTACCCTTAGTCGAGCAAACACCGGCTTCGGGATCCACTGTTTTTCTGCACAGAATATGCTTCTGCGTGGGCGGCCTATGACCGCTCTTATTAAAATTACCCTTAGTCGACCAAACACCGGCTTCGGGATTCACTGTTTTTCTGCATAGAATCCCCTTCTTTTTAGCCGATCCAACACCAGCTTCGCGATCCACACTTTTTCTGCACAGACTCCCCTTATGCGTAGGCGGCCTATGACCGCCCTTATTGAAATTACCCTTAGTCGAGCAAACACCGGCTTCGGGATGCACTGTTTTTCTGCACAGAATCCCCTACTGCGTACGCGGCCTATGACCGCTCTTATTAAAATTACCCTAAGTCGAGCAAACACCGGCTTCGGGATCCACTGTTTTTCTGCACAGAATATGCTTCTGCGTGGGCGGCCTATGACCGCTCTTATTAAAATTACCCTTAGTCGACCAAACACCGGCTTCGGGATCCACTGTTTTTCTGCATAGAATCCCCTTCTTTTTAGCCGATCCAACACCAGCTTCGCGATCCACACTTTTTCTGCACAGACTCCCCTTATGCGTAGGCGGCCTATGATC
This sequence comes from Merzomyia westermanni, assembly GCA_949987695.1. Classification (NCBI taxonomy): domain Eukaryota; kingdom Metazoa; phylum Arthropoda; class Insecta; order Diptera; family Tephritidae; genus Merzomyia; species Merzomyia westermanni. The sequence goes on along the minus strand of OX465292.1, from coordinate 100,349,138 downwards.
GCCCTTATTGAAATTACCCTTAGTCGAGCAAACACCGGCTTCGGGATGCACTGTTTTTCTGCACAGAATCCCCTTCTGCGTACGCGGCCTATGACCGCTCTTATTAAAATTACCCTTAGTCGAGCAAACACCGGCTTCGGGATCCACTGTTTTTCTGCACAGAATATGCTTCTGCGTGGGCGGCCTATGACCGCTCTTATTAAAATTACCCTTAGTACACCAAACACCGGCTTCGGGATCCACTGTTTTTCTGCACAGAATCCCCTTCTGCGTAGGTGGCCTATGACCGCTCTTATTAAAACTACCCTTAGTCGAGCAAACACCGGCTTCGGGATGCACTGTTTTTCTGCACAGAATATGCTTCTGCGTGGGCGGCCTATGACCGCTCTTATTAAAATTACCATTAGTCGACCAAACACCGGCTTCGGGATCCACTGTTTTTCTTCACAGAATCCCCTTCTGCGTAGGTGATCTATGACCGCTCTTATTAAAACTACCCTTAGTCGAGCAAACACCGGCTTCGGGATCCACTGTTTTTCTGCATAGAATCCCCTTCTTTTTAGCCGATCCAACACCAGCTTCGCGATCCACACTTTTTCTGCACAGACTCCCCTTATGCGTAGGCGGCCTATGACCGCCCTTATTGAAATTACCCTTAGTCGAGCAAACACCGGCTTCGGGATGCACTGTTTTTCTGCACAGAATACCCTTCTGCGTACGCGGCCTATGACCGCTCTTATTAAAATTACCCTTAGTCGAGCAAACACCGGCTTCGGGATCCACTGTTTTTTGCACAGAATATGCTTCTGCGTGGGCGGCCTATGACCGCTCTTATTAAAATTACCCTTAGTACACCAAACACCGGCTTTGGGATCCACTGTTTTTCTGCACAGAATCCCCTTCTGCGTAGGTGGCCTATGACCGCTCTTATTAAAACTACCCTTAGTCGAGCAAACACTGGCTTCGGGATGCACTGTTTTTCTGCACAGAATATGCTTCTGCGTGGGCGGCCTATGACCGCTCTTATTAAAGTTACCCTTAGTCGAGCAAACACCGGCTTCGGGATCCACTGTTTTTCTGCACAGAATATGCTTCTGCGTGGGCGGCCTATGACCGCTCTTATTAAAACTACCCTTAGTCGAGCAAACACCGGCTTCGGGATCCACTGTTTTTCTGCACAGAATATCCTTCTGCGTGGGCGGCCTATGACCGCTCTTATAAAAATTACCCTTAGTCGAGCAAACACCGGCTTCGGGATCCACTGTTTTTTGCACAGAATATGCTTCTGCGTACGCGGCCTATGACCGCTCTTATTAAAATTACCCTTAGTCGAGCAAACACCGGCTTCGGGATGCACTGTTTTTCTGCACAGAATACCCTTCTGCGTACGCGGCCTATGACCGCTCTTATTAAAATTACCCTTAGTCGAGCAAACACCGGCTTCGGGATCCACTGTTTTTTGCACAGAATATGCTTCTGCGTGGGCGGCCTATGACCGGTCTTATTAAAATTACCCTTAGTATACCAAACACCGGCTTCGGGATACACTGTTTTTCTGCATAGAGTCCCCTTCTTTTTAGCCGATCCAACACCAGCTTCGCGATCCACACTTTTTCTGCACAGACTCCCCTTATGCGTAGGCGGCCTATGACCGCCCTTATTGAAATTACCCTTAGTCGAGCAAACACCGGCTTCGGGATGCACTGTTTTTCTGCACAAAATCCCCTTCTGCGTACGCGGCCTATGACCGCTCTTATTAAAATTACCCTTAGTCGAGCAAACACCGGCTTCGGGATCCACTGTTTTTTGCACAGAATATGCTTCTGCGTGGGCGGCCTATGACCGCTCTTATTAAAATTACCCTTAGTCGACCAAACACCGGCTTCGGGATCCACTGTTTTTCTGCATAGAATCCCCTTCTTTTTAGCCGATCCAACACCAGCTTCGCGATCCACACTTTTTCTGCACAGACTCCCCTTATGCGTAGGCGGCCTATGACCGCCCTTATTGAAATTACCCTTAGTCGAGCAAACACCGGCTTCGGGATGCACTGTTTTTCTGCACAGAATCCCCTTCTGCGTACGCGGCCTATGACCGCTCTTATTAAAATTACCCTTAGTCGAGCAAACACCGGCTTCGGGATCCACTGTTTTTTGCACAGAATATGCTTCTGCGTGGGCGGCCTATGACCGCTCTTATTAAAATTACCCTTAGTCGACCAAACACCGGCTTCGGGATACACTGTTTTTCTGCATAGAGTCCCCTTCTTTTTAGCCGATCCAACACCAGCTTCGCGATCCACACTTTTTCTGCACAAAATCCCCTTCTGCGTACGCGGCCTATGACCGCTCTTATTAAAATTACCCTTAGTCGAGCAAACACCGGCTTCGGGATCCACTGTTTTTTGCACAGAATATGCTTCTGCGTGGGCGGCCTATGACCGCTCTTATTAAAATTACCCTTAGTACACCAAACACCGGCTTCGGGATCCACTGTTTTTCTGCACAGAATCCCCTTCTGCGTAGGTGGCCTATGACCGCTCTTATTAAAACTTCCCTTAGTCGAGCAAACACCGGCTTCGGGATGCACTGTTTTTCTGCACAGAATATGCTTCTGCGTGGGCGGCCTATGACCGCTCTTATTAAAGTTACCCTTAGTCGAGCAAACACCGGCTTCGGGATCCACTGTTTTTCTGCACAGAATATGCTTGTGCGTGGGCGGCCTATGACCGCTCTTATTAAAACTACCCTTAGTCGAGCAAACACCGGCTTCGGGATCCACTGTTTTTCTGCACAGAATATGCTTCTGCGTGGGCGGCCTATGACCGCTCTTATTAAAACTACCCTTAGTCGAGCAAACACCGGCTTCGGGATCCACTGTTTCTCTGCACAGAATATCCTTCTGCGTGGGCGGCCTATGACCGCTCTTATAAAAATTACCCTTAGTCGAGCAAACACCGGCTTCGGGATCCACTGTTTTTCTGCACAGAATATGCTTCTGCGTACGCGGCCTATGACCGCTCTTATTAAAATTACCCTTAGTCGAGCAAACACCGGCTTCGGGATCCACTGTTTTTCTGCACATAATATGCTTCTGCGTGGGCGGCCTATGACCGCTCTTATTAAAATTACCCTTAGTCGACCAAACACCGGCTTCGGGATCCACTGTTTTTCTGCATAGAATCCCCTTCTTTTTAGCCGATCCAACACCAGCTTCGCGATCCACACTTTTTCTGCACAGACTCCCCTTATGCGTAGGCGGCCTATGACCGCCCTTATTGAAATTACCCTTAGTCGAGCAAACACCGGCTTCGGGATGCACAGAATATGCTTCTGCGTGGGCGGCCTATGACCGCTCTTATTAAAACTACCCTTAGTCGAGCAAACACCGGCTTCGGGATCCACTGTTTTTCTGCACAGAATATCCTTCTGCGTGGGCGGCCTATGACCGCTCTTATAAAAATTACCCTTAGTCGAGCAAACACCGGCTTCGGGATCTACTGTTTTTCTGCACAGAATATGCTTCTGCGTGGGCGGCCTATGACCGCTCTTATTAAAATTACCCTTAGTCGACCAAACACCGGCTTCGGGATCCACTGTTTTTCTGCATAGAATCCCCTTCTTTTTAGCCGGTCCAACACCAGCTTCGCGATCCACACTTTTTCTGCACAGACTCCCCTTATGCGTAGGCGGCCTATGACCGCCCTTATTGAAATTACCCTTAGTCGAGCAAACACCGGCTTCGGGATGCACTGTTTTTCTGCACAGAATCCCCTTCTGCGTACGCGGCCTATGACCGCTCTTATTAAAATTACCCTTAGTCGAGCAAACACCGGCTTCGGGATCCACTGTTTTTCTGCACAGAATATGCTTCTGCGTGGGCGGCCTATGACCGCTCTTATTAAAATTACCCTTAGTACACCAAACACCGGCTTCGGGATCCACTGTTTTTCTGCACAGAATCCCCTTCTGCGTAGGTGGCCTATGACCGCTCTTATTAAAACTACCCTTAGTCGAGCAAAAACCGGCTTCGGGATGCACTGTTTTTCTGCACAGAATATGCTTCTGCGTGGGCGGCCTATGACCGCTCTTATTAAAATTACCCTTAGTCGACCAAACACCGGCTTCGGGATCCACTGTTTTTCTGCACAGAATCCCCTTCTGCGTAGGTGGCCTATGACCGCTCTTATTAAAACTACCCTTAGTCGAGCAAGCACCGGCTTCGGGATGCACTGTTTTTCTGCACAGAATCCCCTTCCTTCGCGGCCTATGACAGCTCTTATTAAAATTACCCTTAGTCGAGCAAACACCGGCTTCGGGATCCACTGTTTTTCTGCACAGAATATACTTCTGCGTGGGCGGCCTATGACCGCTCTTATTAAAATTACCCTTAGTCGAGCAAACACCGGCTTCGGGATCCACTGTTTTTCTGCACAGAATATGCTTCTGCGTGGGCGGCCTATGACCGCTCTTATTAAAATTACCCTTAGTCGACCAAACACCGGCTTCGGGATCCACTGTTTTTCTGCACAGAATCCCCTTCTGCGTAGGTGGCCTATGACCGCTCTTATTAAAACTACCCTTAGTCGAGCAAACACCGGCTTCGGGATGCACTGTTTTTCTGCACAGAATCCCCTTCTGCGTACGCGGCCTATGCCCGCTCTTATTAAAGTTACCCTTAGTCGAGCAAACACCGGCTTCGGGATCCACTGTTTTTCTGCACAGAATATGCTTCTGCGTGGGCGGCCTATGACCGCTCTTATTAAAATTACCCTTAGTCGAGCAAACACCGGCTTCGGGATCCACTGTTTTTCTGCACAGAATATGCTTCTGCGTGGGCGGCCTATGACCGCCCTTATTGAAATTACCCTTAGTCGAGCAAACACCGGCTTCGGGATCCACTGTTTTTCTGCATAGAATCCCCTTCTTTTTAGCCGATCCAACACCAGCTTCGCGATCCACACTTTTTCTGCACAGACTCCCCTTATGCGTGGGCGGCCTATGACCGCCCTTATTGAAATTACCCTTAGTCGAGCAAACACCGGCTTCGGGATCCACTGTTTTTCTGCATAGAATCCCCTTCTTTTTAGCCGATCCAACACCAGCTTCGCGATCCACACTTTTTCTGCACAGACTCCCCTTATGCGTACGCGGCCTATGACCGCTCTTATTAAAATTACCCTTAGTCGAGCAAACACCGGCTTCCGGATCCACTGTTTTTCTGCACAGAATATGCTTCTGCGTGGGCGGCCTATGACCGCTCTTATTAAAATTACCCTTAGTCGACCAAACACCGGCTTCGGGATCCACTGTTTTTCTGCACAGAATCCCCTTCTGCGTACGCGGCCTATGACCGCTCTTATTAAAATTACCCTTAGTCGAGCAAACAATGGCTTCGGGATCCACTGTTTTTCTGCACAGAATATCCTTCTGCGTGGGCGGCCTATGACCGCTCTTATAAAAATTAGCCTTAGTCGACCAAACACCGGCTTCGGGATCCACTGTTTTTCTGCACAGAATCCCCTTCTGCGTACGCGGCCTATGGCCGCTCTTATTAAAATTATCCTTAGTCGAGCAAACACCGGCTTCGGGATCCACTGTTTTTCTGCACAGAATATGCTTTTGCGTGGGCGGCCTATGACCGCTCTTATTAAAATTACCCTTAGTCGACCAAACACCGGCTTCGGGATCCACTGTTTTTCTGCATAGAATCCCCTTCTTTTTAGCCGATCCAACACCAGTTTCGCGATCCACACTTTTTCTGCACAGACTCCCCTTATGCGTAGGCGGCCTATGACCGCCCTTATTGAAATTACCCTTAGTCGAGCAAACACCGGCTTCGGGATGCACTGTTTTTCTGCACAGAATATGCTTCTGCGTGGGCGGCCTATGACCGCTCTTATTAAAGTTACCCTTAGTCGAGCAAACACCGGCTTCGGGATCCACTGTTTTTCTGCACAGAATATGCTTCTGCGTGGGCGGCCTATGACCGCTCTTATTAAAACTACCCTTAGTCGAGCAAACACCGGCTTCGGGATCCACTGTTTTTCTGCACAGAATATCCTTCTGCGTGGGCGGCCTATGACCGCTCTTATAAAAATTACCCTTAGTCGAGCAAACACCGGCTTCGGGATCCACTGTTTTTCTGCACAGAATATGCTTCTGCATGGGCGGCCTATGACCGCTCTTATTAAAATTACCCTTAGTCATAGGCCGCCCACGCAGAGTGGCCTATGACCGCTCTTATTAAAACTACCCTTAGTCGAGCAAAAACCGGCTTCGGGATGCACTGTTTTTCTGCACAGAATATGCTTCTGCGTGGGCGGCCTATGACCGCTCTTATTAAAATTACCCTTAGTCGACCAAACACCGGCTTCGGGATCCACTGTTTTTCTGCACAGAATCCCCTTCTGCGTAGGTGGCCTATGACCGCTCTTATTAAAACTACCCTTAGTCGAGCAAACACCGGCTTCGGGATGCACTGTTTTTCTGCACAGAATCCCCTTCTGCGTACGCGGCCTATGACAGCTCTTATTAAAATTACCCTTAGTCGAGCAAACACCGGCTTCGGGATCCACTGTTTTTCTGCACAGAATATACTTCTGCGTGGGCGGCCTATGACCGCTCTTATTAAAATTACCCTTAGTCGAGCAAACACCGGCTTCGGGATCCACTGTTTTTCTGCACAGAATATGCTTTTGCGTGGGCGGCCTATGACCGCTCTTATTAAAATTACCCTTAGTCGACCAAACACCGGCTTCGGGATCCACTGTTTTTCTGCACAGAATCCCCTTCTGCGTAGGTGGCCTATGACCGCTCTTATTAAAACTACCCTTAGTCGAGCAAACACCGGCTTCGGGATGCACTGTTTTTCTGCACAGAATCCCCTTCTGCGTACGCGGCCTATGCCCGCTCTTATTAAAGTTACCCTTAGTCGAGCAAACACCGGCTTCGGGATCCACTGTTTTTCTGCACAGAATATGCTTCTGCGTGGGCGGCCTATGACCGCTCTTATTAAAATTACCCTTAGTCGACCAAACACCGGCTTCGGGATCCACTGTTTTTCTGCACAGAATCCCCTTCTGCGTACGCGGCCTATGACCGCTCTTATTAAAATTACCCTTAGTCATAGGCCGCCCACGCAGAGTGGCCTATGACCGCTCTTATTAAAACTACCCTTAGTCGAGCAAAAACCGGCTTCGGGATGCACTGTTTTTCTGCACAGAATATGCTTCTGCGTGGGCGGCCTATGACCGCTCTTATTAAAATTACCCTTAGTCGACCAAACACCGGCTTCGGGATCCACTGTTTTTCTGCACAGAATCCCCTTCTGCGTAGGTGGCCTATGACCGCTCTTATTAAAACTACCCTTAGTCGAGCAAACACCGGCTTCGGGATGCACTGTTTTTCTGCACAGAATCCCCTTCTGCGTACGCGGCCTATGACAGCTCTTATTAAAATTACCCTTAGTCGAGCAAACACCGGCTTCGGGATCCACTGTTTTTCTGCACAGAATATACTTCTGCGTGGGCGGCCTATGACCGCTCTTATTAAAATTACCCTTAGTCGAGCAAACACCGGCTTCGGGATCCACTGTTTTTCTGCACAGAATATGCTTTTGCGTGGGCGGCCTATGACCGCTCTTATTAAAATTACCCTTAGTCGACCAAACACCGGCTTCGGGATCCACTGTTTTTCTGCACAGAATCCCCTTCTGCGTAGGTGGCCTATGACCGCTCTTATTAAAACTACCCTTAGTCGAGCAAACACCGGCTTCGGGATGCACTGTTTTTCTGCACAGAATCCCCTTCTGCGTACGCGGCCTATGCCCGCTCTTATTAAAGTTACCCTTAGTCGAGCAAACACCGGCTTCGGGATCCACTGTTTTTCTGCACAGAATATGCTTCTGCGTGGGCGGCCTATGACCGCTCTTATTAAAATTACCCTTAGTCGACCAAACACCGGCTTCGGGATCCACTGTTTTTCTGCACAGAATCCCCTTCTGCGTACGCGGCCTATGACCGCTCTTATTAAAATTACCCTTAGTCGAGCAAACAATGGCTTCGGGATCCACTGTTTTTCTGCACAGAATATCCTTCTGCGTGGGCGGCCTATGACCGCTCTTATAAAAATTACCCTTAGTCGACCAAACACCGGCTTCGGGATCCACTGTTTTTCTGCACAGAATCCCCTTCTGCGTAGGTGGCCTATGACCGCTCTTATTAAAACTACCCTTAGTCGAGCAAACACCGGCTTCGGGATGCACTGTTTTTCTGCACAGAATCCCCTTCTGCGTACGCGGCCTATGACCGCCCTTATTGAAATTACCCTTAGTCGAGCAAACACCGGCTTCGGGATCCACTGTTTTTCTGCATAGAATCCCCTTCTTTTTAGCCGATCCAACACCAGCTTCGCGATCCACACTTTTTCTGCACAGACTCCCCTTATGCGTGGGCGGCCTATGACCGCCCTTATTGAAATTACCCTTAGTCGAGCAAACACCGGCTTCGGGATCCACTGTTTTTCTGCACAGAATATGCTTCTGCATGGGCGGCCTATGACCGCTCTTATTAAAATTACCCTTAGTCATAGGCCGCCCACGCAGAGTGGCCTATGACCGCTCTTATTAAAACTACCCTTAGTCGAGCAAAAACCGGCTTCGGGATGCACTGTTTTTCTGCACAGAATATGCTTCTGCGTGGGCGGCCTATGACCGCTCTTATTAAAATTACCCTTAGTCGACCAAACACCGGCTTCGGGATCCACTGTTTTTCTGCACAGAATCCCCTTCTGCGTAGGTGGCCTATGACCGCTCTTATTAAAACTACCCTTAGTCGAGCAAACACCGGCTTCGGGATGCACTGTTTTTCTGCACAGAATCCCCTTCTGCGTACGCGGCCTATGACCGCCCTTATTGAAATTACCCTTAGTCGAGCAAACACCGGCTTCGGGATCCACTGTTTTTCTGCATAGAATCCCCTTCTTTTTAGCCGATCCAACACCAGCTTCGCGATCCACACTTTTTCTGCACAGACTCCCCTTATGCGTGGGCGGCCTATGACCGCCCTTATTGAAATTACCCTTAGTCGAGCAAACACCGGCTTCGGGATCCACTGTTTTTCTGCATAGAATCCCCTTCTTTTTAGGCGATCCAACACCAGCTTCGCGATCCACACTTTTTCTGCACAGACTCCCCTTATGCGTACGCGGCCTATGAACGCTCTTATTAAAATTACCCTTAGTCGAGCAAACACCGGCTTCCGGATCCACTGTTTTTCTGCACAGAATATGCTTCTGCGTGGGCGGCCTATGACCGCTCTTATTAAAATTACCCTTAGTCGACCAAACACCGGCTTCGGGATCCACTGTTTTTCTGCACAGAATCCCCTTCTGCGTACGCGGCCTATGACCGCTCTTATTAAAATTACCCTTAGTCGAGCAAACAATGGCTTCGGGATCCACTGTTTTTCTGCACAGAATATCCTTCTGCGTGGGCGGCCTATGACCGCTCTTATAAAAATTACCCTTAGTCGACCAAACACCGGCTTCGGGATCCACTGTTTTTCTGCACAGAATCCCCTTCTGCGTACGCGGCCTATGACCGCTCTTATTAAAATTATCCTTAGTCGAGCAAACACCGGCTTCGGGATCCACTGTTTTTCTGCACAGAATATGCTTTTGCGTGGGCGGCCTATGACCGCTCTTATTAAAATTACCCTTAGTCGACCAAACACCGGCTTCGCGATCCACAGTTTTCTGCACAGGGTCCCCTTTTGCGTAGGCGCCCTACGACCGCTCTTATTAAAAATTACCCTTAGTCGAGCCAACACCGGCTTCGGGATCCACTGTTTTTCTGCACAGAATATGCTTCTGCGTGGGCGGCCTATGACCGCTCTTATTAAAATTACCCTTAGTCGACCAAACACCGGCTTCGGGATCCACTGTTTTTCTGCACAGACTCCCCTTCTGCGTAGGTGGCCTATGACCGCTCTTATTAAAACTACCCTTAGTCGAGCAAACACCGGCTTCGGGATTCACTGTTCTTCTGCATAGAATCCCCTTCTTTTTAGCCGATCCAACACCAGTTTCGCGATCCACAGTTTTTCTGCACAGAATCCCCTTATCCGTAGGCGGCCTATGACCGCTTTTATAAAAGTTACCCTTAGCCGTGCCAACACCGACTTCGGGATGCACTGTTTTTCTGCACAGAATCCCCATTTGCGTAGGCGCCCTACGACCGCTCTTATTAAAAATTACCCTTAGTCGAGCCAACACCGGCTTCGGGATGCACTGTTTCTCTGCACAGAATCCCATTTTGCGTAGGCGCCCTACGACCGCTCTTATTAAAAATTACCCTTAGTCGAGCCAACACCGGCTTCGGGATGCAATGTTTTTCTGCACAGAATCCCCTTCTGCGTACGCGGCCCATGACCACTGTTATTAAAATTACGCTTAGTCGAGCAAACACCGGCTTCGGGATCCACTGTTTTCTGCATAGAATCCCCTTATTTTTAGCGGATTCAACACCATCTTCGCGATGCACAGTTTTTCTGCACATACTCCCCTTATGCGTAGGCGGCCTATGACCGCCCTTATTGAAATTATCCTTAGTCGAGCAAACACCGGGTTCGGGATCCACTGTGTTTCTGCATAGAGTCCCCATCATTTTAGCCGATCCAACATCATCTTCGCGATGCACAGTTTTTCTGCACAGACTCCCCTTATGCGTAGGCGGCCTATGACCGCCCTTATTGAAATTACCCTTAGTCGAGCGAACACCGGCTTCGGGATCCACTGGTTTTCTGCTTAGAATCCCCTCCTTTTTAGCCGATCCAACACCAGCTTCGCGATCCACACTTTTTCTGCACAGACTCCCCTTATGCGTAGGCGGCCTATGGCCGCCCCCAAAGAAATAAGCCTTAGCCGATCCAACACCAGCTTCGCGTTTCACAGATTTTCCACACAGAATCCTTTTCTAGGTAAGGGACATATGGACGCGAATATAAAAAATGTACCGTTAGTAGATCCAGCACCGTCTTCGAGATCCACCGGCTTCGGGATCCACTGTTTTTCTGCACAGAATATGCTTCTGCGTGGGCGGCCTATGACCGCTCTTATTAAAAATCACCCTTAGCCGAGCCAAAATAGGCTTCGCGGTCCACTGTTTTTCTGCACAAAATATCCCTCTGCATATGAGGAACACGGCCGCTGTTAAAAAACCACCCTTATCCGACCCAACACCTTTTTCGCGATCCACTGCTTTTCTGCATAGAATCCCCTTTTTTTTAGCCGATCCAACACCAGCTTCGCGATCCACTGTTTTTCTGCACAGAATCCCCTTCTGCGTAGACGGCCTATGGCCGCCCCTATAAGAAATGAGCCTTAGCCGATCCAACACCAGCTTCGCGTTTCACAGATTTTCCACACATAATCCTTTTCTAGGTAAGGGACATATGGACGCGAATATAAAAAATTACCGTTAGTAGATCCAGCACCGTCTTCGAGATCCACCGGCTGCGGGATCCACTGTTTTTCTGCACAGAATTCCCTTCTGTGTGGGCGGCCTATGACCGCTCTTATTAAAAGTTACCCTTAGCCGATCCACCGGCTTCGGGATCCACTGTTTTTCTGCACAGAATCCCCTTCTGTGTGGGCGGCCTATGACCGCTCTTATTCAAATTACTCTTAGTCGAGCCAAAATAGGCTTCGCGGTCCACTGTTTTTCTGCACAAAATATCCCTCTGCATATGAGGAACACGGCCGCTGTTAAAAAACCACCCTTATCCGACCCAACACCTTTTTCGCGATCCACTGCTTTTCTGCATAGAATCCCCTTTTTTTTAGCCGATCCAACACCAGCTTCGCGATCCACTGTTTTTCTGCACAGAATCCCCTTCTGCGTAGACGGCCTATGGCCGCCCCTATAAGAAATGAGCCTTAGCCGATCCAACACCAGCTTCGCGTTTCACAGATTTTCCACACATAATCCTTTTCTAGGTAAGGGACATATGGACGCGAATATAAAAAATTACCGTTAGTAGATCCAGCACCGTCTTCGAGATCCACCGGCTGCGGGATCCACTGTTTTTCTGCACAGAATTCCCTTCTGTGTGGGCGGCCTATGACCGCTCTTATTAAAAGTTACCCTTAGCCGATCCACCGGCTTCGGGATCCACTGTTTTTCTGCACAGAATCCCCTTCTGCGTGGGCGGCCTATGACCGCTCTTATTAAAAATTACGCTTAGCCGATTCAACACCGGCTTCGAGATCCATGGTTTTTCTGCAAAAAATCCCCTTCTGCGTGGGCGGCCCATGACCGCTTTTATTAAAAATTACGCTTAGCCGATCCAACACCGGCTTCGAGATCCATGGTTTTTCTGCAAAAAATCCCCTTCTGTGTGGGCGGCCTATGACCGCTCTTATTAAAAGTTACCCGTAGCCGATCCAACACCGGCTTCGGGATCCACTGTTTTTCTGCACAGAATCCCCTTCTGCGTGGGCGGCCTATGACCGCTCTTATTAAAAGTTACCCGTAGCCGATCCAACACCGGCTTCGGGATCCACTGTTTTTCTACACAGAATCCCCTGCTGCGTCGGCGGCCTATGACCGCTCTTATTAAAAATTACGCTTAGCCGATCCACCGGCTTCGGGATCCACTGTTTTTCTACACAGAATCCCCTGCTGCGTCGGCGGCCTATGACCGCTCTTATTAAAAGTTACCCGTAGCCGATCCAACACCGGCTTCGGGATCCACTCTTTTTCTGCACAGAATCCCCTTCTGTGTAGGTGGCCTATGACCGCTCTTATTAAAAATTACCCTTAGCCGATCCAACACCGGCTTCGGGATCTACTGTTTTCTGCAAAGAATCCCCTTCTGCGTAGGCGGCCTATGACCGCTCTTATAAAAATCACCCTTATCCGATCCAACACCGGCTTCGGGATCCACTGTTTTTCTGCACAGAATCCCCTGCTGCGTCGGCGGCCTATGACCGCTCTTATTAAAAGTTACCCGTAGCCGATCCAACACCGGCTTCGGGATCCACTGTTTTTCTACACAGAATCCCCTGCTGCGTCGGCGGCCTATGACCGCTCTTATTAAAAACTACGCTTAGTAGATCCAACACCGGCTTCGAGATCCACGGGTTTTCTGCAAAGAATCCCCTTCTGTGTGGGCGGCCTATGACCGCTCTTATTAAAAGTTACCCTTAGCCGATCCACCGGCTTCGGGATCCACTGTTTTTCTGCACAGAATAACCTTCTGCGTGGGCGGCCTATGAAAGCTCTTATTAAAAATTACCTTTAGTCGAGCCAGCACCGGCTTCGGGATCCACTGCTTTTCTGCACAGAATCATATTCTGCGTAGGTGGCCTGTGACCGCTCTTATTAAAAATTATCCTTAGCCGATCTAACACCAATTTCGCGATCCACTGCTTTTCTGCATAGAATCCCCTTCTTATTAGCCGATCCAGCACCGGCTTCGCGATCCATTGTTTTGCTGCACAGAATCACCTTCTGGGTAGGCGGCCTATGACCGCTCTTATAAAAAACAAGCCGATCCAACAAAGGTTTAGCAATCCACCGTTTTCTGCACAGAATCCCCTTCTGCGTAGACGGCCTATGGCCGCCCCTATAAGAAATGAGCCTTAGCCGATCCAACACCAGCTTCGCGTTCCACAGATTTTCCGCACATAATCCTTTTCTGGGTAGGCGGCATATGGACGCGAATATAAAAAATTACCGTTAGTAGATCCAGCACTGTCTGCGAGATCCACCGGCTTCGGGATCCACTGTTTTTCTGCAAAGAATCCCCTTCTGCGTAGGCGGCCTATGACACTCTTATAAAAAACAACCCTTAGCCGATCCAACACCGGTTTAGCAATCCACCGTCTTTCTGCATAGAACCCCCTTCTGCGTAGACGGCCTATGGCCGCCCCTATAAGAAATGAGCCTTAGCCGATCCAACACCAGCTTCGCGTTCCACAGATTTTCCGCACATAATCCTTTTCTGGGTAGGCGGCATATGGACGCGAATATAAAAAATTACCGTTAGTGGATCCAGCACTGTCTGCGAGATCCACCGGCTTCGGGAGCCACTGTTTTTCTGCACAGAATCCCCTCCTATGTAGGTGGCCTATGACCGCTCTTATTAAAAATTACCCTTAGCCGATCCAACACCGGCTTCGGGATCCACTGTTTTTCTGCAAAGAATCCCTTCTACGTAGGCGGCCTATGACCGCTCAAATAAAAAACAACCCTTATCCGATCCAACACCGGTTTAGCAATCCACCGTCTTTCTGCATAGAACCCCCTTATGCGTAGACGGCCTATGACCGCTCTTATTAAAAACTACCCTTAGTGGAGCCAACACCTTTTTCGCGATTAACAGTTTTTCTGCATAGAATCTCCTTCTGCATATAAGGGATTCGGCCGCTCTTATAAAAACCACCCTTATCCGACCCTACACCTTTTTCCCGAAGAATAGTTTTTCTACATAGAATCTCCTTCTTTTTAGCCGATCCAACACCGGCGGCCTATGACCACTCTTATAAAAAACAACCCTTAGCTGATCCAACACCGGTTTAGTAATCCACCGTCTTTCTGCATAGAACCCCCTTATGCGTAGACGGCCTATGGCCGCCCCTATAAGAAATGAGCCTTAGCCGATCCAACACCAGCTTCGCGTTCCACAGATTTTCCGCACATAATCCTTTTCTGGGTAGGCGGCATATGGACGCGAATATAAAAAATTACCGTTAGTAGATCCAGCACTGTCTGCGAGATCCACCGGCTTCGGGATCCACTGTTTTTCTGCAAAGAATCCCCTTCTGCGTAGGCGGCCTATGACACTCTTATAAAAAACAACCCTTAGCCGATCCAACACCGGTTTAGCAATCCACCGTCTTTCTGCATAGAACCCCCTTATGCGTAGACGGCCTATGACCGCTCTTATTAAAAATTACCCTTAGTCGAGCCAACACCGGCTTCGGGATCCACTGTTTTTCTGCACAGAATCTCCTTCTGCATATGAGGAATACAGCCGCTCTTATAAAAAAGCCACCCTTAACCGACCCAACACCTTTTTCCCGAAGAACAGTTTTTCTACATAGAATCTCCTTCTTTTTAGCCGATCCAACACCGGCGGCCTATGACCACTCTTATAAAAAACAACCCTTAGCCGATCCAACACCGGTTTAGTAATCCACCGTCTTTCTGCATAGAACCCCCTTATGCGTAGACGGCCTATGGCCGCCCCTATAAGAAATGAGCCTTAGCCGATCCAACACCAGCTTCGCGTTCCACAGATTTTCCGCACATAATCCTTTTCTGGGTAGGCGGCATATGGACGCGAATATAAAAAATTACCGTTAGTAGATCCAGCACTGTCTGCGAGATCCACCGGCTTCGGGATCCACTGTTTTTCTGCAAAGAATCCCCTTCTGCGTAGGCGGCCTATGACCACTCTTATAAAAAACAACCCTTAGCCGATCCAACACCGGTTTAGCAATCCATCCCGTTCCGCGTAGGCGGCCTATGACCGCGAATATAACAAACAACCCTTAACCGATCCAACACCGGCCTCGCTTTCCACAGATTTTCTGCACAGAATACTTTTCTGGGTAGGCGGCATATGACGGCGCTTATTAAAAATTACCCTTAGTCGAGCCAACACCGGCTTCGCGATCCACAGTTTTTCTGCACAGAATCTCCTTCTGCATATAAGGGACTCGGCCGCTCTTATAAAAACCACCCTTATCCGACCCTACACCTTTTTCGCGATCCGCAGTTTTTCTGCACAGAATCCCCTTCTTATTAGCCGATCCAACACCGGCTTCGGGATCCACTGTTTTTCTGCACAGAATCTCCTGCTGCATATAAGGGATACAGCCGCTCTTATAAAAACCACACTTAGCCGACCCAACACCTTTTTCGCGTTCCGCAGTTTTTCTGTACAGAATCTCCTTCGGCATATAAGGGATACGGCCGCTCTTATAACAGTTTTTCTGCATAGAATCTCCTTCTTTTTAGCCGATCCAACACCTGCTTCGCAATCCACGGGTTTGCTGCAAAGAATCCCCTTCTGCGTAAGCGCCCTATGACCGCTCATATAAAAAACAACCCCTAACCGATCCAACACCGGTTTAGTAATCCACCGTCTTTCTGCATAGAATCCCCACATGCGTAGACGGCCTATGACCGCTCTTATTAAAAATTACCCTTAGTCGAGCCAACACCGGCTTCGGGATCCACTGTTTTTCTGCACGGAATCTCCTTTTGCATATAGGGGATTCGGCCGCTCTTATAAATACCACCCTTAGCCGACCCTACACCTTTTTCGAGATCCGCAGTTTTTCTGCACAGAATCCCCTTCTTATTAGCCGATCCAACACCGGCTTCGGGATCCACTATTTTCTGCACAGAATCTCCTGCTGCATATGAGGGATTCGGCCGCTCTTATAAAAACCACCCTTAGCCGAATCTACACCTTTTTCGAGATCCGCAGTTTTTCTGCACAGAATCCCCTTCTTATTAGCCGATCCAACACCGGCTTCGGGATCCACTATTTTCTGCACAGAATCTCCTGCTGCATATGAGGGATTCGGCCGCTCTTATGAAAACCACCCTTAGCCGACCCTACACCTTTTTCGCGATCCGCAGTTTTTCTGCACAGAATCCCCTTCTTATTAGCAGATCCAACACCGGCTTCGGGATCCACTGTTTTTCTGCGCAGAATCTCCTGCTGCATACGAGGGGTTCGGCCGCTCTTATAAAAACCACCCTTAGCCGACCCTACACCTTTTTCGCGATCCGCAGTTTTTCTGCACAGAATCCCCTTCTTATTAGCCGATCCAACACCGGCTTCGCGATCCACTGTTTTTCTGCACAGAATCTCCTTCTTTTTAGCCGATCCAACACCTGCTTCGCGATCCACAGTTTTTCTGCAAAGAATCCCGTTCTGCGTAGGCGGCCTATGACCGCTCATATAAAAAACAACCCTTAACCGATCCAACACCGGCCTCGCTTTCCTCAGATTTTCTGCACAGAATACTTTTCTGGGCAGGCGGCATATGACGGCGCTTATTAAAAATTACCCTTAGTCGAGCCAACACCGGCTTCGCGATCCACAGTTTTTCTGCACAGAATCTCCTTCTGCATATAAGGGATACGGCCGCTCTTATAAAAACCACCCTTAGCCGACCCAACACCTTTTTCGCGATCCGCAGTTTTTCTGCACAGAATCCCCTCCTTATTAGCCGATCCAACAACGGCTTCGCGATCCACGGTTTTTCTGCACATTATATCCTTCTGCATATGAGGAATACAGTCGCTCTTATAAAAAAACCAATTTTAGCCGACCCAACACATTTTTCGCGATTAACAGTTTTTATGCATAGAATCTCCTTGTTTTTAGCCGATCCAACACCTGCTTCGCGATCCACAGTTTTTCTGCAAAGAATCCCGTTCTGCGTAGGCGGCCTATGACCGCGCATATAAAAAACAACCCTTAACCGATCCAACACCGGCCTCGCCTTCCTCAGATTTTCTGCACAGAATACTTTTTTGGGTAGGCGGCATATGACGGCGCTTATTAAAAATTACCCTTAGTCGAGCCAACACCGGCTTGGCGATCCACATTTTTTCTGCACAGAATCTCCTTCTGCATATAAGGGATTCGGCCGCTCTTATAAAAACCACCCTTAGCCGACCCTACACCTTTTTGGCGATCCGCAGTTTTTCTGCACAGAATCCCCTTCTCATTAGCCGATCCAACACCGGCTTCGGGATCCACTGTTTTTCTGCACAGAATATCCTTCTGCATATGAGGAATACAAGTGCTCTTATAAAAAAAACAATCTTAGCCGACTCAACACATTTTTCGCGTTCCACAGTTTTTCTGCACAGAATCTCCTTCTTTTTAGCCGATCCAACACCAGCTTCGCGATCCACGGGTTTTCTGCAAAGAATCCCCTTCTGCGTAGGCGGCCTATGACCGCTCTTATAAAAAACAACCCTTAACCGGTCCAACACCGGCCTCGCTTTCCTCAGATTTTTTGCACAGAATACTTTTCTGGGTAGGCGGCATATGACGGCGCTTATTAAAAATTACCCTTAGTCGAGCCAACACCGGCTTCGCGATCCACAGTTTTTCTGCACAGAATCTCCTTCTGCATAGAAGGGATACGGCCGCTCTTATAAAAACCACCCTTAGCTGACCCAAAACTTTTTCGCGATCCGCAGTTTTTCTGCACAGAATCCGCTCCTTATTAGCCGATCCAACAACGGCTTCGCGATCCACGGTTTTTCTGCACAGCATATCCTTCTGCATATGAGGAATACAGTCGCTCTTATAAAAAAACCAATCTTAGCCGACCCAACACCTTTTTCGCGATTAACAGTTTTTATGCACAGGATCTCCTTCTTTTTAGCCGATCCAACACCTCCTTCGCGATCCACAGTTTTTCTGCAAAGAATCCCGTTCTGTGTAGGCGGCCTATGACCGCTCTTATAAAAAACAACCATTAACTGATCCAACACCGGCCTCGCTTTCCACAGATTTTCTGCACAGAATACTTTTCTGGGTAGGCGGCATATGACGGCGCTTATTAAAAATTACCCCTAGTCGAGCCAACACCGGCTTCGCGATCCACAGTTTTTCTGCACAGAATCTCCTTCTGCATATAAGGGATACGGCCGCTCTTATAAAAACCACCCTTAGCCGACCCTACACCTTTTTCGCGATCCGCAGTTTTTCTGCACAGAATCCCCTTCTGCATATAAGGGATACCGCCGCTCTTAACACAACCACCCTTAGCCGACCCAACACCTTTTTCGCGATTAACAGTTTTTATGCATAGAATCTCCTTCTTTTAAGACGATCCAACACCGGCACCGCCATCCACGTGTTTTCTGCAAAGAATGGCCTTCTGCGTAGGCGGCCTATGAACGCTCTTATAAAAAACAACCCTTAACCGGTCCAACACCGGCCTCGCTTTCCTCAGATTTTCTGCACAGAATACTTTTCTGGGTAGGCGGCATATGACGGCGCTTATTAAAAATTACCCTTAGTCGAGCCAACACCGGCTTCGCGATCCACAGTTTTTCTGCACAGAATCTCCTTCTGCATTTAAGGGTTCGGCCGCTCTTATAAAAACCACCCTTAGCCGACCCTTCACCTTTTTCGCGATCCGCAGTTTTTCTGCACAGAATCCCCTTCTTATTAGCCGATCCAACACCGGCTTCGGGATCCACTGTATTTCTGCACAGAATCTCCTGCTGCATATGAGGGATTCGGCCGTTCTTATAAAAACCACCCTTAGCCGGCCCGACACCTTTTTCGCGATCCGCAGTTTTTCTGCACAGAATCCCCTTCTGCATATAAAGGATACCGCCGCTCTTAACACAACCACCCTTAGCCGACCCAACACCTTTTTCGCGATTAACAGTTTTTATGCATAGAATCTCCTTCTTTTAAGACGATCCAACACCGGCGGCCTATGACCACTCTTATAAAAAACAACCCTTAACCGGTCCAACACCGGCCTCGCTTTCCTCAGATTTTCTGCACAGAATACTTTTCTGGGTAGGCGGCATATGACGGCGCTTATTAAAAATTACCCTTAGTCGAGCCAACACCGGCTTCGCGATCCACTGTTTTTCTACACAGAATCCCCTGCTGCGTCGGCGGCCTATGACCGCTCTTATTAAAAATTACGCTTAGCCGATCCAACACCGGCTTCGAGATCCATGGTTTTTCTGCAAAAAATCCCCTTCTGTGTGGGCGGCCTATGACCGCTCTTATTAAAAGTTACCCTTAGCCGATCCACTGGCTTCGCCATCAACTCTTTTTCTGCACAGAATCCCCTTCTGTGTAGGTGGCCTATGACCGCTCTTATTAAAAATTACCCTTAGCCGATCCAACACCGGCTTCGGGATCTACTGTTTTCTGCAAAGAATCCCCTTCTGCGTAGGCGGCCTATGACCGCTCTTATAAAAATCACCCTTATCCGATCCAACACCGCCTTCGGGATCCACTGTTTTTCTGCACAGAATCCCCTGCTGCGTCGGCGGCCTATGACCGCTCTTATTAAAAACTACGCTTAGTAGATCCAACACCGGCTTCGAGATCCACGGGTTTTCTGCAAAGAATCCCCTTCTGTGTGGGCGGCCTATGACCGCTCTTATTAAAAGCTACCCTTAGCCGATCCACCGGCTTCGGGATCCACTGTTTTTCTGCACAGAATAACCTTCTGCGTGGGCGGCCTATGAAAGCTCTTATTAAAAATTACCTTTAGTCGAGCCAGCACCGGCTTCGGGATCCACTGCTTTTCTGCACAGAATCATATTCTGCGTAGGTGGCCTGTGACCGCTCTTATTAAAAATTATCCTTAGCCGATCTAACACCAATTTCGCGATCCACTGCTTTTCTGCATAGAATCCCCTTCTTATTAGCCGATCCAACACCGGCTTCGCGATCCATTGTTTTTCTGCACAGAATCACCTTCTGGGTAGGCGGCCTATGACCGCTCTTATAAAAAACAAGCCGATCCAACAAAGGTTTAGCAATCCACCGTTTTCTGCACAGTCTGCGTAGACGGCCTATGGCCGCCCCTATAAGAAATGAGCCTTAGCCGATCCAACACCAGCTTCGCGTTCCACAGATTTTCCGCACATAATCCTTTTCTGGGTAGGCGGCATATGGACGCGAATATAAAAAATTACCGTTAGTAGATCCAGCACTGTCTGCGAGATCCACCGGCTTCGGAGCCACTGTTTTTCTGCACAGAATCCCCTCCTATGTAGGTGGCCTATGACCGCTCTTATTAAAAATTACCCTTAGCCGATCCAACACCGGCTTCGGGATCCACTGTTTTTCTGCAAAGAATCCCTTCTACGTAGGCGGCCTATGACCGCTCAAATAAAAAACAACCCTTATCCGATCCAACACCGGTTTAGCAATCCACCGTCTTTCTGCATAGAACCCCCTTATGCGTAGACGGCCTATGACCGCTCTTATTAAAAATTACCCTTAGTGGAGCCAACACCTTTTTCGCGATTAACAGTTTTTCTGCATAGAATCTCCTTCTGCATATAAGGGATTCGGCCGCTCTTATAAAAACCACCGTTATCCGACCCTACACCTTTTTCCCGAAGAATAGTTTTTCTACATAGAATCTCCTTCTTTTTAGCCGATCCAACACCGGCGGCCTATGACCACTCTTATAAAAAACAACCCTTAGCCGATCCAACACCGGTTTAGTAATCCACCGTCTTTCTGCATAGAACCCCCTTATGCGTAGACGGCCTATGGCCGCCCCTATAAGAAATGAGCCTTAGCCGATCCAACACCAGCTTCGCGTTCCACAGATTTTCCACACATAATCCTTTTCTGGGTAGGCGGCATATGGTCGCGAATATAAAAAATTACCGTTAGTAGATCCAGCACTGTCTGCGAGATCCACCGGCTTCGGGATCCACTGTTTTTCTGCAAAGAATCCCCTTCTGCGTAGGCGGCCTATGACACTCTTATAAAAAACAACCCTTAGCCGATCCAACACCGGTTTAGCAATCCACCGTCTTTCTGCATAGAACCCCCTTATGCGTAGACGGCCTATGACCGCTCTTATTAAAAATTACCCTTAGTCG
Organism: Merzomyia westermanni; assembly: GCA_949987695.1. Taxonomy (NCBI): domain Eukaryota; kingdom Metazoa; phylum Arthropoda; class Insecta; order Diptera; family Tephritidae; genus Merzomyia; species Merzomyia westermanni. The sequence goes on along the minus strand of OX465292.1, from coordinate 100,327,496 downwards.
AGCCAACACCGGCTTCGGGATCCACTGTTTTTCTGCACAGAATCTCCTTCTGCATATGAGGAATACAGCCGATCTTATAAAAAAGCCACCCTTAACCGACCCAACACCTTTTTCCCGAAGAACAGTTTTTCTACATAGAATCTCCTTCTTTTTAGCCGATCCAACACCGGCGGCCTATGACCACTCTTATAAAAAACAACCCTTAGCCGATCCAACACCGGTTTAGTAATCCACCGTCTTTCTGCATAGAACCCCCTTATGCGTAGACGGCCTATGGCCGCCCCTATAAGAAATGAGCCTTAGCCGATCCAACACCAGCTTCGCGTTCCACAGATTTTCCGCACATAATCCTTTTCTGGGTAGGCGGCATATGGACGCGAATATAAAAAATTACCGTTAGTAGATCCAGCACTGTCTGCGAGATCCACCGGCTTCGGGATCCACTGTTTTTCTGCAAAGAATCCCCTTCTGCGTAGGCGGCCTATGACCACTCTTATAAAAAACAACCCTTAGCCGATCCAACACCGGTTTAGCAATCCATCCCGTTCCGCGTAGGCGGCCTATGACCGCAAATATAACAAACAACCCTTAACCGATCCAACACCGGCCTCGCTTTCCACAGATTTTCTGCACAGAATACTTTTCTGGGTAGGCGGCATATGACGGCGCTTATTAAAAATTACCCTTAGTCGAGCCAACACCGGCTTCGCGATCCACAGTTTTTCTGCACAGAATCTCCTTCTGCATATAAGGGACTCGGCCGCTCTTATAACAACCACCCATATCCGACCCTACACCTTTTTCGCGATCCGCAGTTTTTCTGCACAGAATCCCCTTCTTATTAGCCGATCCAACACCGGCTTGGGGATCCACTGTTTTTCTGCACAGAATGTCCTGCTGCATATAAGGGATACAGCCGCTCTTATAAAAACCACACTTAGCCGACCCAACACCTTTTTCGCGTTCCGCAGTTTTTCTGTACAGAATCTCCTTCGGCATATAAGGGATACGGCCGCTCTTATAACAGTTTTTCTGCATAGAATCTCCTTCTTTTTAGCCGATCCAACACCTGCTTCGCAATCCACGGGTTTGCTGCAAAGAATCCCCTTCTGCGTAAGCGGCCTATGACCGCTCATATAAAAAACAACCCCTAACCGATCCAACACCGGTTTAGTAATCCACCGTCTTTCTGCATAGAATCCCCACATGCGTAGACGGCCTATGACCGCTCTTATTAAAAATTACCCTTAGTCGAGCCAACACCGGCTTCGGGATCCACTGGTTTTCTGCACGGAATCTCCTTCTGCATATAGGGGATTCGGCCGCTCTTATAAATACCACCCTTAGCCGACCCTACACCTTTTTCGAGATCCGCAGTTTTTCTGCACAGAATCCCCTTCTTATTCGCCGATCCAACACCGGCTTCGGGATCCACTATTTTCTGCACAGAATCTCCTGCTGCATATGAGGGATTCGGCCGCTCTTATAAAAACCACCCTTAGCCGAATCTACACCTTTTTCGAGATCCGCAGTTTTTCTGCACAGAATCCCCTTCTTATTAGCCGATCCAACACCGGCTTCGGGATCCACTATTTTCTGCACAGAATCTCCTGCTGCATATGAGGGATTCGGCCGCTCTTATGAAAACCACCCTTAGCCGACCCTACACCTTTTTCGCGATCCGCAGTTTTTCTGCACAGAATCCCCTTCTTATTAGCAGATCCAACACCGGCTTCGGGATCCACTGTTTTTCTGCGCAGAATCTCCTGCTGCATACGAGGGGTTCGGCCGCTCTTATAAAAACCACCCTTAGCCGACCCTACACCTTTTTCGCGATCCGCAGTTTTTCTGCACAGAATCCCCTTCTTATTAGCCGATCCAACACCGGCTTCGCGATCCACTGTTTTTCTGCACAGAATCTCCTTCTTTTTAGCCGATCCAACACCTGCTTCACGATCCACAGTTTTTCTGCAAAGAATCCCGTTCTGCGTAGGCGGCCTATGACCGCTCATATAAAAAACAACCCTTAACCGATCCAACACCGGCCTCGCTTTCCTCAGATTTTCTGCACAGAATACTTTTCTGGGTAGGCGGCATATGACGGCGCTTATTAAAAATTACCCTTAGTCGAGCCAACACCGGCTTCGCGATCCACAGTTTTTCTGCACAGAATCTCCTTCTGCATATAAGGGATACGGCCGCTCTTATAAAAACCACCCTTAGCCGACCCAACACCTTTTTCGCGATCCGCAGTTTTTCTGCACAGAATCCCCTCCTTATTAGCCGATCCAACAACGGCTTCGCGATCCACGGTTTTTCTGCACATTATATCCTTCTGCATATGAGGAATACAGTCGCTCTTATAAAAAAACCAATTTTAGCCGACCCAACACATTTTTCGCGTTCCACAGTTTTTCTGCACAGAATCTCCTTCTTTTTAGCCGATCCAACACCAGCTTCGCGATCCACGGGTTTTCTGCAAAGAATCCCCTTCTGCGTAGGCGGCCTATGACCGCTCTTATAAAAAACAACCCTTAACCGGTCCAACACCGGCCTCGCTTTCCTCAGATTTTCTGCACAGAATACTTTTCTGGGTAGGCGGCATATGACGGCGCTTATTAAAAATTACCCTTAGTCGAGCCAACACCGGCTTCGCGATCCACAGTTTTTCTGCACAGAATCTCCTTCTGCATATAAGGGATTCAGCCGCTCCTATAAAAACCACCTTTAGCCGACCCTACAAATTTTTCTCGATCCGCAGTTTTTCTGCACAGAATCCCCTTCTTATTAGCCGATCCAACACCGGCTTCGCGATCCACTGTTTTTCTGCACAGAATCTCCTTCTGCATATAAGGGATACGGCCGCTCTTATAAAAACCACCCTTAGCCGACCCAACACCTTTTTCGCGATCCGCAGTTTTTCTGCACAGAATCCCCTCCTTATTAGCCGATCCAACAACGGCTTCGCGATCCACGGTTTTTCTGCACATTATATCCTTCTGCATATGAGGAATACAGTCGCTCTTATAAAAAAACCAATTTTAGCCGACCCAACACATTTTTCGCGTTCCACAGTTTTTCTGCGCAGAATCTCCTTCTGCATATAAGGGATTCAGCCGCTCCTATAAAAACCACCCTTAGCCGACCCTACAAATTTTTCGCGATCCGCAGTTTTTCTGCACAGAATCCCCTTCTTATTAGCCGATCCAACACCGGCTTCGCGATCCACTGTTTTTCTGCACAGAATCTCCTTCTGCATATAAGGGGTTCGGCCGCTCTTATAAAAACCACCCTTAGCCGACCCTACACCTTTTTCGCGATCCGCAGTTTTTCTGCACAGAATCCCCTTCTTATTAGCCGATCCAACACCGGCTTCGCGATCCACTGTTTTTCTGCACAGAATCTCCTTCTTTTTAGCCGATCCAACACCGGCTTCGGGATCCACTATTTTCTGCACAGAATCTCCTGCTGCATATGAGGGATTCGGCCGCTCTTATAAAAACCACTATTAGCCGACCCAACACCTTTTTCGCGATCCGCAGTTTTTCTGCACAGAATCCCCTCCTTATTAGCCGATCCAACAACGGCTTCGCGATCCACGGTTTTTCTGCACATTATATCCTTCTGCATATGAGGAATACAGTCGCTCTTATAAAAAAACCAATTTTAGCCGACCCAACACATTTTTCGCGTTCCACAGTTTTTCTGCACAGAATCTCCTTCTTTTTAGCCGATCCAACACCAGCTTCGCGATCCACGGGTTTTCTGCAAAGAATCCCCTTCTGCGTAGGCGGCCTATGACCGCTCTTATAAAAAACAACCCTTAACCGGTCCAACACCGGCCTCGCTTTCCTCAGATTTTCTGCACAGAATACTTTTCTGGGTAGGCGGCATATGACGGCGCTTATTAAAAATTACCCTTAGTCGAGCCAACACCGGCTTCGCGATCCACAGTTTTTCTGCACAGAATCTCCTTCTGCATATAAGGGATTCAGCCGCTCCTATAAAAACCACCCTTAGCCGACCCTACAAATTTTTCGCGATCCGCAGTTTTTCTGCACAGAATCCCCTTCTTATTAGCCGATCCAACACCGGCTTCGCGATCCACTGTTTTTCTGCACAGAATCTCCTTCTGCATATAAGGGGTTCGGCCGCTCTTATAAAAACCACCCTTAGCCGACCCTACACCTTTTTCGCGATCCGCAGTTTTTCTGCACAGAATTCCCTTCTTATTAGCCGATCCAACACCGGCTTCGCGATCCACTGTTTTTCTGCACAGAATCTCCTTCTTTTTAGCCGATCCAACACCTGCTTCGCGATCCACAGTTTTTCTGCAAAGAATCCCGTTCTGCGTAGGCGGCCTATGACCGCTCATATAAAAAACAACCCTTAACCGATCCAACACCGGCCTCGCTTTCCTCAGATTTTCTGCACAGAATACTTTTCTGGGTAGCCGGCATATGACGGCGCTTATTAAAAATTACCCTTAGTCGAGCCAACACCGGCTTCGCGATCCACAGTTTTTCTGCACAGAATCTCCTTCTGCATATAAGGGATACGGCCGCTCTTATAAAAACCACCCTTAGCCGACCCAACACCTTTTTCGCGATCCGCAGTTTTTCTGCACAGAATCCCCTCCTTATTAGCCGATCCAACAACGGCTTCGCGATCCACGGTTTTTCTGCACATTATATCCTTCTGCATATGAGGAATACAGTCGCTCTTATAAAAAAACCAATTTTAGCCGACCCAACACATTTTTCCGTTCCACAGTTTTTCTGCACAGAATCTCCTTCTTTTTAGCCGATCCAACACCAGCTTCGCGATCCACGGGTTTTCTGCAAAGAATCCCCTTCTGCGTAGGCGGCCTATGACCGCTCTTATAAAAAACAACCCTTAACCGGTCCAACACCGGCCTCGCTTTCCTCAGATTTTCTGCACAGAATACTTTTCTGGGTAGGCGGCATATGACGGCGCTTATTAAAAATTACCCTTAGTCGAGCCAACACCGGCTTCGGGATCCACTGTTTTTCTGCACAGAATCTCCTGCTGCATATGAGGGATACCGCCGCTCTTAACAAAACCACCCTTAGCCGACCCAACACCTTTTTCGCGATTAACAGTTTTTATGCATAGAATCTCCTTGTTTTTAGCCGATCCAACACCTGCTTCGCGATCCACAGTTTTTCTGCAAAGAATCCCGTTCTGCGTAGGCGGCCTATGACCGCGCATATACAAAACAACCCTTAACCGATCCAACACCGGCCTCGCCTTCCTCAGATTTTCTGCACAGAATACTTTTCTGGGTAGGCGGCATATGACGGCGCTTATTAAAAATTACCCTTAGTCGAGCCAACACCGGCTTGGCGATCCACAGTTTTTCTGCACAGAATCTCCTTCTGCATATAAGGGATTCGGCCGCTCTTATAAAAACCACCCTTAGGCGACCCTACACCTTTTTGGCGATCCGCAGTTTTTCTGCACAGAATCCCCTTCTCATTAGCCGATCCAACACCGGCTTCGGGATCCACTGTTTTTCTGCACAGAATATCCTTCTGCATATGAGGAATACAAGTGCTCTTATAAAAAAAACAATCTTAGCCGACTCAACACATTTTTCGCGTTCCACAGTTTTTCTGCACAGAATCTCCTTCTTTTTAGCCGATCCAACACCAGCTTCGCGATCCACGGGTTTTCTGCAAAGAATCCCCTTCTGCGTAGGCGGCCTATGACCGCTCTTATAAAAAACAACCCTTAACCGGTCCAACACCGGCCTCGCTTTCCTCAGATTTTTTGCACAGAATACTTTTCTGGGTAGGCGGCATATGACGGCGCTTATTAAAAATTACCCTTAGTCGAGCCAACACCGGCTTCGCGATCCACAGTTTTTCTGCACAGAATCTCCTTCTGCATAGAAGCGATACGGCCGCTCTTATAAAAACCACCCTTAGCCGACCCAAAACTTTTTCGCGATCCGCAGTTTTTCTGCACAGAATCCGCTCCTTATTAGCCGATCCAACAACGGCTTCGCGATCCACGGTTTTTCTGCACAGCATATCCTTCTGCATATGAGGAATACAGTCGCTCTTATAAAAAAACCAATCTTAGCCGACCCAACACCTTTTTCGCGATTAACAGTTTTTATGCACAGGATCTCCTTCTTTTTAGCCGATCCAACACCTCCTTCGCGATCCACAGTTTTTCTGCAAAGAATCCCGTTCTGTGTAGGCGGCCTATGACCGCTCTTATAAAAAACAACCCTTAACTGATCCAACACCGGCCTCGCTTTCCACAGATTTTCTGCACAGAATACTTTTCCGGGTAGGCGGCATATGACGGCGCTTATTAAAAATTACCCTTAGTCGAGCCAACACCGGCTTCGCGATCCACAGTTTTTCTGCACAGAATCTCCTTCTGCATATAAGGGATACGGCCGCTCTTATAAAAACCACCCTTAGCCGACCCTACACCTTTTTCGCGATCCGCAGTTTTTCTGCACAGAATCCCCTTCTGCATATAAGGGATACCGCCGCTCTTAACACAACCACCCTTAGCCGACCCAACACCTTTTTCGCGATTAACAGTTTTTATGCATAGAATCTCCTTCTTTTAAGACGATCCAACACCGGCACCGCCATCCACGGGTTTTCTGCAAAGAATCCCGTTCTGCGTAGGCGGCCTATGACCGCGCATATACAAAACAACCCTTAACCGATCCAACACCGGCCTCGCCTTCCTCAGATTTTCTGCACAGAATACTTTTCTGGGTAGGCGGCATATGACGGCGCTTATTAAAAATTACCCTTAGTCGAGCCAACACCGGCTTGGCGATCCACAGTTTTTCTGCACAGAATCTCCTTCTGCATATAAGGGATTCGGCCGCTCTTATAAAAACCACCCTTAGCCGACCCTACACCTTTTTGGCGATCCGCAGTTTTTCTGCACAGAATCCCCTTCTTATTAGCCGATCCAACACCGGCTTCGGGATCCACTGTATTTCTGCACAGAATCTCCTGCTGCATATGAGGGATTCGGCCGCTCTTATAAAAACCACCCTTAGCCGACCCTACACCTTTTTCGCGATCCGCAGTTTTTCTGCACAGAATCCCCTTCTGCATATAAGGGATACCGCCGCTCTTAACACAACCACCCTTAGCCGACCCAACACCTTTTTCGCGATTAACAGTTTTTATGCATAGAATCTCCTTCTTTTAAGACGATCCAACACCGGCACCGCCATCCACGGGTTTTCTGCAAAGAATGGCCTTCTGCGTAGGCGGCCTATGAACGCTCTTATAAAAAACAACCCTTAACCGGTCCAACACCGGCCTCGCTTTCCTCAGATTTTCTGCACAGAATACTTTTCTGGGTAGGCGGCATATGACGGCGCTTATTAAAAATTACCCTTAGTCGAGCCAACACCGGCTTCGCGATCCACAGTTTTTCTGCACAGAATCTCCTTCTGCATTTAAGGGTTCGGCCGCTCTTATAAAAACCACCCTTAGCCGACCCTTCACCTTTTTCGCGATCCGCAGTTTTTCTGCACAGAATCCCCTTCTTATTAGCCGATCCAACACCGGCTTCGGGATCCACTGTATTTCTGCACAGAATCTCCTGCTGCATATGAGGGATTCGGCCGCTCTTATAAAAACCACCCTTAGCCGACCCTACACCTTTTTCGCGATCCGCAGATTTTCTGCACAGAATCCCCTTCTGCATATAAGGGATACCGCCGCTCTTAACACAACCACCCTTAGCCGACTAAACACCTTTTTCGCGATTAACAGTTCTTATGCATAGAATCTCCTTCTTTTAAGACGATCCAACACCGGCACCGCCATCCACGGGTTTTCTGCAAAGAATGGCCTTCTGCGTAGGCGGCCTATGAACGCTCTTATAAAAAACAACCCTTAACCGGTCCAACACCGGCCTCGCTTTCCTCAGATTTTCTGCACAGAATACTTTTCTGGGTAGGCGGCATATGACGGCGCTTATTAAAAATTACCCTTAGTCGAGCCAACACCGGCTTCGCGATCCACAGTTTTTCTGCACAGAATCTCCTTCTACATATAAGGGATTCGGCCGCTCTTATAAAAACCACCCTTAGCCGACCCTACACCTTTTTCGCGATCCGCACTTTTTCTGCACAGAATCCCCTTCTTATTAGCGGATCCAACACCGGCTTCGGGATCCACTGTTTTTCTGCGCAGAATCTCCTGCTGCATACGAGGGATTCGGCCGCTCTTATAAAAACCACCCTTAGCCGACCCTACACCTTTTTCGCGATCCGCAGTTTTTCTGCACAGAATCCCCTTCTTATTAGCCGATCCAACACCGGCTTCGCGATCCACTGTTTTTCTGCACAGATTCTCCTTCTTTTTAGCTGATCCAACACCTGCTTCGCGATCCACAGTTTTTCTGCACAGAATCTCCTTCTGCATATAAGGGATACAGCCGCTCTTGAAAAAACCACCCTTAGCCGACCCTACACCTTTTTCGCGATCCGCAGTTTTTCTGCACAGAATCCCCTTCTGCATATAAGGGATACCGCCGATCTTAACAAAACCACCCTTAGCCGACCCAACACCTTTTTCGCGATTAACAGTTTTTATGCATAGAATCTCCTTCTTTTAAGACGATCCAACACCGGGACCGCCATCCACAGTTTTTCTGCAAAGAATCCCCTTCTGCGTAGGCGGCCTATGACCGCTCTTATAAAAAACAACCCTTAACCGGTCCAACACCGGCCTCGCTTTCCTCAGATTTTCTGCACAGAATACTTTTCTGGGTAGGCGGAATATGACGGCGCTTATTAAAAATTACCCTTAGTCGAGCCAACACCGGCTTCGCGATCCACAGTTTTTCTGCACAGAATCTCCTTCTGCATATAAAGGATTCGGCCGCTTTTATAAAAACCACCCTTAGCCGACCCTACACCTTTTTCGCGATCCGCAGTTTTTCTGCACAGAATCCCCTTCTGCATATAAGGGATACTGCCGCTCTTAACACAACCACCCTTAGCCGACCCAACACCTTTTTCGCGATTAACAGTTTTTATGCATAGAATCTCCTTCTTTTAAGACGATCCAACACCGGCACCGCCATCCACAGTTTTTCTGCAAAGAATCCCCTTCTGCGTAGGCGGCCTATGACCGCTCTTATAAAAAACAACCCTTAACCGATCCAACACCGGCCTAGCTTTCCACAGATTTTCTGCACAGAATACTTTTCTGGGTAGGCGGCATATGACGGCGCTTATTAAAAATTACCCTTAGTCGAGCCAACACCGGCTTCGGGATCCACTGTTTTTCTGCACAGAATCTCCTTCTGCATTTAAGGGTTCGGCCGCTCTTATAAAAACCACCCTTAGCCGACCCTTCACATTTTTCGCGATCCGCAGTTTTTCTGCACAGAATCCCCTTCTTATTAGCCGATCCAACACCGGCTTCGGGATCCACTGTATTTCTGCACAGAATCTCCTGCTGCATATGAGGGATTCGGCCGCTCTTATAAAAACCACACTTTGCCGACCCAACACCTTTTTCGCGATCCGCAGTTTTTCTGTACAGAATCTCCTTCTGCGTATAAGGGACTCGGCCGCTCTTATAAAAACCACCCTTAGACGACCCTACACCTTTTTCGCGATCCGCAGTTTTTCTGCACAGAATCCCCTTCTGCATATAAGGGATTCGGCCGCTCTTATAAAAACCACCCTTAGGCGACCCTACACCTTTTTCGGGATCCGCAGTTTTTCTCCACAGAATCCCCTTCTTATTAGCCGATCCAACACCGGCGTCGGGATCCACTGTTTTTCTGCACAGAATCTCCTGCTGCGTAAGCGGCCTATGACCGCTCATATAAAAAACAACCCCTAACCGATCCAACACCGGTTTAGTAATCCACCGTCTTTCTGCATAGAATCCCCACATGCGTAGACGGCCTATGACCGCTCTTATTAAAAATTACCCTTAGTCGAGCCAACACCGGCTTCGGGATCCACTGTTTTTCTGCACAGAATCTCCTGCTGCATATGAGGGATACGGCCGCTCTTATAAAAACCACCCTTAGGCGACCCTACACCTTTTTCGCGATCCGCAGTTTTTCTGTACAGAATCTCCTTCTGCATATAAGGGATACGGCCGCTCTTATAACAGTTTTTCTGCATAGAATCTCCTTCTTTTTAGCCGATCCAACACCTGCTTCGCGATCCACGGTTTTGCTGCAAAGAAACCCCTTCTGCGTAAGCCGCCTATGACCGCTCATATAAAAAACAACCCCTAACCGATCCAACACCGGTTTAGTAATCCACCGTCTTTCTGCATAGAATCCTCTCACATGCGTAGACGGCCTATGACCGCTCTTATTAAAAATTACCCTTAGTCGAGCCAACACCGGCTTCGGGATCCACTGTTTTTCTGCACAGAATCCCCTGCTGCATATGAGGGACACGGCCGCTCTTATAAAAACCACACTTTGCCGACCCAACACCTTTTTCGCGATCCGCAGTTTTTCTGTACAGAATCTCCTTCTGCGTATAAGGGACTCGGCCGCTCTTATAAAAACCACCCTTAGACGACCCTACACCTTTTTCGCGATCCGCAGTTTTTCTGCACAGAATCCCCTTCTGCATATAAGGGATTCGGCCGCTCTTATAAAAACCACCCTTAGGCGACCCTACACCTTTTTCGCGATCCGCAGTTTTTCTGCACAGAATCTCCTGCTGCGTAAGCGGCCTATGACCGCTCATATAAAAAACAACCCCTAACCGATCCAACACCGGTTTAGTAATCCACCGTCTTTCTGCATAGAATCCCCACATGCGTAGACGGCCTATGACCGCTCTTATTAAAAATTACCCTTAGTCGAGCCAACACCGGCTTCGGGATCCACTGTTTTTCTGCACAGAATCTCCTGCTGCATATGAGGGACACGGCCGCTCTTATAAAAACCACACTTTGCCGACCCAACACCTTTTTCGCGATCCGCAGTTTTTCTGCACAGAATCTCCTGCTGCATATGAGGGATTCCGCCGCTCTTATAAAAACCACCCTTAGCCGACCCTACACCTTTTTCGCCATCCGCAGTTTTTCTGCACAGAATCCCCTTCTTATTAGCCGATCCAACACCGGCGTCGGGATCCACTGTTTTTCTGCACAGAATCTCCTGCTGCGTAAGCGGCCTATGACCGCTCATATAAAAAACAACCCCTAACCGATCCAACACCGGTTTAGTAATCCACCGTCTTTCTGCATAGAATCCCCACATGCGTAGACGGCCTATGACCGCTCTTATTAAAAATTACCCTTAGTCGAGCCAACACCGGCTGCGCGATCCACTGTTTTTATGCACAGAATCTCCTTCTTTTTAGCCGATCCAACACCTGCTTCGCGATCCACAGTTTTTCTGCAAAGAATCCCGTTCTGCGTAGGCGGCCTATGACCGCTCATATAAAAAACAACCCTTAACCGATCCAACACCGGCCTCGCTTTCCACAGATTTTCTGCACAGAATACTTTTCTGGGTAGGCGGCATATGACGGCGCTTATTAAAAATTACCCTTAGTCGAGCCAACACCGGCTTCGCGATCCACAGTTTTTCTGCACAGAATCTCCTTCTGCATATAAGGGATACGGCCGCTCTTATAAAAACCACCCATAGCCGACCCAACACCTTTTTCGCGATCCGCAGTTTTTTGGCAAAGAATCCCCTTCTGTGTAGGCGGCCTATGACCGCTCATATAAAAAACAACCCTTAACCGATCCAACACCGGCCTCGCTTTCCACAGATTTTCTGCACAGAATACTTTTCTGGGTAGGCGGCATATGACGGCGCTTATTAAAAATTACCCTTAGTCGAGCCAACACCGGCTTCGCGATCCACAGTTTTTCTGCACAGAATCTCCTTCTGCATATAAGGGATACGGCCGCTCTTATAAAAACCACCCATAGCCGACCCAACACCTTTTTCGCGATCCGCAGTTTTTCTGCACAGAATCCCCTCCTTATTAGCAGATCCAACAACGGCTTCGTGATCCACGGTTTTTCTGCACAGTATATCCTTCTGCATATGAGGAATACAGTCGCTCTTATAAAAAAACCAATCTTAGCCGACCCAACACATTTTTCGCGTTCCACAGTTTTTCTGCACAGAATCTCCTTCTTTTTAGCCGATCCAACACCGGCTTCGCGATCCACAGTTTTTCTGCACAGAATCTCCTTCTGCATATAAGGGATACGGCCGCTCTTATAAAAACCACCCATAGCCGACCCAACACCTTTTTCGCGATCCGCAGTTTTTCTGCACAGAATCCCCTCCTTATTAGCGGATCCAACAACGGCTTCGTGATCCACGGTTTTTCTGCACAGTATATCCTTCTGCATATGAGGAATACAGTCGCTCTTATAAAAAAACCAATCTTAGCCGACCCAACACATTTTTCGCGTTCCACAGTTTTTCTGCACAGAATCTCCTTCTTTTTAGCCGATCCAACACCGGCTTCGCGATCCACAGTTTTTCTGCACAGAATCTCCTTCTGCATATAAGGGATACGGCCGCTCTTATAAAAACCACCCATAGCCGACCCAACACCTTTTTCGCGATCCGCAGTTTTTCTGCAAAGAATCCCCTTCTGTGTAGGCGGCCTATGACCGCTCATATAAAAAACAACCCTTAACCGATCCAACACCGGCCTCGCTTTCCACAGATTTTCTGCACAGAATACTTTTCTGGGTAGGCGGCATATGACGGCGCTTATTAAAAATTACCCTTAGTCGAGCCAACACCGGCTTCGCGATCCACTGTTTTTCTGCACAGAATCTCCTGCTGCATATTAGGGATACCGCCGCTCTTAATAAAACCACCCATAGCCGACCCAACACCTTTTTCGCGATCCGCAGTTTTTCTGCACAGAATCCCCTCCTTATTAGCGGATCCAACAACGGCTTCGTGATCCACGGTTTTTCTGCACAGTGTATCCTTCTGCATATGAGGAATACAGTCGCTCTTATAAAAAAACCAATCTTAGCCGACCCAACACATTTTTCGCGTTCCACAGTTTTTCTGCACAGAATCTCCTTCTTTTTAGCCGATCCAACACCGGCTTCGCGATCCACAGTTTTTCTGCACAGAATCTCCTTCTGCATATAAGGGATACGGCCGCTCTTATAAAAACCACCCATAGCCGACCCAACACCTTTTTCGCGATCCGCAGTTTTTCTGCAAAGAATCCCCTTCTGTGTAGGCGGCCTATGACCGCTCTTATAAAAAACAACCCTTAGCCGGTCCAACACCGGCCTCACTTTCCTCAGATTTTCTGCACAGAATACTTTTCTGGGTAGGCGGCATATGACGGCGCTTATTTAAAATTACCCTTAGTCGAGCCAACATCGGCTTCGCGATCCACAGTTTTTCTGCACAGAATCTCCTTCTGCATATAAAGGATTCGGCCGCTCTTATAAAAACTACCCTTAGACGACCCTACACCTTTTTCGCGATCCGCAGTTTTTCTGCACAGAATCCCCTTCTTATTAGCCGATCCAACACCGGCTTCGGGATCCACTGTTTTTCTGCACAGAATCTCCTGCTGCATATTAGGGATACCGCCGCTCTTAATAAAACCACCCTTAGCCGACCCAACACCTTTTTGGTGATTAGAATCTCCTTCTTTTTAGCCGATCCAACACCTGCTTCGCGATCCACAGTTTTTCTGCAAAGAATCCCGTTCTGCGTAGGCCGCCTATGACCGCTCATATAAAAAACAACCCTTAACCGATCCAACACCGGCCTCGCTTTCCACAGATTTTCTGCACAGAATACTTTTCTGGATAGGCGGCATATGACGGCGCTTATTAAACATTACCCTTAGTCGAGCCAACACCGGCTTCGCGATCCACAGTTTTTCTGCACAGAATCTCCTTCTGCATATAAGGGATACGGCCGCTCTTATAAAAACCACCCTTAGCCGACCAACACCTTTTTCGCGATCCGCAGGTTTTCTGCACAGAATCCCCTTCTGCATGTAAGGGATACCGCCGCTCTTAACAAAACCACCCTTAGCCGACCAACACCTTTTTCGCGATTAACAGTTTTTATGCATAGAAGCTCCTTCTTTTAAGACGATCCAACACCGGCACCGCCATCCACTGTTTTTCTGCAAAGAATCTCCTGCTGCATATTAGGGATACCGCCGCTCTTAATAAAACCACCCTTAGCCGACCCAACACCTTTTTGGTGATTAGAATCTCCTTCTTTTTAGCCGATCCAACACCTGCTTCGCGATCCACAGTTTTTCTGCAAAGAATCCCGTTCTGCGTAGGCGGCCTATGACCGCTCATATAAAAAACAACCCTTAACCGATCCAACACCGGCCTCGCTTTCCACAGATTTTCTGCACAGAATACTTTTCTGGGTAGGCGGCATATGACGGCGCTTATTAAAAATTACCCTTAGTCGAGCCAACACCGGCTTCGCGATCCACAGTTTTTCTGCACAGAATCTCCTTCTGCATATAAGGGATTCGGCCGCTCTTATAAAAACCACCCTTAGCCGACCCTACACCTTTTTCGCGATCCGCAGTTTTTCTGCACAGAATCCCCTTCTTATTAGCCGATCCAACACCGGCTTCGGGATCCACTGTTTTTCTGCGCAGAATCTCCTGCTGCATACGAGGGATTCGGCCGCTCTTATAAAAACCACCCTTAGCCGACCCTACACCTTTTTCGCGATCCGCAGTTTTTCTGCACAGAATCCCCTTCTTATTAGCCGATCCAACACCTGCTTCGCGATCCACAGTTTTTCTGCACAGAATCTCCTTCTGCATATAAGGGATACAGCCGCTCTTATAAAAAACCACCCTTAGCCGACCCTACACCTTTTTCGCGATCCGCAGTTTTTCTGCACAGAATCCCCTTCTGCATATAAGGGATACCGCCGATCTTAACAAAACCACCCTTAGCCGACCCAACACCTTTTTCGCGATTAACAGTTTTTATGCATAGAATCTCCTTTTTTTTAGCCGATCCAACACCTGCTTCGCGATCCACAGTTTTTCTGCACAGAATCTCTTTCTGCATATAAGGGATACAGCCGCTCTTATAAAAAACCACCCTTAGCCGACCCTACACCTTTTTCGCGATCCGCAGTTTTTCTGCACAGAATCCCCTTCTTATTAGCCGATCCAACACCTGCTTCGCGATCCACAGTTTTTCTGCACAGAATCTCCTTCTGCATATAAGGGATACAGCCGTTCTTATAAAAAACCACCCTTAGCCGACCCTACACCTTTTTCGCGATCCGCAGTTTTTCTGCACAGAATCCCCTTCTGCATATAAGGGATACCGCCGAACTTAACAAAACCACCCTTAGCCGACCCAACACCTTTTTCGCGATTAACAGTTTTTATGCACAGGATCTCCTTCTTTTTAGCCGATCCAACACCTCCTTCGCGATCCACAGTTTTTCTGCAAAGAATCCCGTTCTGTGTAGGCGGCCTATGACCGCTCTTATAAAAAACAACCCTTAACTGATCCAACACCGGCCTCGCTTTCTACAGATTTTCTGCACAGAATACTTTTCTGGGTAGGCGGCATATGACGGCGCTTATTAAAAATTACCCTTAGTCGAGCCAACATCGGCTTCGCGATCCACAGTTCTTCTGCACAGAATCTCCTTCTGCATATAAGGGATACGGCCGCTCTTATAAAAACCACCCTTAGCCGACCCTACACCTTTTTCGCGATCCGCAGTTTTTCTGCACAGAATCCCCTTCTGCATATAAGGGATACTGCCGCTCTTAACACAACCACCCTTAGCCGACCCAACACCTTTTTCGCGATTAACAGTTTTTATGCATAGAATCTCCTTCTTTTAAGACGATCCAACACCGGCACCGCCATCCACAGTTTTTCTGCAAAGAATCCCCTTCTGCGTAGGCGGCCTATGACCGCTCTTATAAAAAACAACCCTTAACCGATCCAACACCGGCCTCGCTTTCCACAGATTTTCTGCACAGAATACTTTTCTGGGTAGGCGCCATATGACGGGGCTTATTAAAAATTACCCTTAGTCGAGCCAACACCGGCTTCGGGATCCACTGTTTTTCTGCACAGAATCTCCTTCTGCATTTAAGGGATTCGGCCGCTCTTATAAAAACCACCCTTAGCCGACCCTACACCTTTTTCGCGATCCGCAGTTTTTCTGCACAGAATCCCCTTCTTATTAGCCGATCCAACACCGGCTTCGGGATCCACTGTATTTCTGCACAGAATCTCCTGCTGCAAATGAGGGATTCTACCGCTCTTATAAAAACCACCCTTAGCCGACCCTACACCTTTTTCGCGATCCGCAGTTTTTCTGCACAGAATCCCCTTCTGCATATAAGGGATACCGCCGCTCTTAACACAACCACCCTTAGCCGACCCAACACCTTTTTCGCTATTAACAGTTTTTATACATAGAATCTCCTTCTTTTAAGACGATCCAACACCGGCACCGCCATCCACGGGTTTTCTGCAAAGAATGGCCTTCTGCGTAGGCGGCCTATGAACGCTCTTATAAAAAACAACCCTTAACCGGTCCAACACCGGCCTCGCTTTCCTCAGATTTTCTGCACAGAATACTTTTCTGGGTAGGCGGCATATGACGGCGCTTATTAAAAATTACCCTTAGTCGAGCCAACACCGGCTTCGCGATCCACAGTTTTTCTGCACAGAATCTCCTTCTACATATAAGGGATTCGGCCGCTCTTATAAAAACCACCCTTAGCCGACCCTACACCTTTTTCGCGATCCGCAGTTTTTCTGCACAGAATCCCCTTCTTATTAGCCGATCCAACACCGGCTTCGGGATCCACTGTTTTTCTGCACAGAATCTCCTGCTGCATATGAGGGATACGGCCGCTCTTATAAAAACCACACTTTGCCGACCCAACACCTTTTTCGCGATCCGCAGTTTTTCTGTACAGAATCTCCTTCTGCGTATAAGGGACTCGGCCGCTCTTATAAAAACCACCCTTAGACGACCCTACACCTTTTTCGCGATCCGCAGTTTTTCTGCACAGAATCCCCTTCTGCATATAAGGGATTCGGCCGCTCTTATAAAAACCACCCTTAGGCGACCCTACACCTTTTTCGCGATCCGCAGTTTTTCTGCACAGAATCCCCTTCTGCATATAAGGGATACGGCCGCTCTTATAACAGGTTTTCTGCATAGAATCTCCTTCTTTTTAGCCGATCCAACAACTGCTTCGCGATCCACGGTTTTGCTGCAAAGAAACCCCTTCTGCGTAAGCCGCCTATGACCGCTCATATAAAAAACAACCCTTAACCGATCCAACACCGGCCTCGCTTTCCACAGTTTTTCTGCACAGAATCTCCTTCTGCATATAAAGGATTCGGCCGCTCTTATAAAAACCACCCTTAGCCGACCCTACACCTTTTTCGCGATCCGCAGTTTTTCTGCACAGAATCCCCTTCTTATTAGCCGATCCAACACCGGCTTCGGGATCCACTGTTTTTCTGCACAGAATCTCCTGCTGCATATGAGGGATACGGCCGCTCTTATAAAAACCACACTTTGCCGACCCAACACCTTTTTCGCGATCCGCAGTTTTTCTGCACAGAATCTCCTGCTGCGTAAGCGGCCTATGACCGCTCATATAAAAAACAACCCCTAACCGATCCAACACCGGTTTAGTAATCCACCGTCTTTCTGCATAGAATCCCCACATGCGTAGACGGCCTATGACCGCTCTTATTAAAAATTACCCTTAGTCGAGCCAACACCGGCTTCGGGATCCACTGTTTTTCTGCACAGAATCTCCTGCTGCATATGAGGGATACGGCCGCTCTTATAAAAACCACCCTTAGGCGACCCTACACCTTTTTCGCGATCCGCAGTTTTTCTGTACAGAATCTCCTTCTGCATATAAGGGATACGGCCGCTCTTATAACAGTTTTTCTGCATAGAATCTCCTTCTTTTTAGCCGATCCAACACCTGCTTCGCGATCCACGGTTTTGCTGCAAAGAAACCCCTTCTGCGTAAGCCGCCTATGACCGCTCATATAAAAAACAACCCCTAACCGATCCAACACCGGTTTAGTAATCCACCGTCTTTCTGCATAGAATCCCCACATGCGTAGACGGCCTATGACCGCTCTTATTAAAAATTACCCTTAGTCGAGCCAACACCGGCTTCGGGATCCACTGTTTTTCTGCACAGAATCTCCTGCTGCATATGAGGGACACGGCCGCTCTTATAAAAACCACACTTTGCCGACCCAACACCTTTTTCGCGATCCGCAGTTTTTCTGTACAGAATCTCCTTGTGCGTATAAGGGACTCGGCCGCTCTTATAAAAACCAGCCTTAGACGACCCTACACCTTTTTCGCGATCCGCAGTTTTTCTGCACAGAATCCCCACATGCGTAGACGGCCTATGACCGCTCTTATTAAAAATTACCCTTAGTCGAGCCAACACCGGCGTCGGGATCCACTGTTTTTCTGCACAGAATCTCCTGCTGCGTAAGCGGCCTATGACCGCTCATATAAAAAACAACCCCTAACCGATCCAACACCGGTTTAGTAATCCACCGTCTTTCTGCATAGAATCCCCACATGCGTAGACGGCCTATGACCGCTCTTATTAAAAATTACCCTTAGCCGAGCCAACACCGGCTTCGCGATCCACTGTTTTTATGCACAGAATCTCCTTCTTTTTAGCCGATCCAACACCTGCTTCGCGATCCACAGTTTTTCTGCAAAGAATCCCGTTCTGCGTAGGCGGCCTATGACCGCTCATATAAAAAACAACCCTTAACCGATCCAACACCGGCCTCGCTTTCCACAGATTTTCTGCACAGAATACTTTTCTGGGTAGGCGGCATATGACGGCGCTTATTAAAAATTACCCTTAGTCGAGCCAACACCGGCTTCGCGATCCACAGTTTTTCTGCACAGAATCTCCTTCTGCATATAAGGGATACGGCCGCTCTTATAAAAACCACCCATAGCCGACCCAACACCTTTTTCGCGATCCGCAGTTTTTCTGCACAGAATATCCTTCTGCATATGAGGAATACAGTCGCTCTTATAAAAAAACCAATCTTAGCCGACCCAACACATTTGTCGCATTCCACGGTTTTTCTGCACAGAATCTCCTTCTTTTTAGCCGATCCAACACCAGCTTCGCGATCCACGGGTTTTCTGCAAAGAATCCCCTTCTGTGTAGGCGGCCTATGACCGCTCTTATAAAAAACAACCCTTAGCCGGTCCAACACCGGCCTAACTTTCCTCAGATTTTCTGCACAGAATACTTTTCTGGGTAGGCGGCATATGAGGGCGCTTATTTAAAATTACCCTTAGTCGAGCCAACATCGGCTTCGCGATCCACAGTTTTTCTGCACAGAATCTCCTTCTGCATATAAAGGATTCGGCCGCTCTTATAAAAACTACCCTTAGACGACCCTACACCTTTTTCGCGATCCGCAGTTTTCCTGCACAGAATCCCCTTCTTATTAGCCGATCCAACACCGGCTTCGGGATCCACTGTTTTTCTGCACAGAATCTCCTGCTGCATATTAGGGATACCGCCGCTCTTAACAAAACCACCCTTAGCCGACCCAACACCTTTTTGGTGATTAGAATCTCCTTCTTTTTAGCCGATCCAACACCTGCTTCGCGATCCACAGTTTTTCTGCAAAGAATCCCGTTCTGCGTAGGCCGCCTATGACCGCTCATATAAAAAACAACCCTTAACCGATCCAACACCGGCCTCGCTTTCCACAGATTTTTTGCACAGAATACTTTTCTGGGTAGGCGGCGTATGACGGCGCTTATTAAACATTACCCTTAGTCGAGCCAACACCGGCTTCGCGATCCACAGTTTTTCTGTACAGAATCTCTTTCTGCATATAAGGGATACGGCCGCTCTTATAAAAACCACACTTTGCCGACCCAACACCTTTTTCGCGATCCGCAGTTTTTCTGCACAGAATCTCCTTCTGCATATAAGGGATACGGCCGCTCTTATAAAAACCACCCTTAGCCGACCAACACCTTTTTCGCGATCCGCAGGTTTTCTGCACAGAATCCCCTTCTGCATGTAAGGGATACCGCCGCTCTTAACAAAACCACCCTTAGCCGACCAACACCTTTTTCGCGATTAACAGTTTTTATGCATAGAAGCTCCTTCTTTTAAGACGATCCAACACCGGCACCGCCATCCACAGTTTTTCTGCAAAGAATCCCCTTCTGCGTAGGCGGCCTATGACCGCTCATATAAAAAACAACCCTTAACCGGTCCAACACCGGCCTCGCTTTCCTCAGATTTTCTGCACAGAATACTTTTCTGGGTAGGCGGCATATGACGGCGCTTATTAAAAATTACCCTTAGTCGAGCCAACACCGGCTTCGCGATCCACAGTTTTTCTGCACAGAATCTCCTTCTGCATATAAGGGATTCGGCCGCTCTTATAAAAACCACCCTTAGCCGACCCTACACCTTTTTCGCGATCCGCAGTTTTCCTGCACAGAATCCCCTTCTTATTAGCCGATCCAACACCGGCTTCGGGATCCACTGTTTTTCTGCGCAGAATCTCCTGCTGCATACGAGGGATTCGGCCGCTCTTATAAAAACCACCCTTAGCCGACCCTACACCTTTTTCGCGATCCGCAGTTTTTCTGCACAGAATCCCCTTCTTATTAGCCGATCCAACACCTGCTTCGCGATCCACTGTTTTTCTGCACAGAATCTCCTTCTGCATATAAGGGATACAGCCGCTCTTATAAAAAACCACCCTTAGCCGACCCTACACCTTTTTCGCGATTAACAGTTTTTATGCATAGAATCTCCTTTTTTTTAGCCGATCCAACACCGGCTTCGCGATCCACAGTTTTTCTGCACAGAATCTCCTTCTGCATATAAGGGATTCGGCCGCTCTTATAAAAACCACCCTTAGCCGACCCTACACCTTTTTCGCGATCCGCAGTTTTTCTGCACAGAATCCCCTTCTTATTAGCCGATCCAACACCTGCTTCGCGATCCACTGTTTTTCTGCACAGAATCTCCTTCTGCATATAAGGGATACAGCCGCTCTTATAAAAAACCACCCTTAGCCGACCCTACACCTTTTTCGCGATCCGCAGTTTTTCTGCACAGAATCCCCTTCTTATTAGCCGATCCAACACCTGCTTCGCGATCCACTGTTTTTCTGCACAGAATCTCCTTCTGCATATAAGGGATACAGCCGCTCTTATAAAAAACCACCCTTAGCCGACCCTACACCTTTTTCGCGATTAACAGTTTTTCTGCATAGAATCTCCTTCTTTTAAGACGCTCCAACACCGGCACCGCGATCCACAGTTTTTCTGCAAAGAATCCCCTTCTGCGTAGGCGGCCTATGACGGCTCATATAAAAAACAACCCTTAACCGTTCCAACACCGGCCTCGCTTTCCTCAGATTTTCTGCACAGAATACTTTTCTGGGTAGGCGGCATATGACGGCGCTTATTAAAAACTACCCTTAGCCGACCCAACACCTTTTTCGCGATCCGCAGTTTTTCTGTACAGAATCTCTTTCTGCATATAATGGATACGGCCGCTCTTATAACAGTTTTTCTGCATAGACTCTCCTTCTTTTTAGCCGATCCAACACCGGCTTCGGGATCCACTGTTTTTCTGCACAGAATCTCCTGCTGCATATGAGGGATACGGCCGCTCTTATAAACACCACCCTTAGCCAACCCTACACCTTTTTCGCGATTAACAGTTTTTCTGCATAGAATCTCCTTCTTTTAAGACGATCCAACACCGGCACCGCGATCCACAGTTTTTCTGCAAAGAATCCCCTTCTGCGTAGGCGGCCCATGACCGCTCATATAAAAAACAACCCTTAAGCGATCCAACACCGGCCTCGCTTTCCACAGATTTTCTGCACAGAATACTTTTCTGGGTAGGGGGCATATGACGGCGCTTATTAAAAATTTCCCTTAGTCGAGCCAACACCGGCTTCGCGATCCACAGTTTTTCTGCACAGAATCTCCTTCTGCATATAAGGGATACGGCCGCTCCTATAACAGTTTTTCTGCACAGAATCTCCTTCTTTTTAGCCGATCCACGGTTTTTCTGCAAAGAATCCCCTTCTGCGTTAGCGGGCTATGACCGCTCATATAAAAAACAACCCCTAACCGATCCAACACCGGTTTAGTAATCCACCGTCTCTCTGCATAGAATCCCCACATGCGTAGACGGCCTATGACCGCTCTTATTAAAAATTACCCTTAGTCGAGCCAACACCGGCTTCGGGATCCACTGTTTTTCTGCACAGAATCCCCTTCTTATTAGCCGATCCAAAACCCTTTTCGCGCTCCACAGTTTTTCTGCACAGAATCTTCTTCTGCATATAAGGGATACGGCCGCTCTTATAAAAACCACCCTTAGCCGACCCAACACATTTTTCGCGATCCGGAGTTTTTTTGCACAGAATCGCCTCCATATTAGCCGATCCAACAAATGCTTCGCGATCCACAGCTTTTCTGCACAGAATCTCCTTCTGCATATAAGGGATACGGCCGCTCTTATAAGAACCACCCTTAGCCGCCCCCTCTTCGGGTTAGGGGTTTAGAATATGCCCGAGGTAGGCATACCGGTCGTAAGAGGCGACTAATATGCACAAAGGTAATGACGTACAACTCGATGGTTAGTCTACGGATATGATGCCTCTCAATTCTCATTACCCATCTCTCCCTCCTTACGGAAGGAGGGGTGACATGACTTAGAAGGGTCCACTGGTCATCCCAAATTGCTACCACGACAGTCGGGCAGTACCGTAAGGGAGTACCGGGGCGCACCGGATTCATATCCGGCCAAGGACTGTCAGTTCGACAGCACCCCCAAAACCTTCGGGCAGTGTTTTTGTCGTTACAACAACAACAACAACCCTTAGCGGACCCAACACCTTTTTCGCGATCCGGAGTTTTTTTGCACAGAATCGCCTCCATATTAGCCGATCCAACAAATGCTTCGCGATCCACAGCTTTTCTGCACAGAATCTCCTTCTGCATATAAGGGATACGGCCGCTCTTATAAAAACCACCCTTAGCCGACCCAACACCTATTTCGCGATCCGCAGTTTTTTGCACAGAATCCCCTTCTTATTAGTCGGTCCAACAACGGCTTCGTGATCCACAGTTTTTTACACAGAGTCCCCTTTTGCATAGGCGGCCTATGACCGCTCTTATAAAAAACAACCCTTAGCCGATCCAACGCCGGTTTCGCGATCCACGGTTTTTCTGGAAAGAATCCCTTCTGCTTATTCGGCCTATAACCGCTCTTATAAAAAACCATCCTTAGCCGACCCAACCCATTTTTGGCGATTTACAGTTTTTCTGCATAGAATCCCCTTCTGTTTCGTCGATCCAACACCGGCTTCGCGATCCACACTTTTCTGCAAAGATTCCCCTTCTAGGTAGGCGGCCTATGACCGCTCTTATAAAAAAAACCCTTAGCCGATCCAACACCGGTTTAGCAATCCACCGTCTTTCTGCATAGAATCCCCTTATGCGTAGACGGCCTATGACAACTCTTATTAAAAATTACCCTTAGCCGATCCAACACCGGCTTCGGGATCCACTGTATTCTGCACAGAATACCCTTCTGCGTAGGTGGCCTATGACCGCTCTTATAAAAATCACCCTTATCCGATCCAACACCGGCTTCGGGATCCACTATTTTAGGCCGTCCAACACCTACTGCTTTTCTGCACAGAATCTGCTCCTGCATATAAAGGAAACGGCCGCTCTTTTAAAAAAAGCACCCTTAGCCGACCCAACACCTTTTTCGTGATTTAGTCGATCCAAAACCGGTTTAGCAATCCACCGTTTTCTGCACAGAGTGCTCTTCTTATTAGCCGATCTAACACCACCTTCGCGATCCAAAGATTTTCTACACAGAATCTCCTTCTAGGTAGGCGGCCTATGACCGCTCTTATAAAAAAACAACCCTTAGCCGACCCAACACCTTTTCGCGATTAACAGTTTTTCTGCACAGAATCCCCTCCTTATTAGCCGATCCAACACCGGTTTAGCAATCCACCGTTTTCTGCACAGAGTCCCCTTCTTATTAGCCGATCTAACACCAGCTTCGCGATCCAAAGATTTTCTACACAGAATCTCCTTCTACATATGAGGAATACGGCCGCTCTTATAACAAAGAATCGTTAGGCGACACAACACCTTTTTCGCGATCCACAGTTTTTCTGAACAGAATCCCTTCTTATTAGTCGATCCAACAACGGCTTCGTGATCCACAGTTTTCTGCACAGAGTCCCCTTTTGCGTAGGCGGCCAATGACCGCTCTTATTAAAAATGTTCCTTAGCCGGTCCAACACCGGCCTCGCTTTCCTCAGATTTCCTGCACAGAATACTTTTCTGGGTAGGGGGCATATGACGGCGCTTATTAAAAATTACCCTTAGTCGAGCCAACACCGGCTTCGCGATCCACAGTTTTTCTGCATAGAATCTCTTTCTTTTTAGCCGATCCAACACCTGCTTCGCGATCCACCGTTTTTCTGCAAAGAATCCCCTTCTGCGTAGGCGGCCTATGACCGCTCATATAAAAAACAACCTCTAACCGATCCAACACCGGTTTAGTAATCCACCGTCTTTCTGCATAGAATCCCCACATGCGTAGACGGCCTATGACCGCTCTTATTAAAAATTACCCTTAGTCGAGCCAACACCGGCTTCGGGATCCATTGTTTTTCTGCACAGAATCTCCTTCTGCATATGAGAAACACGGCCGCTGTTAAAAACCACCCTTAGCCGAACCAACACCTTTTTCGCGATCCACTGCTTTTCTGCACAGAATCCCCTTCTTATTAGTCGATCCAACAACGGCTTCGTGATCCACAGTTTTCTGCACAGAGTCCCCTTTTGCGTAGGCGGCCAATGACCGCTCTTATTAAAAATGTTCCTTAGCCGATCCTACACCGGCTTCGGGATCCACTGTTTTTCTGCACAGAATGTCTTTCTGCATATAAGGAATACGGCCGCTCTTAAAAAAACCACCCTTAGCCGATCCAACACCAGCTTCGCGATCCACAGTTTTTTTGAACAGAATCCCTTCTTATTAGTCGATCCAACAACGGCTTCGTGATCCACAGTTTTCTGCACAGAGTCCCCTTTTGCGTAGGCGGCCAATGACCGCTCTTATTAAAAATGTCCCTTAGCCGATCATACACCGGCTTCGGGATCCACTGTTTTTCTCCACAGAATCTCTTTCTGCATATGGGGAATACGGCCGCTCCTAAAAAAACCACCCTTAGCCGATCCAACACCAGCTTCGCGATCCACAGTTTTTCTGAACAGAATCCCTTATTATTAGCCGATCCAACACCAGCTTCGCGATCCACAGTTTTTTTGAACAGAATCCCTTCTTATTGGTCGATCCAACAACGGCTTCGTGATCCACAGTTTTCTGCACAGAGTCCCCTTTTGCGTAGGCGGCCAATGACCGCTCTTATTAAAAATGTCCCTTAGCCGATCATACACCGGCTTCGGGATCCACTGTTTTTCTCCACAAAATCTCTTTCTGCATATGGGGAATACGGCCGCTCCTAAAAAAACCACCCTTAGCCGATCCAACACCAGCTTCGCGATCCACAGTTTTTCTGAACAGAATCCCTTATTATTAGCCGATCATACACCGGCTTCGGGATCCACTGTTTTTCTGCACAGAATCTTCTTCTGCATATGGAGAATACGGCCGCTCTTAAAAAAACCACCCTTAGCCGATCCAACACCAGCTCCGCGTTCCACAGATTTTCCGCACAGAATCCTTTTCTGGGTAATCGGCATATGGACACGAATACAAAAAATTACCGTTAGTAGATCCAACACCGTCTTCGAGATCCACCGGCCTCGGGATCCATTGTTTTTCTGCACAGAATACCCTTCTGCGTAGGTGGCCTCTGATTATTAAAAATTACCCTTAGCCGATCCAACACCGGCTTAGGGATCCACAGTTTTTCTGCATAGAATCCCCACATGCGTAGACGGCCTATGGCCGCTCTTATTAAAAATTACCCTTACCCGATCCAACACCTCCTTCGCGATCCACAGTTTTTCTGCAAAGAATCCCCTTCTGCGTAGGCGGCCTATGACCGCTCATATAAAAGACAACCCTTAACCGATCCAACACCGGCCTCGCTTTCCACAGATTTTGTGCACAGAATACTTTTCTGGGTAGGGGGCATATGACGGCGCTTATTAAAAATTACCCTTAGTCGAGCCAACACCGGCTTCGCGATCCACAGTTTTTCTGCATAGAATCTCTTTCTTTTTAGCCGATCCAACACCTGCTTCGCGATCCACCATTTTTCTGCAAAGAATCCCCTTCTGCGTAGGCGGCCTATGACCGCTTATATAAAAAACAACCCCTAACCGATCCAACACCGGTTTAGTAATCCACCGTCTTTCTGCATAGAATCCCCACATGCGTAGACGGCCTATGACCGCTCTTATTAAAAATTACCCTTAGTCGAGCCAACACCGGCTTCGGGATCCATTGTTTTTCTGCACAGAATCTCCTTCTGCATATGAGAAACACGGCCGCTGTTAAAAACCACCCTTAGCCGAACCAACACCTTTTTCGCGATCCACTGCTTTTCTGCACAGAATCCCCTTCTTATTAGCCGATCCAAAACCCTTTTCGCGATCCACAGTTTTTCTGCACAGAATCTTCTTCTGCATATAAGGGATACGGCCGCTCTTATAAGAACCACCCTTAGCCGCCCCCTCTTCGGGTTAGGGGTTTAGAATATCCCCGAGGTAGGCATACCGGTCGTAAGAGGCGACTAATATGCACAAAGGTAATGACGTACAACTCGATGGTTGATCTACGGATATGATGCCTCTCACCTCTCATTACCCATCTCTCCTTCCTTACAGAAGGAGGGGTGACATGACCTAGAAGGTTCCACTGGTCATCCCAAATCGCTACCACGACAGTCGGGCAGTACCGTAAGGGAGTACCGGAGCGCACCGGATTCATATCCGGCCAAGGACTGTCAGTTCGACAGCACCCCCCAAAACCTTCGAGCAGTGTTTTTGTCGTTACAACAACAACAACAACCCTTAGCCGACCCAACACCTTTTTCGCGATCCGGAGTTTTTTTGCACAGAATCGCCTCCTTATTAGCCGATCCAACAACGGCTTGGCGATCCACGGTTTTTCTGCACAGAATATCCTTCTGCATATGAGGAATACAGTCGCTCTTATAAAAAAACCAATCTTAGCCGACCCAACACATTTTTCGCGTTCCACAGTTTTTCTGCACAGAATCTCCTTCTTTTTAGCCGATCCAACACCAGCTTCGCGATCCACAGTTTTCTGCAAAGAATCCCCTTCTGCGTAGGCGGCTTATGACCGCTCTTATAAAAAACAACCCTTAGCCGACCCACCACCGGTTTCGCGATCTAAGTTTTTCTGCATAGAATCCCCTTCTGTTTAGTCGATCCAACACCGGCTTCGCGATCCACAGTTTTCTGCACAGATTCCCCTTCTAGGTAAGCGGCCTAGACCGCTCTTATAAAAAACAACCCTTAGCCGATCCAACACCGGTTTAGCAATCCACCGTCTTTCTGCATAGAATCCCCTTATGCGTAGACGGGCTATGACAACTCTTATTAAAAATTACCCTTAGTCGAGCCAAAACCGCTTTCGGGATCCACTGTATTCTGCACAGAATCCCCTTCTGCGTAGGTGGCCTATGACCGCTCTTATAAAAATCACCCTTATCCGATCCAACACCGGCTTCGGGATACACTATTTTAGGCCGTCCAACACCGGCTTCGGGATCCACTGTTTTTCTGCACAGAATCTCCTCCTGCATATAAGGGAAACGGCCGCTCTTATAGAAACCAACCTTAGCCGACCCAATACCTTTTTCGCGATCCGCAGTTTTTCTGCACAGAATCCCCTCCTTATTAGCCGATCCAACAACGGCTTCGTGATCCACAGTTTTCTGCACAGAGTCCCCTTTTGCGTAGGCGGCCTATGACCGCTCATATAAAAAACAACCCTTAACCGATCCAACACCGGCCTCGGTTTCCTCAGATTTTCTGCACAGAATACTTTTCTGGGTAGACGGCATTTGACGGCGCTTATTAAAAATTACGCTTAGTCGAGCCAACACCTTTTTCGCGATCCACAGTTTTTCTGCACAGAATCTCCTTCTGCATATAAGGGATTCGGCCGCTCCTATAAAAACCACCCTTAGCCGACCCTACACCTTTTTCGCGGTCCGAAGTTTTTCTGCACAGAATCCCCTTCTTATAAGCCGATCCAACACCGGCTTCGGGATCCACTGTTTTTCTGCACAGAATCTCCTGCTGCGTAAGCGGCCTATGACCGCTCATATAAAAAACAACCCCTAACCGATCCAACACCGGTTTAGTAATCCACCGTCTTTCTGCATAGAATCCCCACATGCGTAGACGGCCTATGACCGCTCTTATTAAAAATTACCCTTAGTCGAGCCAAAACCGCTTTCGGGATCCACTGTTTTCCTGCACAGAATCTCCTTCTGCACATAAGGGATTCGGCCGCTCTTATAAAAAACAACCCTTAACCGATCCAACACCGGCCTCGCTTTCCACAGATTTTCTGCACAGAATACTTTTCTGGGTAGGCGGCATATGACGGCGCTTATTAAAAATTACCCTTAGTCGAGCCAACACCGGCTTCGCGATCCACAGTTTTTCTGCACAGAATCTCCTTCTGCATATAAGGGATACGGCCGCTCTTATAAAAACCACCCATAGCCGACCCAACACCTTTTTCGCGATCCGCAGTTTTTCTGCACGGAATCCCCTCCTTATTAGCCGGTCCAACAACGGCTTCGTGATCCACGGTTTTTCTGCACAGAATATCCTTCTGCATATGAGGAATACAGTCGCTCTTATAAAAAAACCAATCTTAGCCGACCCAACACATTTTTCGCGTTCCACAGTTTTTCTGCACAGAATCTCCTTCTTTTTAGCCGATCCAACACCAGCTTCGCAATCCACGGGTTTTCTGCAAATAATGCCCTTCTGCGTAGGCGGCCTATGACCGCTCTTATAAAAAACAACCCTTAACCGGTCCAACACCGGCCTCGCTTTCCTCAGATTTTCTGCACAGAATACTTTTCTGGGTAGGCGGCATATGACGGCGCTTATTAAAAATTACCCTTAGTCGAGCCAACACCGGCTTCGCGATCCACAGTTTTTCTGCACAGAATCTCCTTCTGCATATGAGGAATTCGGCCGCTCTTATAAAAACCACCCTTAGCCGACCCTACACCTTTTTCGCGATCCGCAGTTTTTCTGCACAGAATCCCCTTCTTATTAGCCGATCCAACACCGGCTTCGGGATCCACTGTTTTTCTGCGCAGAATCTCCTGCTGCATACGAGGGATTCGGCCGCTCTTATAAAAACCACCCTTAGCCGACCCTACACCTTTTTCGCGATCCGCAGTTTTTCTGCACAGAATCCCCTTCTTATTAGCCGACCCAACACCTTTTTCGCGATCCGCAGTTTTTCTGCACAGAATCCCTTCTTTATTAGCCGATCCAACAACGGCTTCGTGATCCACGGTTTTTCTGCACAGAATATCCTTCTGCATATGAGGAATACAGTCGCTCTTATAAAAAAACCAATCTTAGCCGACCCAACACATTTTTCGCGTTCCACAGTTTTTATGCAACCCCTAACCGATCCAACACCGGTTTGGTAATCCACCGTCTTTCTGCATAGAATCCCCACATGCGGAGACGGCCTATGACCGCTCTTATTAAAAATTACCCTTAGTCGAGCCAAAACCGCTTTCGGGATCCACTGTTTTTCTGCACAGAATCTCCTTCTGCATATAAGGGATTCGGCCGCTCTTATAAAAAACAACCCTTAACCGATCCAACACCGACCTCGCTTTCCTCAGATTTTCTGCACAGAATACTTTTCTGGGTAGGCGGCATATGACGGCGCTTATTAAAAATTACCCTTAGTCGAGCCAACACCGGCTTCGCGATCCACAGTTTTTCTGCACAGAATCTCCTTCTGCATATAAGGGATACGGCCGCTCTTATAAAAACCACCCATAGCCGACCCAACACCTTTTTCGCGATCCGCAGTTTTTCTGCACAGAATCCCCTCCTTATTAGCCGGTCCAACAACGGCTTCGTGATCCACGGTTTTTCTGCACAGAATATCCTTCTGCATATGAGGAATACAGTCGCTCTTATAAAAAAACCAATCTTAGCCGACCCAACACATTTTTCGCGTTCCACAGTTTTTCTGCACAGAATCTCCTTCTTTTTAGCCGATCCAACACCAGCTTCGCGATCCACGGGTTTTCTGCAAAGAATGCCCTTCTGCGTAGCCGGCCTATGACCGCTCTTATAAAAAACAACCCTTAACCGGTCCAACACCGGCCTCGTTTTCCTCAGTTTTCTGCACAGAATACTTTTCTGGGTAGGCGGCATATGACGGCGCTTATTAAAAATTACCCTTAGTCGAGCCAACACCGGCTTCGCGATCCACAGTTTTTCTGCACAGAATCTCCTTCTGCATATAAGGGATTCGGCCGCTCTTATAAAAACCACCCTTAGCCGACCCTACACCTTTTTCGCGATCCGCAGTTTTTCTGCACAGAATCCCCTTCTTATTAGCCGATCCAACACCGGCTTCGCGATCCACGGGTTTTCTGCAAAGAATGCCCTTCTGCGTAGGCGGCCTATGACCGCTCTTATAAAAAACAACCCTTAACCGGTCCAACACCGGCCTCGCTTTCCTCAGATTTTCTGCACAGAATACTTTTCTGGGTAGGCGGCATATGACGGCGCTTATTAAAAATTACCCTTAGTCGAGCCAACACCGGCTTCGCGATCCACAGTTTTTCTGCACAGAATCTCCTTCTTATTAGCCGATCCAACACCGGCTTCGCGATCCACTGTTTTTCTGCACAGAATCTCCTTCTTTTTAGCTTATCCAACACCTTTTTCGCGATCCGCAGTTTTTCTGCACAGTATCTCCTGCTGCATATGAGGGATACGGCCGCTCTTATAAAAACCACACTTTGCCGACCCTACACCTTTTTCGCGATCCACTGTTTTTCTGCACAGAATCTCCTGCTGCATATAAGGGATTCGGCCGCTCTTATAAAAAACAACCCTTAACCGCTCTTATAAAAACCACCCTTAGCCGACCCTACATCTTTTTCGCGATCCGCAGTTTTTCTGCACAGAATCCCCTTCTTATTAGCCGATCCAACACCGGCTTCGCGATCCACTGTTTTTCTGCACAGAATCTCCTTCTTTTTAGCTTATCCAACACCTGCTTCGCGATCCACTGTTTTTCTGCACAGAATCTCCTGCTGCATATGAGGGATACGGCCGCTCTTATAAAAACCACACTTTGCCGACCCTACACCTTTTTCGCGATCCGCAGTTTTTCTGCACAGAATCCCCTTCTTATTAGCCGATCCAACACCGGCTTCGGGATCCACTGTTTTTCTGCACAGAATCTCCTGCTGCGTAAGCGGCCTATGACCGCTCATATAAAAAACAACCCCTAACCGATCCAACACCGGTTTAGTAATCCACCGTCTTTCTGCATAGAATCCCCACATGCGTAGACGGCCTATGACCGCTCTTATTAAAAATTACCCTTAGTCGAGCCAACATCGGCTTCGCGATCCACAGTTTTTCTGCACAGAATCTCCTTCTGCATATAAAGGATTCGGCCGCTCTTATAAAAACCACCCTTAGACGACCCTACACCTTTTTCGCGATCCGCAGTTTTTCTGCACAGAATCCCCTTCTTATTAGCCGATCCAACACCGGCTTCGGGATCCACTGTTTTTCTGCACAGAATCTCCTGCTGCGTAAGCGGCCTATGACCGCTCATATAAAAAACAACCCCTAACCGATCCAACACCGGTTTAGTAATCCACCGTCTTTCTGCATAGAATCCCCACATGCGTAGACGGCCTATGACCGCTCTTATTAAAAATTACCCTTAGTCGAGCCAACACCGGCTTCGGGATCCACTGTTTTTCTGCACAGAATCTCCTGCTGCATATGGGGGATACGGCCGCTCTTATAAAAACCAAACTTAGCCGACCCAACACCTGTTTCGCGATCCGCAGTTTTTCTGCACAGAATCCCCTTCTGCATATTAGGGATTCGGCCGCTCTTATAAAAACCACCCTTAGACGACCCTACACCTTTTTCGCGATCCGCAGTTTTTCTGCACAGAATCCCCTTCTTATTAGCCGATCCAACACCGGCTTCGGGATCCACTGTTTTTCTGCACAGAATCTCCTGCTGCGTAAGCGGCCTATGACCGCTCATATAAAAAACAACCCCTAACCGATCCAACACCGGTTTAGTAATCCACCGTCTTTCTGCATAGAATCCCCACATGCGTAGACGGCCTATGACCGCTCTTATTAAAAATTACCCTTAGTCGAGCCAACACCGGCTTCGGGATCCACTGTTTTTCTGCACAGAATCTCCTGCTGCATATGGGGGATACGGCCGCTCTTATAAAAACCAAACTTAGCCGACCCAACACCTTTTTCGCGATCCGCAGTTTTTCTGCACAAAATCTCCTGCTGCGTAAGCGGCCTATGACCGCTCATATAAAAAACAACCCCTAACCGATCCAACACCGGTTTAGTAATCCACCGTCTTTCTGCATAGAATCCCCACATGCGTAGACGGCCTATGACCGCTCTTATTAAAAATTACCCTTAGTCGAGCCAACACCGGCTTCGGGATCCACTGTTTTTCTGCACAGAATCTCCTGCTGCATATGGGGGATACGGCCGCTCTTATAAAAACCAAACTTAGCCGACCCAACACCTGTTTCGCGATCCGCAGTTTTTCTGCACAGAATCCCCTTCTGCATATTAGGGATTCGGCCGCTCTTATAAAAACCACCCTTAGCCGACCCTACACCTTTTTCGCGATCCGCAGTTTTTCTGCACAGAATCCCCTTCTTATTAGCCGATCCAACACCGGCTTCGGGATCCACTGTTTTTCTGCACAGAATCTCCTGCTGCGTAAGCGGCCTATGACCGCTCATATAAAAAACAACCCCTAACCGATCCAACACCGGTTTAGTAATCCACCGTCTTTCTGCATAGAATCCCCACATGCGTAGACGGCCTATGACCGCTCTTATTAAAAATTACCCTTAGTCGAGCCAACACCGGCTTCGGGATCCACTGTTTTTCTGCACAGAATCCCCTTCTGCATATTAGGGATTCGGCCGCTCTTATAAAAACCACCCTTAGCCGACCCTACACCTTTTTCGCGATCCGCAGTTTTTCTGCACAGAATCCCCTTCTTATTAGCCGATCCAACACCGGCTTCGGGATCCACTGTTTTTCTGCACAGAATCTCCTGCTGCGTAAGCGGCCTATGACCGCTCATATAAAAAACAACCCCTAACCGATCCAACACCGGTTTAGTAATCCACCGTCTTTCTGCATAGAATCCCCACATGCGTAGACGGCCTATGACCGCTCTTATTAAAAATTACCCTTAGTCGAGCCAACATCGGCTTCGCGATCCACAGTTTTTCTGCACAGAATCTCCTTCTGCATATAAAGGATTCGGCCGCTCTTATAAAAACCACCCTTAGACGACCCTACACCTTTTTCGCGATCCGCAGTTTTTCTGCACAGAATCCCCTTCTTATTAGCCGATCCAACACCGGCTTCGGGGTCCACTGTTTTTCTGCACAGAATCTCCTGCTGCATATTAGGGATACGGCCGCTCTTAACAAAACCACCCTTAGCCGACCCAACACCTTTTTGGTGATTAGAATCTCCTTCTTTTTAGCCGATCCAACACCTGCTTCGCGATCCACAGTTTTTCTGCAAAGAATCCCGTTCTGCGTAGGCGGCCTATGACCGCTCATATAAAAAACAACCCTTAACCGATCCAACACCGGCCTCGCTTTCCACAGATTTTCTGCACAGAATACTTTTCTGGGTAGGCGGCATATGACGGCGCTTATTAAAAACTACCCTTAGTCGAGCCAACACCGGCTTCGCGATCCACAGTTTTTCTGCACAGAATCTCCTTCTGCATATAAGGGACCCGGCCGCTCTTATAAGAACCACCCATAGCCGACCCAACACCTTTTTCGCGATCCGCAGTTTTTCTGCACAGAATCCCCTCCTTATTGGCCGATCCAACAACGGCTTCGTGATCCACGGTTTTTCTGCACAGAATATCCTTCTGCATATGAGGAATACAGTCGCTCTTATAAAAAAACCAATCTTAGCCGACCCAACACATTTTTCGCGTTCCACAGTTTTTCTGCACAGAATCTCCTTCTTTTTAGCCGATCCAACACCAGCTTCGCGATCCACGGGTTTTCTGCAAAGAATCCCCTTCTGTGTAGGCGGCCTATGACCGCTCTTATAAAAAACAACCCTTAACCGGTCCAACACCAGCCTCACTTTCCTCAGATTTTCTGCACAGAATACTTTTCTGGGTAGGCGGCATATGACGGCGCTTATTAAAAATTACCCTTAGTGGAGCCAACACCGGCTCCGCGATCCACAGTTTTTCTGCACAGAATCTCCTTCTGCATATAAGGGACCCGGCCGCTCTTATAAGAACCACCCATAGCCGACCCAACACCTTTTTCGCGATCCGCAGTTTTTCTGCACAGAATCCCCTCCTTATTGGCCGATCCAACAACGGCTTCGTGATCCACGGTTTTTCTGCACAGAATATCCTTCTGCATATGAGGAATACAGTCGCTCTTATAAAAAAACCAATCTTAGCCGACCCAACACATTTTTCGCGTTCCACAGTTTTTCTGCACAGAATCTCCTTCTTTTTAGCCGATCCAACACCAGTTTCGCGATCCACGGGTTTTCTGCAAAGAATCCCCTTCTGTGTAGGCGGCCTATGACCGCTCTTATAAAAAACAACCCTTAACCGGTCCAACACCGGCCTCACTTTCCTCAGATTTTCTGCACAGAATACTTTTCTGGGTAGGCGGCATATGACGGCGCTTATTAAAAATTACCCTTAGTGGAGCCAACACCGGCTTCGCGATCCACAGTTTTTCTGCACAGAATCTCCTTCTGCATATAAGGGACCCGGCCGCTCTTATAAGAACCACCCATAGCCGACCCAACACCTTTTTCGCGATCCGCAGTTTTTCTGCACAGAATCCCCTCCTTATTGGCCGATCCAACAACGGCTTCGTGATCCACGGTTTTTCTGCACAGAATATCCTTCTGCATATGAGGAATACAGTCGCTCTTATAAAAAAACCAATCTTAGCCGACCCAACACATTTTTCGCGTTCCACAGTTTTTCTGCACAGAATCTCCTTCTTTTTAGCCGATCCAACACCGGCTTCGGGATCCACTGTTTTTCTGCACAAAATCTCCTGCTGCGTAAGCGGCCTATGACCGCTCATATAAAAAACAACCCCTAACCGATCCAACACCGGTTTAGTAATCCACCGTCTTTCTGCATAGAATCCCCACATGCGTAGACGGCCTATGACCGCTCTTATTAAAAATTACCCTTAGTCGAGCCAACACCGGCTTCGGGATCCACTGTTTTTCTGCACAGAATCTCCTGCTGCATATGGGGGATACGGCCGCTCTTATAAAAACCAAACTTAGCCGACCCAACACCTGTTTCGCGATCCGCAGTTTTTCTGCACAGAATCCCCTTCTGCATATTAGGGATTCGGCCGCTCTTATAAAAACCACCCTTAGCCGACCCTACACCTTTTTCGCGATCCGCAGTTTTTCTGCACAGAATCCCCTTCTTATTAGCCGATCCAACACCGGCTTCGGGATCCACTGTTTTTCTGCACAGAATCTCCTGCTGCGTAAGCGGCCTATGACCGCTCATATAAAAAACAACCCCTAACCGATCCAACACCGGTTTAGTAATCCACCGTCTTTCTGCATAGAATCCCCACATGCGTAGACGGCCTATGACCGCTCTTATTAAAAATTACCCTTAGTCGAGCCAACACCGGCTTCGGGATCCACTGTTTTTCTGCACAGAATCCCCTTCTGCATATTAGGGATTCGGCCGCTCTTATAAAAACCACCCTTAGCCGACCCTACACCTTTTTCGCGATCCGCAGTTTTTCTGCACAGAATCCCCTTCTTATTAGCCGATCCAACACCGGCTTCGGGATCCACTGTTTTTCTGCACAGAATCTCCTGCTGCGTAAGCGGCCTATGACCGCTCATATAAAAAACAACCCCTAACCGATCCAACACCGGTTTAGTAATCCACCGTCTTTCTGCATAGAATCCCCACATGCGTAGACGGCCTATGACCGCTCTTATTAAAAATTACCCTTAGTCGAGCCAACATCGGCTTCGCGATCCACAGTTTTTCTGCACAGAATCTCCTTCTGCATATAAAGGATTCGGCCGCTCTTATAAAAACCACCCTTAGACGACCCTACACCTTTTTCGCGATCCGCAGTTTTTCTGCACAGAATCCCCTTCTTATTAGCCGATCCAACACCGGCTTCGGGGTCCACTGTTTTTCTGCACAGAATCTCCTGCTGCATATTAGGGATACGGCCGCTCTTAACAAAACCACCCTTAGCCGACCCAACACCTTTTTGGTGATTAGAATCTCCTTCTTTTTAGCCGATCCAACACCTGCTTCGCGATCCACAGTTTTTCTGCAAAGAATCCCGTTCTGCGTAGGCGGCCTATGACCGCTCATATAAAAAACAACCCTTAACCGATCCAACACCGGCCTCGCTTTCCACAGATTTTCTGCACAGAATACTTTTCTGGGTAGGCGGCATATGACGGCGCTTATTAAAAATTACCCTTAGTGGAGCCAACACCGGCTCCGCGATCCACAGTTTTTCTGCACAGAATCTCCTTCTGCATATAAGGGATACGGCCGCTCTTATAAAAACCACCCATAGCCGACCCAACACCTTTTTCGCGATCCGCAGTTTTTCTGCACAGAATCCCCTCCTTATTAGCCGATCCAACAACGGCTTCGTGATCCACGGTTTTTCTGCACAGAATATCCTTCTGCATATGAGGAATACAGTCGCTCTTATAAAAAAACCAATCTTAGCCGACCCAACACATTTTTCGCGTTCCACAGTTTTTCTGCACAGAATCTCCTTCTTTTTAGCCGATCCAACACCAGTTTCGCGATCCACGGGTTTTCTGCAAAGAATCCCCTTCTGTGTAGGCGGCCTATGACCGCTCTTATAAAAAACAACCCTTAACCGGTCCAACACCGGCCTCACTTTCCTCAGATTTTCTGCACAGAATACTTTTCTGGGTAGGCGGCATATGACGGCGCTTATTAAAAATTACCCTTAGTGGAGCCAACACCGGCTTCGCGATCCACAGTTTTTCTGCACAGAATCTCCTTCTGCATATAAGGGACCCGGCCGCTCTTATAAGAACCACCCATAGCCGACCCAACACCTTTTTCGCGATCCGCAGTTTTTCTGCACAGAATCCCCTCCTTATTGGCCGATCCAACAACGGCTTCGTGATCCACGGTTTTTCTGCACAGAATATCCTTCTGCATATGAGGAATACAGTCGCTCTTATAAAAAAACCAATCTTAGCCGACCCAACACATTTTTCGCGTTCCACAGTTTTTCTGCACAGAATCTCCTTCTTTTTAGCCGATCCAACACCAGCTTCGCGATCCACGGGTTTTCTGCAAAGAATCCCCTTCTGTGTAGGCGGCCTATGACCGCTCTTATAAAAAACAACCCTTAACCGGTCCAACACCAGCCTCACTTTCCTCAGATTTTCTGCACAGAATACTTTTCTGGGTAGGCGGCATATGACGGCGCTTATTAAAAATTACCCTTAGTCGAGCCAACATCGGCTTCGCGATCCACAGTTTTTCTGCACAGAATCTCCTTCTGCATATAAAGGATTCGGCCGCTCTTATAAAAACCACCCTTAGACGACCCTACACCTTTTTCGCGATCCGCAGTTTTTCTGCACAGAATCCCCTTCTTATTAGCCGATCCAACACCGGCTTCGGGATCCACTGTTTTTCTGCACAGAATCTCCTGCTGCATATTAGGGATACCGCCGCTCTTAACAAAACCACCCTTAGCCGACCCAACACCTTTTTGGTGATTAGAATCTCCTTCTTTTTAGCCGATCCAACACCTGCTTCGCGATCCACAGTTTTTCTGCAAAGAATCCCGTTCTGCGTAGGCGGCCTATGACCGCTCATATAAAAAACAACCCTTAACCGATCCAACACCGGCCTCGCTTTCCACAGATTTTCTGCACAGAATACTTTTCTGGGTAGGCGGCATATGACGGCGCTTATT
The DNA here is from genome assembly GCA_949987695.1 of Merzomyia westermanni. Taxonomy (NCBI): domain Eukaryota; kingdom Metazoa; phylum Arthropoda; class Insecta; order Diptera; family Tephritidae; genus Merzomyia; species Merzomyia westermanni. The sequence goes on along the minus strand of OX465292.1, from coordinate 100,289,119 downwards.
AAAAATTACCCTTAGTGGAGCCAACACCGGCTTCGCGATCCACAGTTTTTCTGCACAGAATGTCCTTCTGCGTATAAGGGATACGGCCGCTCTTATAAAAACCACCCATAGCCGACCCAACACCTTTTTGGTGATTAGAATCTCCTTCTTTTTAGCCGATCCAACACCTGCTTCGCGATCCACAGTTTTTCTGCAAAGAATCCCGTTCTGCGTAGGCGGCCTATGACCGCTCATATAAAAAACAACCCTTAACCGATCCAACACCGGCTTCGCTTTCCACAGATTTTCTGCACAGAATACTTTTCTGGGTAGGCGGCATATGACGGCGCTTATTAAAAATTACCCTTAGTGGAGCCAACACCGGCTTCGCGATCCACAGTTTTTCTGCACAGAATGTCCTTCTGCGTATAAGGGATACGGCCGCTCTTATAAAAACCACCCATAGCCGACCCAACACCTTTTTGGTGATTAGAATCTCCTTCTTTTTAGCCGATCCAACACCTGCTTCGCGATCCACAGTTTTTCTGCAAAGAATCCCGTTCTGCGTAGGCGGCCTATGACCGCTCATATAAAAAACAACCCTTAACCGATCCAACACCGGCTTCGCTTTCCACAGATTTTCTGCACAGAATACTTTTCTGGGTAGGCGGCATATGACGGCGCTTATTAAAAACTACCCTTAGTCGAGCCAACACCGGCTTCGCTTTCCACAGTTTTTCTGCACAGAATCCCCTTCTTATTAGCCGATCCAACACCGGCTTCGGGATCCACTGTTTTTCTGCACAGAATCTCCTGCTGCATATTAGGGATACCGCCGCTCTTAACAAAACCACCCTTAGCCGACCCAACATCTTTTTGGTGATTAGAATCTCCTTCTTTTTAGCCGATCCAACACCTGCTTCGCGATCCACAGTTTTTCTGCAAAGAATCCCGTTCTGCGTAGGCGGCCTATGACCGCTCATATAAAAAACAACCCTTAACCGATCCAACACCGGCTTCGCTTTCCACAGATTTTCTGCACAGAATACTTTTCTGGGTAGGCGGCATATGACGGCGCTTATTAAAAACTACCCTTAGTCGAGCCAACACCGGCTTCGCGATCCACAGTTTTTCTTTACAGAATCCCCTTCTGCATGTAAGGGATACCGCCGCTCTTAACAAAACCACCCTTAGCCGACCAACACCTTTTTCGCGATTAACAGTTTTTATGCATAGAATCTCCTTCTTTTAAGACGATCCAACACCGGCACCGCCATCCACAGTTTTTCTGCAAAGAATCCCCTTCTGCGTAGGCGGCCTATGACCGCTCATATAAAAAACAACCCTTAACCGGTCCAACACCGGCCCCGCTTTCCTCAGATTTTCTGCACAGAATACTTTTCTGGGTAGGCGGCATATGACGGCGCTTATTAAAAATTACCCTTAGTCGAGCCAACATCGGCTTCGCGATCCACAGTTTTTCTGCACAGAATCTCCTTCTGCACATAAAGGATACGGCCGCTCTTATAAAAACCACCCATAGCCGACCCAACACCTTTTTCGCGATCCGCAGTTTTTCTGCACAGAATCCCCTCCTTATTAGCCGATCCAACAACGGCTTCGTGATCCACGGTTTTTCTGCACAGAATATCCTTCTGCATATGAGGAATACAGTCGCTCTTATAAAAAAACCAATCTTAGCCGACCCAACACATTTTTCGCGTTCGACAGTTTTTCTGTCCGGATATCCTTCTTTTTAGGCGATCCAACACCAGCTTCGCGATCCACGGGTTTTCTGCAAAGAATCCCCTTCTGTGTAGGCGGCCTATGACCGCTCTTATAAAAAGCAACCCTTAACCGGTCCAACACCGGCCTCACTTTCCTCAGATTTTCTGCACAGAATACTTTTCTGGGTAGGCGGCATATGACGGCGCTTATTAAAAATTACCCTTAGTCGAGCCAACATCGGCTTCGCGATCCACAGTTTTTCTGCACAGAATCTCCTTCTGCATATAAGGGATACGGCCGCTCTTATAAGAACCACCCATAGCCGACCCAACACCTTTTTCGCGATCCGCAGTTTTTCTGCACAGAATCCCCTCCTTATTGGCCGATCCAACAACGGCTTCGTGATCCACGGTTTTTCTGCACAGAATATCCTTCTGCATATGAGGAATACAGTCGCTCTTATAAAAAAACCAATCTTAGCCGACCCAACACATTTTTCGCGTTCCACAGTTTTTCTGCACAGAATCTCCTTCTTTTTAGCCGATCCAACACCAGCTTCGCGATCCACGGGTTTTCTGCAAAGAATCCCCTTCTGTGTAGGCGGCCTATGACCGCTCTTATAAAAAACAACCCTTAACCGGTCCAACACCAGCCTCACTTTCCTCAGATTTTCTGCACAGAATACTTTTCTGGGTAGGCGGCATATGACGGCGCTTATTAAAAATTACCCTTAGTCGAGCCAACATCGGCTTCGCGATCCACAGTTTTTCTGCACAGAATCTCCTTCTGCATATAAGGGATACGGCCGCTCTTATAAGAACCACCCATAGCCGACCCAACACCTTTTTCGCGATCCGCAGTTTTTCTGCACAGAATCCCCTCCTTATTGGCCGATCCAACAACGGCTTCGTGATCCACGGTTTTTCTGCACAGAATATCCTTCTGCATATGAGGAATACAGTCGCTCTTATAAAAAAACCAATCTTAGCCGACCCAACACATTTTTCGCGTTCCACAGTTTTTCTGCACAGAATCTCCTTCTTTTTAGCCGATCCAACACCAGCTTCGCGATCCACGGGTTTTCTGCAAAGAATCCCCTTCTGTGTAGGCGGCCTATGACCGCTCTTATAAAAAACAACCCTTAACCGGTCCAACACCAGCCTCACTTTCCTCAGATTTTCTGCACAGAATACTTTTCTGGGTAGGCGGCATATGACGGCGCTTATTAAAAATTACCCTTAGTCGAGCCAACATCGGCTTCGCGATCCACAGTTTTTCTGCACAGAATCTCCTTCTGCATATAAAGGATTCGGCCGCTCTTATAAAAACCACCCTTAGACGACCCTACACCTTTTTCGCGATCCGCAGTTTTTCTGCACAGAATCCCCTTCTTATTAGCCGATCCAACACCGGCTTCGGGATCCACTGTTTTTCTGCACAGAATCTCCTACTGCATATTAGGGATACCGCCGCTCTTAACAAAACCACCCTTAGCCGACCCAACACCTTTTTGGTGATTAGAATCTCCTTCTTTTTAGCCGATCCAACACCTGCTTCGCGATCCACAGTTTTTCTGCAAAGAATCCCGTTCTGCGTAGGCGGCCTATGACCGCTCATATAAAAAACAACCCTTAACCGATCCAACACCGGCCTCGCTTTCCACAGATTTTCTGCACAGAATACTTTTCTGGGTAGGCGGCATATGACGGCGCTTATTAAAAATTACCCTTAGTGGAGCCAACACCGGCTTCGCGATCCACAGTTTTTCTGCACAGAATGTCCTTCTGCGTATAAGGGATACGGCCGCTCTTATAAAAACCACCCATAGCCGACCCAACACCTTTTTCGCGATCCGCAGTTTTTCTGCACAGAATCCCCTTCTTATTAGCCGATCCAACACCGGCTTCGGGATCCACTGTTTTTCTGCACAGAATCTCCTGCTGCATATTAGGGATACCGCCGCTCTTAACAAAACCACCCTTAGCCGACCCAACACCTTTTTGGTGATTAGAATCTCCTTCTTTTTAGCCGATCCAACACCTGCTTCGCGATCCACAGTTTTTCTGCAAAGAATCCCGTTCTGCGTAGGCGGCCTATGACCGCTCATATAAAAAACAACCCTTAACCGATCCAACACCGGCCTCGCTTTCCACAGATTTTCTGCACAGAATACTTTTCTGGGTAGGCGGCATATGACGGCGCTTATTAAAAATTACCCTTAGTGGAGCCAACACCGGCTTCGCGATCCACAGTTTTTCTGCACAGAATGTCCTTCTGCGTATAAGGGATACGGCCGCTCTTATAAAAACCACCCATAGCCGACCCAACACCTTTTTCGCGATCCGCAGTTTTTCTGCACAGAATCCCCTCCTTATTAGCCGATCCAACAACGGCTTCGGGATCCACTGTTTTTCTGCACAGAATCTCCTGCTGCATATTAGGGATACCGCCGCTCTTAACAAAACCACCCTTAGCCGACCCAACATCTTTTTGGTGATTAGAATCTCCTTCTTTTTAGCCGATCCAACACCTGCTTCGCGATCCACAGTTTTTCTGCAAAGAATCCCGTTCTGCGTAGGCGGCCTATGACCGCTCATATAAAAAACAACCCTTAACCGATCCAACACCGGCTTCGCTTTCCACAGATTTTCTGCACAGAATACTTTTCTGGGTAGGCGGCATATGACGGCGCTTATTAAAAACTACCCTTAGTCGAGCCAACACCGGCTTCGCGATCCACAGTTTTTCTTTACAGAATCCCCTTCTGCATGTAAGGGATACCGCCGCTCTTAACAAAACCACCCTTAGCCGACCAACACCTTTTTCGCGATTAACAGTTTTTATGCATAGAATCTCCTTCTTTTAAGACGATCCAACACCGGCACCGCCATCCACAGTTTTTCTGCAAAGAATCCCCTTCTGCGTAGGCGGCCTATGACCGCTCATATAAAAAACAACCCTTAACCGGTCCAACACCGGCCTCGCTTTCCTCAGATTTTCTGCACAGAATACTTTTCTGGGTAGGCGGCATATGACGGCGCTTATTAAAAATTACCCTTAGTGGAGCCAACACCGGCTTCGCGATCCACAGTTTTTCTGCACAGAATCTCCTTCTGCATATAAGGGATACGGCCGCTTTTATAAAAACCACACTTAGCCGACCAACAACTTTTTCGCGATCCGCAGGTTTTCTGCGCAGAATCCCCTTCTGCGTGTAAGGGATACCGCCGCTCTTAACAAAACCACCCTTAGCCGACCAACACCTTTTTCGCGATTAACAGTTTTTATGCATAGAATCTCCTTCTTTTAAGACGATCCAACACCGGCACCGCCATCCACAGTTTTTCTGCAAAGAATCCCCTTCTGCATATGAGGAATACAGTCGCTCTTATAAAAAAACCAATCTTAGCCGACCCAACACATTTTTCGCGTTCCACAGTTTTTCTGCACAGAATCTCCTTCTTTTTAGCCGATCCAACACCAGCTTCGCGATCCACGGGTTTTCTGCAAAGAATCCCCTTCTGTGTAGGCGGCCTATGACCGCTCTTATAAAAAACAACCCTTAACCGGTCCAACACCGGCCTCACTTTCCTCAGATTTTCTGCACAGAATACTTTTCTGGGTAGGCGGCATATGACGGCGCTTATTAAAAATTACCCTTAGTGGAGCCAACACCGGTTTCGCGATCCACAGTTTTTCTGCACAGAATCTCCTTCTGCATATAAGAGATACGGCCGCTCTTATAAAAACCACCCATAGCCGACCCAACACCTTTTTCGCGATCCGCAGTTTTTCTGCACAGAATCCCCTTCTTATTAGCCGATCCAACACCGGCTTCGGGATCCACTGTTTTTCTGCACAGAATCTTCTGCTGCATATTAGGGATACCGCCGCTCTTAACAAAACCACCCTTAGCCGACCCAACACCTTTTTGGTGATTAGAATCTCCTTCTTTTTAGCCGATCCAACACCTGCTTCGCCATCCACAATTTTTCTGCAAAGAATCCCGTTCTGCGTAGGCGGCCTATGACCGCTCATATAAAAAACAACCCTTAACCGATCCAACACCGGCCTCGCTTTCCACAGATTTTCTGCACAGAATACTTTTCTGGGTAGGCGGCATATGACGGCGCTTATTAAAAATTACCCTTAGTCGAGCCAACATCGGCTTCGCGATCCACAGTTTTTCTGCACAGAATCTCCTTCTGCATATAAAGGATTCGGCCGCTCTTATAAAAACCACCCTTAGACGACCCTACACCTTTTTGGTGATTAGAATCTCCTTCTTTTTAGCCGATCCAACACCTGCTTCGCGATCCACAGTTTTTCTGCAAAGAATCCCGTTCTGCGTAGGCGGCCTATGACCGCTCATATAAAAAACAACCCTTAACCGATCCAACACCGGCCTCGCTTTCCACAGATTTTCTGCACAGAATACTTTTCTGGGTAGGCGGCATATGACGGCGCTTATTAAAAATTACCCTTAGTGGAGCCAACACCGGTTTCGCGATCCACAGTTTTTCTGCACAGAATCTCCTTCTGCATATAAGGGATACGGCCGCTCTTATAAAAACCACCCATAGCCGACCCAACACCTTTTTCGCGATCCGCAGTTTTTCTGCACAGAATCCCCTTCTTATTACCCGATCCAACACCGGCTTCGGGATCCACTGTTTTGCTGCACAGAATCTCCTGCTGCATATTAGGGATACCGCCGCTCTTAACAAAACCACCCTTAGCCGACCCAACACCTTTTTGGTGATTAGAATCTCCTTCTTTTTAGCCGATCCAACACCTGCTTCGCGATCCACAGTTTTTCTGCAAAGAATCCCGTTCTGCGTAGGCGGCCTATGACCGCTCATATAAAAAACAACCCTTAACCGATCCAACACCGGCCTCGCTTTCCACAGATTTTCTGCACAGAATACTTTTCTGGGTAGGCGGCATATGACGGCGCTTATTAAAAATTACCCTTAGTGGAGCCAACACCGGTTTCGCGATCCACAGTTTTTCTGCACAGAATCTCCTTCTGCATATAAGGGATACGGCCGCTCTTATAAAAACCACCCATAGCCGACCCAACACCTTTTTCGCGATCCGCAGTTTTTCTGCACAGAATCCCCTCCTTATTAGCCGATCCAACAACGGCTTCGTGATCCACGGTTTTTCTGCACAGAATATCTTTCTGCATATGAGGAATACAGTCGCTCTTATAAACAAACCAATCTTAGCCGACCCAACACATTTTTCGCGTTCCACAGTTTTTCTGCACAGAATCTCCTTCTTTTTAGCCGATCCAACACCAGCTTCGCGATCCTCGGGTTTTCTGCAAAGAATCCCCTTCTGTGTAGGCGGCCTATGACCGCTCTTATAAAAAACAACCCTTAACCGGTCCAACACCGGCCTCACTTTCCTCAGATTTTCTGCACAGAATACTTTTCTGGGTAGGTGGCATATGACGGCGCTTATTAAAAATTACCCTTAGTCGAGCCAACATCGGCTTCGCGATCCACAGTTTTTCTGCACAGAATCTCCTTCTGCATATAAAGGATTCGGCCGCTCTTATAAAAACCACCCTTAGACGACCCTACACCTTTTTCGCGATCCGCAGTTTTTCTGCACAGAATCCCTTCTTATTAGCCGATCCAACACCGGCTTCGGGATCCACTGTTTTTCTGCACGGAATCTCCTGCTGCATATTAGGGATAGCGCCGCTCTTAACAAAACCACCCTTAGCCGACCCAACACCTTTTTGGTGATTAGAATCTCCTTCTTTTTAGCTGATCCAACACCTGCTTCGCGATCCACAGTTTTTCTGCAAAGAATCCCGTTCTGCGTAGGCGGCCTATGACCGCTCATATAAAAAACAACCCTTAACTGATCCAACACCGGCCTCGATTTCCACAGATTTTCTGCACAGAATACTTTTCTGGGTAGGCGGCATATGACGGCACTTATTAAAAATTACCCTTAGTGGAGCCAACACCGGCTTCGCGATCCACAGTTTTTCTGCACAGAATCTCCTTCTGCATATAAGGGATACGGCCGCTCTTATAAAAACCACCCATAGCCGACCCAACACCTTTTTCGCGATCCGCAGTTTTTCTGCACAGAATCCCCTCCTTATTAGCCGATCCAACAACGGCTTCGTGATCCACGGTTTTTCTGCACAGAATATCCTTCTGCATATGAGGAATACAGTCGCTCTTATAAAAAAACCAATCTTAGCCGACCCAACACATTTTTCGCGTTCCACAGTTTTTCTGCACAGAATCTCCTTCTTTTTAGCCGATCCAACACCAGCTTCGCGATCCACTGTTTTTCTGCACAGAATCTCCTGCTGCATATTAGGGATACCGCCGCTCTTAACAAAACCACCCTTAGCCGACCCAACACCTTTTTGGTGATTAGAATCTCCTTCTTTTTAGCCGATCCAACACCTGCTTCGCGATCCACAGTTTTTCTGCAAAGAATCCCGTTCTGCGTAGGCGGCCTATGACCGCTCATATAAAAAACAACCCTTAACCGATCCAACACCGGCCTCGCTTTCCACAGATTTTCTGCACAGAATACTTTTCTGGGTAGGTGGCATATGACGGCGCTTATTAAAAATTACCCTTAGTGGAGCCAACACCGGCTTCGCGATCCACAGTTTTTCTGCACAGAATCTCCTTCTGCATATAAGGGATACGGCCGCTCTTATAAAAACCACCCATAGCCGACCCAACACCTTTTTCGCGATCCGCAGTTTTTCTGCACAGAATCCCCTCCTTATTAGCCGATCCAACAACGGCTTCGGGATCCACTGTTTTTCTGCACAGAATCTCCTGCTGCATATTAGGGATACCGCCGCTCTTAACAAAACCACCCTTAGCCGACCCAACACCTTTTTGGTGATTAGAATCTCCTTCTTTTTAGCCGATCCAACACCTGCTTCGCGATCCACAGTTTTTCTGCAAAGAATCCCGTTCTGCGTAGGCGGCCTATGACCGCTCATATAAAAAACAACCCTTAACCGATCCAACACCGGCCTCGCTTTCCACAGGTTTTCTGCACAGAATCCCCTTCTGCGTGTAAGGGATACGGCCGCTCTTAACAAAACCACCCTTAGCCGACCAACACCTTTTTCGCGATTAACAGTTTTTATGCATAGAATCTCCTTCTTTTAAGACGATCCAACACCGGCACCGCCATCCACAGTTTTTCTGCAAGGAATCCCCTTCTGCATATGAGGAATACAGTCGCTCTTATAAAAAAACCAATCTTAGCCGACCCAACACATTTTTCGCGTTCCACAGTTTTTCTGCACAGAATCTCCTTCTTTTTAGCCGATCCAACACCAGCTTCGCGATCCACGGGTTTTCTGCAAAGAATCCCCTTCTGTGTAGGCGGCCTATGACCGCTCTTATAAAAAACAACCCTTAACCGGTCCAACACCGGCCTCACTTTCCTCAGATTTTCTGCACAGAATACTTTTCTGGGTAGGCGGCATATGACGGCGCTTATTAGAAATTACCCTTAGTCGAGCCAACATCGGCTTCGCGATCCACAGTTTTTCTGCACAGAATCTCCTTCTGCACATAAAGGATTCGGCCGCTCTTATAAAAACCACCCTTAGACGACCCTACACCTTTTTCGCGATCCGCAGTTTTTCTGCACAGAATCCCCTTCTAATTAGCCGATCCAACACCGGCTTCGGGATCCACTGTTTTTCTGCACAGAATCTCCTGCTGCATATTAGGGATACCGCCGCGCTTATTAAAAATTACCCTTAGTGGAGCCAACACCGGTTTCGCGTTCCACAGTTTTTCTGCAAAGAATCTCCTTCTTTTTAGCCGATCCAACACCAGCTTCGCGATCCACGGGTTTTATGCAAAGAATCCCCTTCTGTGTAGGCGGCCTATGACCGCTCTTATAAAAAACAACCCTTAACCGATCCAACACCGGCCTCGCTTTCCACAGATTTTCTGCACAGAATACTTTTCTGGGTAGGCGGCATATGACGGCGCTTATTAAAAATTACCGTTAGTGGAGCAACACCGGCTTCGCGATCCACAGTTTTTCTGCACAGAATCTCCTTCTGCATATAAGGGATACGGCCGCTCTTATAAAAACCACCCATAGCCGACCCAACACCTTTTTCGCGATCCGCAGTTTTTCTGCACAGAATCCCCTCCTTATTAGCCGATCCAACACCGGCTTCGGGATCCACGGTTTTTCTGCACAGAATATCCTTCTGCATATGAGGAATACAGTCGCTCTTATAAAAAAACCAATCTTAGCCGACCCAACACATTTTTCGCGTTCCACAGTTTTTCTGCACAGAATCTCCTTCTTTTTAGCCGATCCAACACCAGCTTCGCGATCCACGCGTTTTCTGCAAAGAATCCCCTTCTGTGTAGGCGGCCTATGACCGCTCTTATAAAAAACAACCCTTAACCGGTCCAACACCGGCCTCACTTTCCTCAGATTTTCTGCACAGAATACTTTTCTGGGTAGGCGGCATATGACGGCGCTTATTAAAAATTACCCTTAGTCGAGCCAACATCGGCTTCGCGATCCACAGTTTTTCTGCACAGAATCTCCTTCTGCATATAAAGGATTCGGCCGCTCTTATAAAAACCACCCTTAGACGACCCTACACCTTTTTCGCGATCCGCAGTTTTTCTGCACAGAATCCCCTTCTTATTAGCCGATCCAACACCGGCTTCGGGATCCACTGTTTTTCTGCACAGAATCTCCTGCTGCATATTAGGGATACCGCCGCTCTTAACAAAACCACCCTTAGCCGACCCAACACCTTTTTGGTGATTAGAATCTCCTTCTTTTTAGCCGATCCAACACCAGCTTCGCGATCCACAGTTTTTCTGCAAAGAATCCCGTTCTGCGTAGGCGGCCTATGACCGCTCATATAAAAAACAACCCTTAGCCGATCCTACACCGGCTTCGGGATCCACTGTTTTTCTGAACAGAATCTCTTTCTGCATATAAGGAATACGGCCGATCTTAAAAAAACCACCCTTAACAGGTCCAACACCGGCCTCACTTTCCTCAGATTTTCTGCACAGAATACTTTTCTGGGTAGGCGGCATATGACGGCGCTTATTAAAAATTACCCTTAGTCGAGCCAACATCGGCTTCGCGATCCACAGTTTTTCTGCACAGAATCTCCTTCTGCATATAAAGGATTCGGCCGCTCTTATAAAAACCACCCTTAGACGACCCTACACCTTTTTCGCGATCCGCAGTTTTTCTGCACAGAATCCCCTTCTTATTAGCCGATCCAACACCGGCTTCGGGATCCACTGTTTTTCTGCACAGAATCTCCTGCTGCATATTAGGGATACCGCCGCTCTTAACAAAACCACCCTTAGCCGACCCAACACCTTTTTGGTGATTAGAATCTCCTTCTTTTTAGCCGATCCAACACCTGCTTCGCGATCCACAGTTTTTCTGCAAAGAATCCCGTTCTGCGTAGGAGGCCTATGACCGCTCATATAAAAAACAACCCTTAACCGATCCAACACCGACATCGCTTTCCACAGATTTTCTGCACAGAATACTTTTCTGGGTAGGCGGCATATGACGGCGCTTATTAAAAACTACCCTTAGTCGAGCCAACACCGGCTTCGCGATCCACAGTTTTTCCTCACAGAATCTCCTTCTGCATATAAGGGATACGGCCGCTCTTATAAAAACTACCCTTAGCCGACCAACACCTTTTTCGCGATCCGCAGGTTTTCTGCACAGAATCCCCTTCTGCATGTAAGGGATACCGCCGCTCTTAACAAAACCACCCTTAGCCGACCAACACCTTTTTCGCGATTAACAGTTTTTATGCATAGAATCTCCTTCTTTTAAGACGATCCAACACCGGCACCGCCATCCACAGTTTTTCTGCAAAGAATCCCCTTCTGCGTAGGCGGCCTATGACCGCTCATATAAAAAACAACCCTTAACCGGTCCAACACCGGCCTCGCTTTCCTCAGATTTTCTGCACAGAATACTTTTCTGGGTAGGCGGCATATGACGGCGCTTATTAAAAATTACCCTTAGTCGAGCCAACACCGGCTTCGCGATCCACAGTTTTTCTGCACAGAATCTCCTTCTGCATATAAAGGATTCGGCCGCTCTTATAAAAACCACCCATAGCCGACCCAACACCTTTTTCGCGATCCGCAGTTTTTCTGCACAGAATCCCCTCCTTATTAGCCGATCCAACAACGGCTTCGGGATCCACTGTTTTTCTGCACAGAATCTCCTGCTGCATATTAGGGATACCGCCGCTCTTAACAAAACCACCCTTAGCCGACCCAACACCTTTTTGGTGATTAGAATCTCCTTCTTTTTAGCCGATCCAACACCTGCTTCGCGATCCACAGTTTTTCTGCAAAGAATCCCGTTCTGCGTAGGCGGCCTATGACCGCTCATATAAAAAACAACCCTTAACCGATCCAACACCGGCCTCGCTTTCCACAGATTTTCTGCACAGAATACTTTTCTGGGTAGGCGGCATATGACGGCGCTTATTAAAAACTACCCTTAGTCGAGCCAACACCGGCTTCGCGATCCACAGTTTTTCTGCACAGAATCTCCTTCTGCATATAAGGGATACGGCCGCTCTTATAAAAACTACCCTTAGCCGACCAACACCTTTTTCGCGATCCGCAGGTTTTCTGCACAGAATCCCCTTCTGCATGTAAGGGATACGGCCGCTCTTATAAAAACCACCCATAGCCGACCCAACACCTTTTTCGCGATCCGCAGTTTTTCTGCACAGAATCCCCTCCTTATTAGCCGATCCAACAACGGCTTCGTGATCCACGGCTTTTCTGCACAGAATATCCTTCTGCATATGAGGAATACAGTCGCTCTTATAAAAAAACCAATCTTAGCCGACCCAACACATTTTTCGCGTTCCACAGTTTTTCTGCACAGAATCTCCTTCTTTTTAGCCGATCCAACACCAGCTTCGCGATCCACTGTTTTTCTGCACAGAATCTCCTGCTGCATATTAGGGATACCGCCGCTCTTAACAAAACCACCCTTAGCCGACCCAACACCTTTTTCGCGATCCGCAGTTTTTCTGCACAGAATCCCCTCCTTATTAGCCGATCCAACACCAGCTTCGCGATCCACTGTTTTTCTGCACAGAATCTCCTGCTGCATATTAGGGATACCGCCGCTCTTAACAAAACCACCCTTAGCCGACCCAACACCTTTTTGGTGATTAGAATCTCCTTCTTTTTAGCCGATCCAACACCTGCTTCGCGATCCACAGTTTTTCTGCAAAGAATCCCGTTCTGCGTAGGCGGCCTATGACCGCTCATATAAAAAACAACCCTGAACCGATCCAACACCGGCCTCGCTTTCCACAGATTTTCTGCACAGAATACTTTTCTGGGTAGGTGGCATATGACGGCGCTTATTAAAAATTACCCTTAGTGGAGCCAACACCGGCTTCGCGATCCACAGTTTTTCTGCACAGAATCTCCTTCTGCATATAAGGGATACGGCCGCTCTTATAAAAACCACCCATAGCCGACCCAACACCTTTTTCGCGATCCGCAGTTTTTCTGCACAGAATCCCCTCCTTATTAGCCGATCCAACAACGGCTTCGGGATCCACTGTTTTTCTGCACAGAATCTCCTGCTGCATATTAGGGATACCGCCGCTCTTAACAAAAACCACCCTTAGCCGACCCAACACCTTTTTGGTGATTAGAATCTCCTTCTTTTTAGCCGATCCAACACCTGCTTCGCGATCCACAGTTTTTCTGCAAAGAATCCCGTTCTGCGTAGGCGGCCTATGACCGCTCATATAAAAAACAACCCTTAACCGATCCAACACCGGCCTCGCTTTCCACAGATTTTCTGCACAGAATACTTTTCTGGGTAGGCGGCATATGACGGCGCTTATTAAAAACTACCCTTAGTCGAGCCAACACCGGCTTCGCGATCCACAGTTTTTCTGCACAGAATCTCCTTCTGCATATAAGGGATACGGCCGCTCTTATAAAAACCACCCTTAGCCGACCAACACCTTTTTCGCGATCCGCAGGTTTTCTGCACAGAATCCCCTTCTGCGTGTAAGGGATACGGCCGCTCTTAACAAAACCACCCTTAGCCGACCAACACCTTTTTCGCGATTAACAGTTTTTATGCATAGAATCTCCTTCTTTTAAGACGATCCAACACCGGCACCGCCATCCACAGTTTTTCTGCAAAGAATCCCCTTCTGCATATGAGGAATACAGTCGCTCTTATAAAAAAACCAATCTTAGCCGACCCAACACATTTTTCGCGTTCCACAGTTTTTCTGCACAGAATCTCCTTCTTTTTAGCCGATCCAACACCAGCTTCGCGATCCACGGGTTTTCTGCAAAGAATCCCCTTCTGAGTAGGCGGCCTATGACCGCTCTTATAAAAAACAACCCTTAACCGGTCCAACACCGGCCTCACTTTCCTCAGATTTTCTGCACAGAATACTTTTCTGGGTAGGCGGCATATGACGGCGCTTATTAGAAATTACCCTTAGTCGAACCAACATCGGCTTCGCGATCCACAGTTTTTCTGCACAGAATCTCCTTCTGCACATAAAGGATTCGGCCGCTCTTATAAAAACCACCCTTAGACGACTATACACCTTTTTCGCGATCCGCAGTTTTTCTGCACAGAATCCCCTTCTTATTAGCCGATCCAACACCGGCTTCGGGATCCACTGTTTTTCTGCACAGAATCTCCTGCTGCATATTAGGGATACCACCGCTCTTAACAAAACCACCCTTAGCCGACCCAACACCTTTTTGGTGATTAGAATCTCCTTCTTTTTAGCCGATCCAACACCTGCTTCGCGATCCACAGTTTTTCTGCAAAGAATCCCGTTCTGCGTAGGCGGCCTATGACCGCTCATATAAAAAACAACCCTTAACCGATCCAACACCGGCCTCGCTTTCCACAGATTTTCTGCACAGAATACTTTTCTGGGTAGGCGGCATATGACGGCGCTTATTAAGAATTACCCTTAGTGGAGCCAACACCGGTTTCGCGATCCACAGTTTTTCTGCACAGAATCTCCTTCTGCATATAAGGGATACGGCCGCTCTTATAAAAATCACCCATAGCCGACCCAACACCTTTTTCGCGATCCGCAGTTTTTCTGCAGAGAATCCCCTCCTTATTAGCCGATCCAACAACGGCTTCGTGATCCACGGGTTTTCTGCACAGAATATCCTTCTGCATATGAGGAATACAGTCGCTCTTATAAAAAAACCAATCTTAGCCGACCCAACACATTTTTCGCGTTCCACAGTTTTTCTGCAAAGAATCTCCTTCTTTTTAGCCGATCCAACACCAGCTTCGCGATCCACGGGTTTTATGCAAAGAATCCCCTTCTGTGTAGGCGGCCTATGACCGCTCTTATAAAAAACAACCCTTAACCGATCCAACACCGGCCTCGCTTTCCACAGATTTTCTGCACAGAATACTTTTCTGGGTAGGCGGCATATGACGGCGCTTATTAAAAATTACCCTTAGTGGAGCCAACACCGGCTTCGCGATCCACAGTTTTTCTGCACAGAATCTCCTTCTGCATATAAGGGATACGGCCGCTCTTATAAAAACCACCCATAGCCGACCCAACACCTTTTTCGCGATCCGCAGTTTTTCTGCAGAGAATCCCCTCCTTATTAGCCGATCCAACAACGGCTTCGTGATCCACGGGTTTTCTGCACAGAATATCCTTCTGCATATGAGGAATACAGTCGCTCTTATAAAAAAACCAATCTTAGCCGACCCAACACATTTTTCGCGTTCCACAGTTTTTCTGCAAAGAATCTCCTTCTTTTTAGCCGATCCAACACCAGCTTCGCGATCCACGGGTTTTCTGCAAAGAATCCCCTTCTGTGTAGGCGGCCTATGACCGCTCTTATAAAAAACAACCCTTAACCGGTCCAAGACCGGCCTCACTTTCCTCAGATTTTCTGCACAGAATACTTTTCTGGGTAGGCGGCATATGACGGCGCTTATTAAAAATTACCCTTAGTCGAGCCAACATCGGCTTCGCGATCCACAGTTTTTCTGCACAGAATCTCCTTCTGCATATAAAGGATTCGGCCGCTCTTATAAAAACCACCCTTAGACGACCCTACACCTTTTTCGCGATCCGCAGTTTTTCTGCACAGAATCCCCTTCTTATTAGCCGGTCCAACACCGGCTTCGCGATCCACTGATTTTCTGCACAGAATCTCCTGCTGCGTAAGCGGCCTATGACCGCTCATATAAAAAACAACCCCTAACCGATCCAACACCGGTTTAGTAATCCACCGTCTTTCTGCATAGAATCTCCACATGCGTACACGGCCTATGACCGCTCTTATTAAAAATTACCCTTAGTCGAGCCAACACCGGCTTCGGGATCCACTGTTTTTCTGCACAGAATCTCCTTCTGCATATAAGGGATTCGGCCGCTCTTATAAAAACCACCCTTAGCCGACCCTACACCTTTTTCGCGATCCGCAGTTTTTCTGCACAGAATCCCCTTCTTATTAGCCGGTCCAACACCGGCTTCGCGATCCACTGATTTTCTGCACAGAATCTCCTGCTGCGTAGGCGGCCTATGACCGCTCATATAAAAAACAACCCCTTACCGATCCAACACCGGTTTAGTAATCCACCGTCTTTCTGCATAGAATCTCCACATGCGTAGACGGCCTATGACCGCTCTTATTAAAAATTACCCTTAGTCGAGCCAACACCGGCTTCGCGATCCGCAGTTTTTCTGCACAGAATCCCCTTCTTATTAACCGGTCCAACACCGGCTTCGCGATCCACTGATTTTCTGCACAGAATCTCCTGCTGCGTAAGCGGCCTATGACCGCTCATATAAAAAACAACCCCTAACCGATCCAACACCGGTTTAGTAATCCACCGTCTTTCTGCATAGAATCTCCACAAGCGTAGACGGCCTATGACCGCTCTTATTAAAAATTACCCTTAGTCGAACCAACACCGGCTTCGGGATCCGCAGTTTTTCTGCACAGAATCCCCTTCTTATTAGCCGATCCAACACCGGCTTCGGGATCCACTGTTTTTCTGCACAGAATCTCCTTCTGCATATAAGGGATTCGGCCGCTCTTATAAAAACCACCCTTAGCCGACCCTACACCTTTTTCGCGATCCGCAGTTTTTCTGCACAGAATCCCCTTCTTATTAGCCGGTCCAACACCGGCTTCGCGATCCACTGATTTTCTGCACAGAATCTCCTGCTGCGTAGGCGGCCTATGACCGCTCATATAAAAAACAACCCCTAACCGATCCAACACCGGTTTAGTAATCCACCGTCTTTCTGCATAGAATCTCCACATGCGTAGACGGCCTATGACCGCTCTTATTAAAAATTACCCTTAGTCGAGCCAACACCGGCTTCGCGATCCGCAGTTTTTCTGCACAGAATCCCCTTCTTATTAGCCGATCCAACACCGGCTTCGGGATCCACTGTTTTTCTGCACAGAATCTTCTGCTGCATATGAGGGATTCCGCCGCTCTTATAAAAACTACCCTTAGCCGACCCTACACCTTTTTCGCGATCCGCAGTTTTTCTGCACAGAATCCCCTTCTTATTAACCGGTCCAACACCGGCTTCGCGATCCACTGATTTTCTGCACAGAATCTCCTGCTGCGTAAGCGGCCTATGACCGCTCATATAAAAAACAACCCCTAACCGATCCAACACCGGTTTAGTAATCCACCGTCTTTCTGCATAGAATCTCCACATGCGTAGACGGCCTATGACCGCTCTTATTAAAAATTACCCTTAGTCGAACCAACACCGGCTTCGGGATCCGCAGTTTTTCTGCACAGAATCCCCTTCTTATTAGCCGATCCAACACCGGCTTCGGGATCCACTGTTTTTCTGCACAGAATCTCCTGCTGCATATGAGGGATTCCGCCGCTCTTATAAAAACCACCCTTAGCCGACCCTACACCTTTTTCGCGATCCGCAGTTTTTCTGCACAGAATCCCCTTCTTATTAGCCGGTCCAACACCGGCTTCGCGATCCACTGTTTTTCTGCACAGAATCTCCTTCTTTTTAGCCGATCCAACACCTGCTTCGCGATCCACAGTTTTTCTGCAAAGAGTCCCGTTCTGCGTAGGCGGCCTATGACCGCTCATATAAAAAACAACCCTTAACCGATCCAACACCGGCCTCGCTTTCCACAGATTTTCTGCACAGAATACTTTTCTGGGTAGGCGGCATATGACGGCGCTTATTAAAAATTACCCTTAGTGGAGCCAACACCGGCTTCGCGATCCACAGTTTTTCTGCACAGAATCTCCTTCTGCATATAAGGGATACGGCCGCTCTTATAAAAACCACCCATAGCCGACCCAACACCTTTTTCGCGATCCGCAGTTTTTCTGCACAGAATCCCCTCCTTATTAGCCGATCCAACAACGGCTTCGTGATCCACGGTTTTTCTGCACAGAAAATCCTGCGGCATATGTGGCGATGCGGTTCAGGTGTTTAGAACTTGGTACGAGGTGTGTTCAAAAAGTATCGCGAATTTTGAATTTTCGCTGGTTACGTATATTCGAATTTCGAATTTTTTGTGGCGTTATGTTGGTACTCATGTCTCTCACTTATGCCGACAAGCTCG
Organism: Merzomyia westermanni; assembly: GCA_949987695.1. Classification (NCBI taxonomy): domain Eukaryota; kingdom Metazoa; phylum Arthropoda; class Insecta; order Diptera; family Tephritidae; genus Merzomyia; species Merzomyia westermanni. The sequence continues at coordinate 100,270,754 of OX465292.1, read as the reverse complement.
GCCATTTTGAATGTTCAGTTAATTGTTGACAGCTGCTTTGCTTGCACGTGTTTTGGATCGTCTTCGATTTTTACGCGAAATTCGTACCAAAATTGCTCAATTGTGACCAAAAAACAGCATCGCATGAACATTGCTAATGAGATGTTAAACTCTGTCCGCGACGACCCAAATTTGATCCAGAGGGTCATAACTAGTGACGAATCGTGGCTTTATGGTTATGACGTGGAAACCAAAGCTCAATCATCTCAATGGAAGCTGCCGCACGAACCAAGACCGAAAAAAGCGCGCCAAGTTCGGTCGAATGTGAAAGTTTTGCTGACAGTTTTCTTCGATTGCAGGGGCGTGGTGCATCATGAGTTCTTGCCACAGGGAAGAACGGACAATAAGGAATATTGCCTGCAAGTTATGCGCAATTTGCGAGAAGCAATCCGCCAGAAACGCCCGGATTTGTGGAAGAACAAAAATTGGCTTTTGCACCACGATAACGCCCCTGCTCACGCATCGTTGCTTGTGCGCGACTTTTTGGCCAAAAACAACACACTAATGATGCCGCAGCCACCGTATTCCCCAGATCTGGCCCCCTGTGACTTTTTCTTGTTCCCTAAACTGAAGAGGCCCATGAAAGGACGACGTTACGCTTCTCTTGACGAGAGAAAGACGGCATCGAAGGAGGAGCTGAACAAGATACAAAAAAATGATTTTTTGACGTGCTTCGAAGATTGGAAAACCCGTTGGCACAAGTGTATAATATCTCATGGGGATTACTTTGAAGGGGACAAAATAGATATTCATGAATAAATAAATAATTTTTGAAAAAACACAAAATTCGCGATACTTTTTGAACACACCTCGTATGTTGCTTAGCAACGAATATGTAATTTTTATTATTCAACAAGTTTTCATAGTTGGGTGTGTCAATAACTTTTTCTTTTTCTGAAGGGACAAAAATAAAATAAAATAATTTTGAATATTTTAATAGAAAATAAATATTTTTATTTCCTATATTGGTGACCCCGACGTGATCAAAAAGTGTATAACGTGTATTCCATAAGATGCTTCGAGATGAAGATCAGCTCGTTGCCCTTCGCGGAGAAAATGAGGAGCTTCAACGACAGATCGACGAATTACGTCAGCAAGCGCAACAACAACACAACCATCAATTGGAGTATGAGCAGCAGCAGCCACCATCACCGCAACCACGACAATGGCAGCAGCAGCGAGATTATGATTTTGCCACTAACTTCGCCGGCCATCGCCCTGCAGTTCATCGTGTTGCAGTAAAACTGCCGCCTTTTTGGTCTGACAAACCAAGACTATGGTTTTCACAGGCTGATTCGCAGTTTACGTTGTCCGATATAACAAATGAAGTAACAATGTTCCTGTTTAAGCGACATAAGCTGTAGTCATTTCTTTCGTTTATTTCATTTGTATTGCATGAAATTCGCAATCAGCTAATGAAATATTCGAAAGATATAGTTTATGCTTTCCGATCCCAAATGGGGGTTTTTCACAACGAAAATGAGGAAGCCAATCCCGCGCAATGCCTCAGAGCCAACAGTGCTCGCCCCCAATTAATAAATACAAGGTGTAACAGGTGCAACGCACCCCACTTCTATATAGAACAAATCATAATATATAAATAAAATAATTAAATAAATATTACTCAAAGGTTGCCCCTTATGCAACATGTGCTCCGCACCCCCGTTCTACTCTCTGAACAAATAATAAAATAATATACAAAAAAATAACTCAAAAAAACTACTCGCCCTCCATAAAGCTTAGACATGGTCCTTCGAGCCGGATTCGAACCGGCGACTTTTAAAAAAAAAAAAAAAAAACTACTCGCCCTCCATAAAGCTTAGACATGGTCCTTCGAGCCGGATTCGAACCGGCGACTTATGAATCTCACTAGACGACTAAGCCGTCTAGGGGGGGAGTATGTTTAAGCGACATAAGCTGTAGTCATTTCTTTCGTTTATTTCATTTGTATTGCATGAAATTCGCAATCAGCTAATGAAATATTCGAAAGATATAGTTTATGCTTTCCGATCCCAAATGGGGGTTTTTCACAACGAAAATGAGGAAGCCAATCCCGCGCAATGCCTCAGAGCCAACAGTGCTCGCCCCCAATTAATAAATACAAGGTGTAACAGGTGCAACGCACCCCACTTCTATATAGAACAAATCATAATATATAAATAAAATAATTAAATAAATATTACTCAAAGGTTGCCCCTTATGCAACATGTGCTCCGCACCCCCGTTCTACTCTCTGAACAAATAATAAAATAATATACAAAAAAATAACTCAAAAAAACTACTCGCCCTCCATTATGTTGTTTCGCAACTGGATGCACGTGTCGCATTTGAGATCGAGGACGTTATAGAGAATCCTCCTCCGCTGAATCCATACACATTTTTGCGCACAAAATTGATTGATCGTTTGTCTGCGTCTGAGGAACAACGAGTCCGCCAACTTATCAGTGAGGAAGAGCTCGGCGATCGCAAACCATCGCAGTTTCTGCGCCACTTACGCTCTCTCGCTGGTTCAACTATCGTGCAGGATAGTCTCCTTCGTCAACTCTGGCTTAAACGTCTTCCGTCCAACGTCCAGGCTATCCTTGCGACACAATCTGATTTGCAGCTCGACAACATTGCGGAGCTTGCTGACAAGATTGTCGAAGTCTCACCGAGCACACCGACTTTCGCTGTAAATGCAGCGCTCAGCGATAAAAGTATCGAAAGCAATCTGTTAAATGCGATTGCTGACCTACAAAAGCAAGTGGCCGAATTGTCGGTTTCTCGTTCGTGCCCTAATCATTCCCATGGTTCGTCCAACAGCTTTCGACGTCGTAGCAAATCTCGAAATCGAAGCAACTCTAACCAACAAATTTGAGGACAAAGCGAAGAAATGTATAAGTCCCTGTGATTATTTGGAAAACGGAAAAAGCAGTCTGTGAATGCGGCATCAGACTGCTTGTCAACCAGTAGCCGCCTAATTGTCACTGATAGAATATCTAAACATCGCTTTCTCGTCGATACTGGTTCTGACTTATGTTGCTTTCCTCGACGTCTATTACGTGATCGTCGTTCTCCTGTCAATTACGACTTGTGTGCTGCAAATGGAAGCAAAATCAAAACATATGGTTTTTTAACCTTGAATCTTAACTTAGGACTTCGTCGTGATTTTCCATGGATGCTGATGTTGATCTACCAATAATTGGATCTGATTTGCTTGCTCATTATCACCTTTTGCCGGATTGTCGTACAAAACGCATCGTCGACGTCACCACTGGTCTTCAAGTACACGGTTTTTCTCAGCCTTCCTCGCAAACCAGTGTTAAAGCAGTTCAGGATCCGTCGACTTTTGGTTTTCTCATTTCTCAATTTCTTAAAATTACTCGTCCACCAGGTTTACCTCGAAATATAAAGCACGAGACTGTTCATCACATTCGTACAACTCCTGGACCACCGGTGACAAGCAAAGTACGACGCTTAAATCCTGAGAAATTAAAAATAGCTAAACAAGAATTCGACGCTATGTTACAAGCTGGTACAACTCGTCCCTCAGAGAGTTCTTGGTCATCGCCTTTACACTTGGCACCAAAAAGTGATTCAACTTGGCGCCCCTGTGGAGATTTTCGTGCATTGAATGCTCGGACTGTCCCAGATCGGTATCCTGTCCGCCACATTCACGACGTCACTCACTTTATCGATGGTTGCACGGTGTTTTCGAAAATTGATCTTGTTAAAGCTTATCAACAAATTCCTGTAGCCGAAGAAGACATTTCCAAAACTGCTATTATTACTCCCTTTGGCCTTTTCGAATTTCCATCATGACGTTTGGACTTCGAAATGCTGGCCAGACCTTTCAAAGGTTTATGGATGAAGTTTTGCGAAGTTTAGAGTTTTGTTTCGTTTATATGGATGACATTCTCGTTTTCTCTCGTTCCAAAGAAGAACACGAACGCCATCTTAAAATCATTTTTGAGCGTCTAGCAAGATATGGATTGGTGATTAACGTCAAAAAGTGCACTTTTGGAGTTCCTGAAATTCCTTTTATTAGTTATATCATCTCTGCTGCTGGCGTACAAGCTCCAGAAGAGCGTGTCCAGGTAATCAAAGACTTTCCATTGCCAAAAACAGCACAAGGTCTTTGACGTTTTCTTGGAATGTTAAACTTCTACCGCAGATTCATTCCGCATGTTTCTGAATACGAAGCTCCATTGAATGATGCAATCAGCAATCCACTCCTGAAAGGATCTCAACCAATCAACTGGACGTTTGAGCTGGAAGAAGCTTTCGTAACCTGCAAAAACTGTATCTCTTCTGCTTCACTTCTGGTTCATCCTCGCATTGGTGCGCCTCTTGGTTTGTTTACAGACGCTTCAAACCATTCAGTTGGTGCATGTTTACAACAGCTTGTCGATGGCGTGTGGCAACCTCTTGCTTTCTTCTCGAAGAAAATGTCCTCAAAAGAATGCTCTTGGCCTGCTTTCTACCGTGAACTTCTTGCTATCTACGCAGCAATCCAGCTTTTTTGTCATTTTTTGGAAAGACATTCGTTCACGATTTACACAGATCATAAACCATTGATTTACGCTTGTCAACAAAAACGTGAAAAACTTCCACCGGTTCAACTCAGGCAACTCTCATTCATTGCAGAATTTTCAACGGATATCCAACACATCAAAGGAGCTGATAATGTCGTTGCTGATACACTCTCACGAATTGAAGCTGTTTCTGCTCCATTGGATTACAAGTTGTTGGTTGGATCTCAAGAAGAAGACGATGAACTTACGAGAATTACCCGAGAAAATTCTTCTCTCTGCATCGAGCGGGTGCCAATTCCTGGTTCTTCACTTACTGTGTTTTGTCACATTACCGTTTCGTCGTTCTGTTTTTGATCAGCTTCATAACCTGAGCCATCCAAGTGCCAATGCTTCACTCAAATTAATCAGCGATCGTTTTGTGTGGCCGTCAATGAATAAAGACTGTCGAAATTGGGCTCGTGCTTGTAATGATTGTCAACGATCAAAAATTTCAGGCCATGTTCACGCTTCACTTGGAAATTTTGAAACTCCAACAAAGAGATTTTCCCACATTCACATTGATCTGATTGGTCCACTTCCACTTGCATGTTCTTTTCGATATTGTTTGACTGTCATCGATCGTTATACTCGATGGCCTGAGGTATGTCCTTTGCAGAACATAACTGCAGATACTGTAACTCATGCACTTTTGGATTGCTGGATATCTCGTTTTGGTGTTCCTGAAATTATAACCTCAGATCGTGGAGCTCAATTTTCTTCTCATCTCTTCAAAATTTTTGCTACACGATTCGGAGTTCGGCATAACTTCACTACAAGTTGGCATCCTGCTGCAAATGGTTTAGTCGAACGATTACATCGTCACTTGAAAGCCGCAATCATGGCTCATTCCGACATTGACTGGGTTCAGGCCTTGCCTCTGGTTCTACTTGGAATTCGTTCAGCTTTTAAAGAAGATATCAAGGCTACTGCCTCTGAAATGGTTTATGGTGAAACGATTCGTTTGCCATTTGAGTTTCTTTCTTCAAGTCTTGGACATGAAATTTCCGATGATCCAAGCAGCTTTCTTTCAAGTTTACGTGAATTTATGTCGCGCTTACGTCCACTTCCAGCATCAAGACACTGTCAACCTGGAGTTTTTGTTTTCAAAGAACTATCGAAATGTAGTCATGCCTTTCTCAAAGTTGGACCATTTCTTAAGGCACTCCAGCCTCCATACACCGTCCCGTATGAAATAATTAATCGCGATGAAAAGACAGTCACACTCAAAATTCGAAATGAACCAACTAAAGTATCTATAGATCGTGTAAAACCAGCTTTTGTTATTCAAGATGATATTGTTTCAACACCTATTCCTACTTCTACATCTGTTCCGGTTTCAACGTCTATACCTGTTCCTGTTCCTAAAACTGCACGAGTTCCAGAATACGCGACTCGGTCCGGCAGGAAAGTACGTTTTCGAGAAATTTTGGATCTGTAGCCAAATCCTCTACCAAGGGGGGTAGTGTGGCGATGCGCTTCAGGTGTTTAGAACTTGGTATGTTGCTTAGCAACGAATATGTAATTTTTATTATTCAACAAGTTTTCATAGTTGGGTGTGTCAATAACTTCTTCTTTTTCTGAAGGGACAAAAATAAAATAAAATAATTTTGAATATTTTAATAGAAAATAAATATTTTTATTTCCTATACATATTAGGGATACCGCCGCTCTTAACAAAACCACCCTTAGCCGACCCAACACCTTTTTGGTGATTAGAATCTCCTTCTTTTTAGCCGATCCAACACCTGCTTCGCGATCCACAGTTTTTCTGCAAAGAATCCCGTTCTGCGTAGGCGGCCTATGACCGCTCTTATAAAAAACAACCCTTAACCGGTCCAACACCGGCCTCACTTTCCTCAGATTTTCTGCACAGAATACTTTTCTGGGTAGGCGGCATATGACGGCGCTTATTAAAAATTACCCTTAGTCGAGCCAACATCGGCTTCGCGATCCACAGTTTTTCTGCACAGAATCTCCTTCTGCATATAAAGGATTCGGCCGCTCTTATAAAAACCACCCTTAGCCGACCCTACACCTTTTTCGCGATTAACAGTTTTTCTGCATAGAATCTCCTTCTTTTAAGACGATCCAACACCGGCACCGCGATCCACGGTTTTTCTGCACAGAATCTCCTTCTGCATATAAGGGATACGGCCGCTCTTATTAAAACCACCCTTAGCCGACCAACACCTTTTTCGCGATCCGCAGTTTTTCTGCACAGAATCCCCTTCTTATTAGCCGATCCAACACCGGCTTCGGGATCCACTGTTTTTCTGCACAGAATCTCCTGCTGCATATGAGGGATACGGCCGCTCTTATAAAAACCACCCTTAGCCGACCCTACACCTTTTTCGCGATTAACAGTTTTTCTGCATAGAATCTCCTTCTTTTAAGACGATCCAACACCGGCACCGCGATCAACGGTTTTTCTGCACAGAATCTCCTTCTGCATATAAGGGATACGGCCGCTCTTATTAAAACCACCCTTAGCCGACCAACACCTTTTTCGCGATCCGCAGTTTTTCTGCACAGAATCCCCTTCTTATTAGCCGATCCAACACCGGCTTCGGGATCCACTGTTTTTCTGCACAGAATCTCCTGCTGCATATGAGGGATACGGCCGCTCTTATAAAAACCACCCTTAGCCGACCCTACACCTTTTTCGCGATCCGCAGTTTTTCTGCACAGGATCCCCTTCTTATTAGCCGGTCCAACACCGGCTTCGCGATCCACTGTTATTCTGCACAGAATCTCCTTCTTTTTAGCCGATCCAACACCTGCTTCGCGATCCACAGTTTTTCTGCACAGAATCCCCTCCTTATTAGCCGATCCAACAACGGCTTCGTGATCCACGGTTTTTCTGCACAGAATCTCCTTCTGCATATAATGGATACGGCCGCTCTTATAACAGTTTTTCTGCATAGAATCTCCTTCTTTTTAGCCGATCCAACACCGGCTTCGGGATCCACTGTTTTTCTGCACAGAATCTCCTGCTGCATATGAGGGATACGGCCGCTCTTATAAAAACCACCCTTAGCCGACCCTACACCTTTTTCGCGATTAACAGTTTTTCTGCATAGAATCTCCTTCTTTTAAGACGATCCAACACCGGCACCGCGATCCACGGTTTTTCTGCAAAGAATCCCCTTCTGCGTAAGCGGCCTATGACCGCTCATATAAAAAACAACCCCTAACCGATCCAACACCGGTTTAGTAATCCACCGTCTTTCTGCATAGAATCCCCACATGCGTAGACGGCCTATGACCGCTCTTATTAAAAATTACCCTTAGTCGAGCCAACACCGGCTTTGGGATGCACTGTTTTTCTGCACAGAATCCCCTTCTTATTAGCCGATCCAAAACCCTTTTCGCGCTCCACAGTTTTTCTGCACAGAATCTTCTTCTGCATATAAGGGATACGGCCGCTCTTATAAAAACCACCCTTAGCCGACCAACACCTTTTTCGCGATCCGCAGGTTTTCTGCACAGAATCCCCTTCTGCATGTAAGGGATACCGCCGCTCTTAACAAAACCACCCTTAGACGGCCCTACACCTTTTTCGCGATCCGCAGTTTTTCTGCACAGAATCCCCTTCTTATTAGCCGATCCAACACCGGCTTCGGGATCCACTGTTTTTCTGCACAAATCTCCTGCTGCATATTAGGGATACCGCCGCTCTTAACAAAACCACCCTTAGCCGACCCAACACCTTTTTGGTGATTAGAATCTCCTTCTTTTTAGCCGATCCAACACCTGCTTCGCGATCCACAGTTTTTCTGCAAAGAATCCCGTTTTGCGTAGGCGGCCTATGACCGCTCATATAACAAACAACCTTTAACCGATTCAACACCGGCCTCGCTTTCCACAGATTTTCTGCACAGAATACTTTTCTGGGTAGGCGGCATATGACGGCGCTTATTAAAAACTACCCTTAGTCGAGCCAACACCGGCTTCGCAATCCACAGTTTTTCTGCACAGAATCTCCTTCTGCATATAAGGGATACGGCCGCTCTTATAAAAACCACCCTTAGCCGACCAACACCTTTTTCGCGATCCGCAGGTTTTCTGCACAGAATCCCCTTCTGCATGTAAGGGATACCGCCGCTCTTAACAAAACCACCCTTAGCCGACCAACACCTTTTTCGCGATTAACAGTTTTTATGCATAGAATCTCCTTCTTTTAAGATGATCCAACACCGGCACCGCCATCCACAGTTTTTCTGCAAAGAATCCCCTTCTGCGTAGGCGGCCTATGACCGCTCATATAAAAGCAACCCTTAACCGGTCCAACACCGGCCTCGCTTTCCTCAGATTTTCTGCACAGAATACTTTTCTGGGTAGGCGGCATATGACGGCGCTTATTAAAAACTACCCTTAGCCGACCCAACCAATTTTTCGCGATCCGAAGTTTTTCTGTACAGAATCTCCTTCTGCATATAATGGATACGGCCGCTCTTATAAAAACCACCCTTAGCCGACCCTACACCTTTTTCGCGATTAACAGTTTTTCTGCATAGAATCTCCTTCTTTTAAGACGATCCAACACCGGCACCGCGATCCACAGTTTTTCTGCAAAGAATCCCCTTCTGCGTAGGCGGCCTATGACGGCTCATATAAAAAACAGCCCTTAACCGGTCCAACACTGGCCTCGCTTTCCTCAGATTTTCTGCACAGAATACTTTTCTGGGTAGGCGGCATATGACGGCGCTTATTAAAAACTACCCTTAGCCGACCCAACCAATTTTTCGCGATCCGAAGTTTTTCTGTACAGAATCTCCTTCTGCATATAATGGATACGGCCGCTCTTATAAAAACCACCCTTAGCCGACCCTACACCTTTTTCGCGATTAACAGTTTTTCTGCATAGAATCTCCTTCTTTTAAGACGATCCAACACCGGCACCGCGATCCACAGTTTTTCTGCAAAGAATCCCCTTCTGCGTAGGCGGCCTATGACGGCTCATATAAAAAACAGCCCTTAACCGGTCCAACACTGGCCTCGCTTTCCTCAGATTTTCTGCACAGAATACTTTTCTGGGTAGGCGGCATATGACGGCGCTTATTAAAAATTACCCTTAGTCGAGCCAACACCGGCTTCGCGATCCACAGTTTTTCTGCACAGAATCTCCTTCTGCATATAAAGGATTCGGCCGCTCTTATAAAAACCACCCTTAGCCGACCCTACACCTTTTTCGCGATTAACAGTTTGTCTGCATAGAATCTCCTTCTTTTAAGACGATCCAACACCGGCACCGCGATCCACAGTTTTTCTGCAAAGAATCCCCTTCTGCGTAGGCGGCCTATGACGGCTCATATAAAAAACAGCCCTTAACCGGTCCAACACTGGCCTCGCTTTCCTCAGATTTTCTGCACAGAATACTTTTCTGGGTAGGCGGCATATGACGGCGCTTATTAAAAACTACCCTTAGCCGACCCAACCAATTTTTCGCGATCCGAAGTTTTTCTGTACAGAATCTCCTTCTGCATATAATGGATACGGCCGCTCTTATAACAGTTTTTCTGCATAGAATCTCCTTCTTTTTAGCCGATCCAACACCGGCTTCGGGATCCACTGTTTTTCTGCACAGAATCTCCTGCTGCATATGAGGGATACGGCCGCTCTTATAAAAACCACCCTTAGCCGACCCTACACCTTTTTCGCGATTAACAGTTTTTCTGCATAGAATCTCCTTCTTTTAAGACGATCCAACACCGGCACCGCGATCCACAGTTTTTCTGCAAAGAATCCCCTTCTGCGTAAGCGGCCTATGACCGCTCATATAAAAAACAACCCCTAACCGATCCAACACCGGTTTAGTAATCCACCGTCTTTCTGCATAGAATCCCCACATGCGTAGACGGCCTATGACCGCTCTTATTAAAAATTACCCTTAGTCGAGCCAACACCGGCTTCGGGATGCACTGTTTTTCTGCACAGAATCCCCTTCTTATTAGCCGATCCAAAACCCTTTTCGCGCTCCACAGTTTTTCTGCACAGAATCTTCTTCTGCATATAAGGGATACGGCCGCTCTTATAAAAACCACCCTTAGCCGACCCAACACCTTTTTCGCTATCCGCAGTTTTTCTGCACAGAAACCCCTTCTTATTAGCCGATCCAACAACGGCTTCGGGATCCATTGTTTTTCTGCACATAATCTCCTTTTGCATATAAGGGATACGGCCGCTCTTATAAAAAGCACCCTTAGCCGACCCAACACCTTTTTCGCGATCCGCAGTTTTTCTGCACAGAATCCCCTCCTTATTAGCCGATCCAACAACAAATTCGGGATCTACTGTTTTTCTGCACAGAATCCCCTTCTTATTAGCCGATCCAAAACCCTTTTCGCGCTCCACAGTTTTTCTGCACAGAATCTTCTTCTGCATATAAGGGATACGGCCGCTCTTATAAGAACCACCCTTAGCCGATCCCCCTTCGGGTTAGGGGTTTAGAATATGCCCGAGGTAGGCATACCGGTCGTAAGAGGCGACTAATATGCACAAAGGTAATGACGTACAACTCGATGGTTAGTCTACGGATATGATGCCTCTCACCTCTCAATACCCATCTCTCCTTCCTTACGGAAGGAGGGGTGACATGACCTAGAAGGTTCCACTGGTCATCCAAAATTGCTACCACGACAGTCGGGCAGTGCCGTAAGGGAGTACCGGAGCGCACCGGATTCATATCCGGCCAAGGACTGTCAGTTCGACAGCACCCCCAAAACCTTCGGGCAGTGTTTTTGTCGTTACAACAACAACAACAACCCTTAGCGGACCCAACACCTTTTTCGCGATCCGGAGTTTTTTTGCACAGAATCGCCTCCATATTAGCCGATCCAACAAATGCTTCGCGATCCACAGCTTTTCTGCACAGAATCTCCTTCTGCATATAAAGGATACGGCCGCTCTTATAAAAACCACCCTTAGCCGACCCAACACCTATTTCGCGATCCGCAGTTTTTCTGCACAGAATCCCCTTCTTATTAGTCGATCCAACAACGGCTTCGTGATCCACAGTTTTCTACACAGAGTCCCCTTTTGCGTAGGCGGCCTATGACCGCTCTTATAAAAAACAACCCTTAGCCGATCCAACACCGGTTTCGCGATCCACGGGTTTTCTGCAAAGAATCCCTTCTGCTTATTCGGCCTATAACCGCTCTTATAAAAAACCATCCTTAGCCGACGCAACCCATTTTTGGCGATTTACAGTTTTTCTGCATAGAATCCCCTTCTGTTTAGTCGATCCAACACCGGCTTCGCGATCCACAGTTTTCTGCACAGATTCCCCTTCTAGGTAGGCGGCCTATGACCGCTCTTATAAAAAACAACCCTTAGCCGATCCAACACCGGTTTAGCAATCCACCGTCTTTCTGCATAGAATCCCCTTATGCGTAGAGCGCCTATGACAACTCTTATTAAAAATTACCCTTAGCCGATCCAACACCGGCTTCGGGATCCACTGTATTCTGCACAGAATCCCCTTCTGCGTAGGTGGCCTATGACCGCTCTTATAAAAATCACCCTTATCCGATCCAACACCGGCTTCGGGATCCACTATTTTAGGCCGTCCAACACCTACTGCTTTTCTGCACAGAATCTGCTCCTGCATATAAGGGAAACGGCCGGTCTTTTAAAGAAAGCACCCTTAGCCGACCCAACACCTTTTTCGTGATTTAGTCGATCCAACACCGGTTTAGCAATCCAGCGTTTTCTGCACAGAGTGCTCTTCTTATTAGCCGATCTAACACCAGCTTCGCGATCCACAGCTTTTCTGCACAGAATCTCCTTCTGCATATAAAGGATACGGCCGCTCTTATAAAAACCACCCTTAGCCGACCCAACACCTATTTCGCGATCCGCAGTTTTTCTGCACAGAATCCCCTTCTTATTAGTCGATCCAACAACGGCTTCGTGATCCACAGTTTTCTACACAGAGTCCCCTTTTGCGTAGGCGGCCTATGACCGCTCTTATAAAAAACAACCCTTAGCCGATCCAACACCGGTTTCGCGATCCACGGTTTTTCTGCAAAGAGTCCCTTCTGCTTATTCGGCCCATAACCGCTCTTATAAAAAACCATCCTTAGCCGACCCAACCCATTTTTGGCGATTTACAGTTTTTCTGCATAGAATCCCCTTCTGTTTAGTCGATCCAACACCGGCTTCGTGATCCACAGTTTTCTACACAGAGTCCCCTTTTGCGTAGGCGGCCTATGACCGCTCTTATAAAAAACAACCCTTATCCGATCCAACAACGGCTTCGTGATCCACAGTTTTCTACACAGAGTCCCCTTTTGCGTAGACGGCCATTGACCGCTCTTATTAAAAATGTCCCTTAGCCGATCATACACCGGCTTCGGGATCCACTGTTTTTCTGCACAGAATCTCTTTCTGCATATGGGGAATACGGCCGCTCTTAAAAAAACCACCCTTAGCCGATCCAACACCAGCTTCGCGATCCACAGTTTTTCTGAACAGAATCCCTTCTTATTAGTCGATCCAACAACGGCTTCGTGATCCACAGTTTTCTGCACAGAGTCCCCTTTTGCGTAGGCGGCCATTGACCGCTCTTATTAAAAATGTCCCTTAGCCGATCATACACCGGCTTCGGGATCCACTGTTTTTCTGCACAGAATATCTTTCTGCATATGGGGAATACGGCCGCTCTTAAAAAAACCACCCTTAGCCGATCCAACACCAGCTTCGCGATCCACAGTTTTTTTGAACAGAATCCCTTCTTATTAGTCGATCCAACAACGGCTTCGTGATCCACAGTTTTCTGCACAGAGTCCCCTTTTGCGTAGGCGGCCATTGACCGCTCTTATTAAAAATGTCCCTTAGCCGATCATACACCGGCTTCGGGATCCACTGTTTTTCTGCACAGAATCTCTTTCTGCATATGGAGAATACGGCCGCTCTTAAAAAAACCACCCTTAGCCGATCCAACACCAGCTTCGCGATCCACAGTTTTTCTGAACAGAATCCCTTCTTATTAGTCGATCCAACAACGGCTTCGTGATCCACAGTTTTCTGCACAGAGTCCCCTTTTGCGTAGGCGGCCAATGACCGCTCTTATTAAAAATGTCCCTTAGCCGATCATACACCGGCTTCGCGATCCAAAGATTTTCTACACAGAATCTCCTTCTAGGTAGGCGGCCTATGACCGCTCTTATAAAAAAACAACCCTTAGCCGATCCAACACCAGCTTCGCGATCCACAGTTTTTTTGAACAGAATCCCTTCTTATTAGTCGATCCAACAACGGCTTCGTGATCCACAGTTTTCTGCACAGAGTCCCCTTTTGCGTAGGCGGCCAATGACCGCTCTTATTAAAAATGTCCCTTAGCCGATCATACACCGGCTTCGGGATCCACTGTTTTTCTGCACAGAATCTCTTTCTGCATATGGGGAATACGGCCGCTCTTAAAAAAACCACCCTTAGCCGATCCAACACCAGCTCCGCGTTCCACAGATTTTCCGCACAGAATCCTTTTCTGGGTAATCGGCATATGGACACGAATATAAAAAATTACCGTTAGTAGATCCAACACCTTCTTCGAGATCCACCGGCCTCGGGATCCATTGTTTTTCTGCACAGAATACCCTTCTGCGTAGGTGGCCTCTGATTATTAAAAATTACCCTTAGCCGATCCAACACCGGCTTCGGGATCCACTGTTTTCTGCGAAGAATCCCCTTCTTATTAGCCGATCCAAAACAATTTTCGCGATCCACAGTTTTTCTGCACAGAATCTTCTTCTGCATATAAGGGATACGGCCGCTCTTATAAGAACCACCCTTAGCCGACCCCCCTTCGGGTTAGGGGTTTAGAATATCCCCGAGGCAGGCATACCGGTCTTAAGAGGCGACTAATATGCACAAAGGTAATGACGTACAACTCGATGGTTGATCTACGGATATGATGCCTCTCACCTCTCATTACCCATCTCTCCTTCCTTACGGAAGGAGGGGTGACATGACCTAGAAGGTTCCACTGGTCATCCCAAATCGCTACCACGACAGTCGGGCAGTACCGTAAGGGAGTACCGGAGCGCACCGGATTCATATCCGGCCAAGGACTTTCAGTTCGACAGCACCACCCCAAAACCTTCGGGCAGTGTTTTTGTCGTTACAACAACAACAACAACCCTTAGCGGACCCAACACCTTTTTCGCGATCCGGAGTTTTTTTGCACAGAATCGCCTCCATATTAGCCGATCCAACAACGGCTTCGTGATCCAAAGTTTTCTACGCAGAGTCCCCTTTTGCGTAGGCGGCCTATGACCGCTCTTATAAAAAACAACCCTTAGCCGATCCAACACCGGTTTCGCGATCCACGGTTTTTCTGCAAAGAATCCCTTCTTATTAGTCGATCCAACAACGGCTTCGTGATCCACAGTTTTCTGCACAGAGTCCCCTTTTGCGTAGGCGGCCAATGACCGCTCTTCTTAAAAATGTCCCTTAGCCGATCATACACCGGCTTCGGGATCCACTGTTTTTCTGCACAGAATCTCTTTCTGCATATGGGGAATACGGCCGCTCTTATAAAAACCACCCTTAGCCGACCCAACACCTATTTCGCGATCCGCAGTTTTTCTGCACAGAATCCCCTTCTTATTAGTCGATCCAACAACGGCTTCGTGATCCACAGTTTTCTACACAGAGTCCCCTTTTGCGTAGGAGGCCTATGACCGCTCTTATAAAAAACAACCCTTAGCCGATCCAACACCGGTTTCGCGATCCACGGTTTTTCTGCAAAGAATCCCTTCTTATTAGTCGATCCAACAACGGCTTCGTGATCCACAGTTTTCTGCACAGAGTCCCCTTTTGCGTAGGCGGCCAATGATCGCTCTTATTAAAAATGTCCCTTAGCCGATCATACACCGGCTTCGGGATCCACTGTTTTTCTGCACAGAATCTCTTTGTGCATATGGGGAATACGGCCCCTCTTAAAAAAACCACCCTTAGCCGATCCAACACCAGCTTCGCGATCCACAGTTTTTCTGAACAGAATCCCTTCTTATTAGTCGATCCAACAACGGCTTCGTGATCCACAGTTTTCTGCACAGAGTCCCCTTTTGCGTAGGCGGCCAATGACCGCTCTTATTAAAAATTTCCCTTAGCCGATCATACACCGGCTTCGGGATCCACTGTTTTTCTGCACAGAATCTCTTTCTGCATATGGGGAATACGGCCGCTCTTATAAAAACCACCCTTAGCCGACCCAACACCTATTTCGCGATCCGCAGTTTTTCTGCACAGAATCCCCTTCTTATTAGTCGATCCAACAACGGCTTCGTGATCCACAGTTTTCTACACAGAGTCCCCTTTTGCGTAGGCGGCCTATGACCGCTCTTATAAAAAACAACCCTTAGCCGATCCAACACCGGTTTCGCGATCCACGGTTTTTCTGCAAAGAATCCCTTCTTATTAGTCGATCCAACAACGGCTTCGTGATCCACAGTTTTCTGCACAGAGTCCCCTTTTGCGTAGGCGGCCAATGATCGCTCTTATTAAAAATGTCCCTTAGCCGATCATACACCGGCTTCGGGATCCACTGTTTTTCTGCACAGAGTCTCTTTCTGCATATAAGGAATACGGCCGCTCTTAAAAAAACCACCCTTAGCCGATCCAACACCAGCTTCGCGATCCACAGTTTTTTTGAACAGAATCCCTTCTACATATGAGGAATACGGCCGCTCTTATAACAAACAATCCTTAGCCGACACAACACCTTTTTCGCGATCCACAGTTTTTCTGAACAGAATCCCTTCTTATTAGTCGATCCAACAACGGCTTCGTGATCCACAGTTTTCTGCACAGAGTCCCCTTTTGCGTAGGCGGCCAATGACCGCTCTTATTAAAAATGTCTCTTAGCCGATCATACACCGGCTTCGGGATCCACTGTTTTTCTGCACAGAATCTCTTTCTGCATATGGGGAATACGGCCGCTCTTATAAAAACCACCTTTAGCTGACATAACACCTTTTTCGCGATCCGCAGTTTTTCTGCACAGAATCCCTTTCTTATTATCCGATCCAACACTAGCTTCGCGATCCACAGATTTTCTGCAGAGATCCCCTTCTTATTAGCCGATCCAACACCGGGTTCGCGATCCAACACCGGCTTCGCGATCCACAGTTTTCTGCACAGAGTCCTCTTCTTATTTGCCGATCCAACACCATCTTCGGGATCCACTGATTTTCTGCACAGAATGTCCTTCTGCATATGAGGAATACGGCCGCTCTTATAGCAAACAATCCTTAGCCGACACAACACCTTTTTCGCGATCCACAGTTTTTCTGAACAGAATCCCGTTCGTATTAGCCGATCCAACATCGGCTTCGCGATCCACTGTTTTTCTGCACAGAATCTCCTTCTGCATAGGAGGAATACGGCCGCTCTTAAAAAAACCACCCTTAGCCGATCCAACACCAGCTTCGCGATCCACAGTTTTTCTGAACAGAATCCCTTCTTATTAGTTGATCCAACAACGGCTTCGTGATCCACAGTTTTCTGCACAGAGTCCCCTTTTGCGTAGGCGGCCAATGACCGCTCTTATTAAAAATGTCCCTTAGCCGATCCTACACCGGCTTCGGGATCCACTGTTTTTCTGTACAGAATCTCTTTCTGCATATAAGGAATACGGCCGCTCTTAAAAAAACCACCCTTAGCCGATCCAACACCAGCTTCGCCATCCACAGTTTTTTTGAACAGAATCCCTTCCTATTAGTCGATCCAACAACGGCTTCGTGATCCACAGTTTTCTGCACAGAGTCCCCTTTTGCGTAGGCGGCCAATGACCGCTCTTATTAAAAATGTCTCTTAGCCGATCATACACCGGCTTCGGGATCCACTGTTTTTCTGCACAGAATCTCTTTCTGCATATGGGGAATACGGCCGCTCTTATAAAAACCACCTTTAGCTGACATAACACCTTTTTCGCGATCCGCAGTTTTTCTGCACAGAATCCCTTTCTTATTATCCGATCCAACACCGGGTTCGCGATCCAACACCGGCTTCGCGATCCACAGTTTTCTGCACAGAGTCCCCTTCTGCGTAGGCGGCCTATGACCGCTCTTATAAAAAACAACCCTTAGCCGACCCAACACCTTTTTCGCGATCCACAGTTTTTCGGCATAGAATCCCCTTCTGTTTAGTTGATCCAACACCGGCTTCGCGATCCACAGTTTTCTGCAAAGAATCCCCTTCTGCGTAGGCGGCCTATGACCGCTCTTATAAAAAACAACCCTTAACCGACCCAACACCTTTTTCGCGATCCACAGTTTTTCGGCATAGAATCCCCTTCTGTTTAGTCGATCCAACACCGGCTTCCCGATCCACAGTTTTCTGCACAGATTCCCCTTCTAGGTAGGCGGCCTATGACCGCTCTTATAAAAAAACAACCCTTAGCCGACCCAACACCTTTTCGCGATTAAAAGTTTTTCTGCACAGAATCCCCTCCTTATTAGCCGATCCAACACCGGTTTAGCAATCAACCGTTTTCTGCACAGAGTCCTCTTCTTATTAGCCGATCTAACACCAGCTTCGCGATCTAAAGATTTTCTACACAGAATCTCCTTCGACATATGAGGAATACGGCCGCTCTTATAACAAACAATCCTTAGCCGACACAACACCTTTTTCGCGATCCACAGTTTTTCTGAACAGAATCCCTTCTTATTAGTCGATCCAACAACGGCTTCGTGATCCACAGTTTTCTGCACAGAGTCCCCTTCTGCGTAGGCGGCCTATGACCGCTCTTATAAAAAACAATCCTTAGCCGACCCAACACCTTTTTCGCGATCCACAGTTTTTCGGCATAGAATCCCCTTCTGTTTAGTCGATCCAACACCGGCTTCGCGATCCACAGTTTTCTGCAAAGAATCCCCTTCTGCGTAGGCGGCCTATGACCGCTCTTATAAAAAACAACCCTTAGCCGACCCAACACCTTTTTCGCGATCCACCGTTTTTCGGCATAGAATCCCCTTCTGTTTAGTCGATCCAACACCGGCTTCGCGATCCACAGTTTTCTGCACAGATTCCCCTTCTAGGTAGGCGGCCTATGACCGCTCTTATAAAAAAACAACCCTTAGCCGACCCAACACCTTTTCGCGATTAAAAGTTTTTCTGCACAGAATCCCCTCCTTATTAGCCGATCCAACACCGGTTTAGCAATCAACCGTTTTCTGCACAGAGTCCTCTTCTTATTAGCCGATCTAACACCAGCTTCGCGATCTAAAGATTTTCTACACAGAATCTCCTTCTACATATGAGGAATACGGCCGCTCTTATAACAAACAATCCTTAGCCGACACAACACCTTTTTCGCGATCCACAGTTTTTCTGAACAGAATCCCTTCTTATTAGTCGATCCAACAACGGCTTCGTGATCCACAGTTTTCTGCACAGAGTCCCCTTTTGCGTAGGCGGCCAATGACCGCTCTTATTAAAAATGTCTCTTAGCCGATCATACACCGGCTTCGGGATCCACTGTTTTTCTGCACAGAATCCCTTTCTTATTATCCGATCCAACACTAGCTTCGCGATCCACAGATTTTCTGCAGAGATCCCCTTCTTATTAGCCGATCCAACACCGGGTTCGCGATCCAACACCGGCTTCGCGATCCACAGTTTTCTGCACAGAGTCCTCTTCTTATTTGCCGATCCAACACCATCTTCGGGATCCACTGATTTTCTGCACAGAATGTCCTTCTGCATATGAGGAATACGGCCGCTCTTATAGCAAACAATCCTTAGCCGACACAACACCTTTTTCGCGATCCACAGTTTTTCTGAACAGAATCCCTTCTTATTAGTCGATCCAACAACGGCTTCGTGATCCACAGTTTTCTGCACAGAGTCCCCTTCTGCGTAGGCGGCCTATGACCGCTCTTATAAAAAACAACCCTTAGCCGACCCAACACCTTTTTCGCGATCCACAGTTTTTCGGCATAGAATCCCCTTCTGTTTAGTCGATCCAACACCGGCTTCGCGATCCACAGTTTTCTGCAAAGAATCCCCTTCTGCGTAGGCGGCCTATGACCGCTCTTATAAAAAACAACCCTTAGCCGACCCAACACCTTTTTCGCGATCCACAGTTTTTCGGCATAGAATCCCCTTCTGTTTAGTCGATCCAACACCGGCTTCGCGATCCACAGTTTTCTGCACAGATTCCCCTTCTAGGTAGGCGGCCTATGACCGCTCTTATAAAAAAACAACCCTTAGCCGACCCAACACCTTTTCGCGATTAAAAGTTTTTCTGCACAGAATCCCCTCCTTATTAGCCGATCCAAGACCGGTTTAGCAATCAACCGTTTTCTGCACAGAGTCCTCTTCTTATTAGCCGATCTAACACCAGCTTCGCGATCTAAAGATTTTCTACACAGAATCTCCTTCTACATATGAGGAATACGGCCGCTCTTATAACAAACAATCCTTAGCCGACACAACACCTTTTTCGCGATCCACAGTTTTTCTGAACAGAATCCCTTCTTATTAGTCGATCCAACAACGGCTTCGTGATCCACAGTTTTCTGCACAGAGTCCCCTTTTGCGTAGGCGGCCAATGACCGCTCTTATTAAAACTGTCCCTTAGCCGATCCTACACCGGCTTCGGGATCCACTGTTTTTCTGCACAGAATCTCTTTCTGCATATGGGGAATACGGCCGCTCTTAAACAAACCACCCTTAGCCGATCCAACACCAGCTTCGCGATCCACAGTTTTTCTGCACAGAATACCGTTCTTATTAGCCGATCCAACATCGGCTTCGCGATCCACAGTTTTTTGCACAGAATCCCCTCCTTATTAGCCGATCCAACAACGGCTTCGCGATCCACAGTTTCCCTGCACAGAATCTCCTTCTGCATATGAGGGATACGGCCGCTCTTATAAAAACCACCTTTAGCTGACCCAACACCTTTTTTGCGATCCACAGTTTTTCTGCGCAGAATCCCTTTCCTATTATCCTAACCAACACTAGCTTCGCGATCCACAGATTTTCTGCAGAGAGTCCCCTTCTTATTAGCCGATCCAACACCGGCTTCGCGATCCACAGTTTTTCTGCAGAGAGTCGTCTTCTTATTTGCCGATCCAACACCGGCTTCGGGATCCACTGTTTTTCTGCACAGAATGTCCTTCTGCATATGAGGAATACAGCCGCTCTTATAACAACAACCCTTAGCCGACCCAACACCCTATTCGCGATCCACAGTTTTTCTGCACAGAATCCCCTTCTTATTAGCCGATCCAACACCTGCTTCGCGATCCACAGTTTTTCTGCACAGAGTCCTCTTCTTATTAGCCGATCTACACCGGCTTCGCGATCCATAGATTTTGTACACAGAATCTCCTTCTAGATATGAGGAATAGGGCCGCTCTTATAACAACAACCCTTAGCCGACCCAACACCTTATTCGCGATCCACAGTTTTTCTGCACAGAATCCCCTTCTTATTAGCCGATCCAACACCTGCTTCGCGATCCACAGTTTTTCTGAACAGAATCCCTTCTTATTGGTCGATCCAATACCGGCTTCGCGATCCACTGTTTTTCTGCAGAGAGTCCTCTTGTTATTAGCCGATCCAACACCGGGGTCGGGATACACTGTTTTTCTGCACAGAATGTCCTTTTGCATATAAGGAATACAGCCGCTCTTATAACAACAACCCTTAGCCGACCCAACACCTTATTCGCGATCCACAGTTTTTCTGCACAGAATCCCCTTCTTATTAGCCGATCCAACACCTGCTTCGCGATCCACTGTTTTTCTGCACAGAGTCCCCTTCTTATTAGCCGATCTAACACCGGCTTCGCGGTTCAAAGATATTCTACACAGAATCTCCTTCTGCATATGAGGAATACAGCCACTCTTATAACAACAACCCTTAGCCGACCCAACACCTTATTCGCGATCCATAGTTTTTCTGTACAGAATCCCCTTCTTATTAGCCGATCCAACACCGGGGTCGGGATGCACTGTTTTTCTGCACAGAATGTCCTTTTGCATATGAGGAATACAGCCGCTCTTATAACAACAACCCTTAGCCGACCCAACACCTTATTCGCGATCCACAGTTTTTCTGCACAGAGTCCTCTTCTTATTAGCCGATCTAACACCGGCTTCGCGATCCAAAGATTTTCTACACAGAATCTCTTCTACATATGAGAAATACGGCCGCTCTTATAACAAACAATCCTTAGCCGACACAACACTTTTTCGCGATCCACAGTTTTTCTGAACAGAATCCCTTCTTATTAGTCGATCCAACAACGGCTTCGTGATCCACAGTTTTCTACACAGAGTCCCCTTTTGCGTAGGCGGTCAATGACCGCTCTTATTTAAAATGTCCCTTAGCCGATCCTACACCGGCTTCGGGATCCACTGTTTTTCTGCACAGAACCTCTTTCTGCATATAGGGAATACGGCCGCTCTTAAAAAAACCACCCTTAGCCGATCCAACACCAGCTTCGCGATCCACAGTTTTTCTGAACAGAATCCCTTCTGCATAGGTGGTCTATGACCGCTCTTATAAAAATCACCCTTATCTGATCCAACACCGGCTTTGGGATCCACTGTTTTAAGCCGTCCAACAACGGCTTCGGGATCCACTGTTTTTCTGCACAGAATCTCCTTCTGCATATAAGGGATACGGCCGCTCTTATAAAAACCACCCTTAGCCGACCCAACACCTTTTTCGCGATCCACAGTTTTTCTGCACAGAATCCCGTTCGTATTAGCCGATCCAACATCGGCTTCGCGATCCACTGTTTTTCTGCACAGAATCTCCTTCTGCATATGAGGAATACGGCCGCTCTTATAAAAACCACCTTTAGCTGACCCAACACCTTTTTCGCGATCCGCAGTTTTTCTGCACAGAATCCCTTTCTTATTATCCGATCCAACACTAGCTTCGCGATCCACAGATTTTCTGCAGAGAGTCCCCTTCTCATTAGCCGATCCAACACCGGCTTCGCGATCCACAGTTTTCTGCACAGAGTCCTCTTCTTATTTGCCGATCCAACACCGGCTTCGGGATCCACTGTTTTTCTGCACAGAATGTCCTTCTGCGTAATTGGCCTATGACCGCTCTTATAAAAATCACCCTTATCCGATCCAACACCTTTTTCGCGATCCACAGTTTTTCGGCATAGAATCCCCTTCTGTTTAGTCGATCTAACACCGGCTTCGCGATCCACAGTTTTCTGCACAGATTCCCCTTTCTAGGTAGGCGGCCTATGACCGCTCTTATAAAAAACAACCCTTAGCCGACCCAACACCTTTTCGCTATTAACAGTTTTTCTGCACAGACTCCCCTCCTTATTAGCCGATCCAACACCGGTTTAGCAATCCACCGTTTTCTGCACAGAGTCCTCTTCTTATTAGCCGATCTAACACCAGCTTCGCGATCCAGAGATTTTCTACACAGAATCTCCTTCTACATATGAGGAATACGCCCGCTCTTATAACAAACAATCCTTAGCCGACACAACACCTTTTTCGCGATCCACAGTTTTTCTGAACAGAATCCCTTCTTATTAGTCGATCCAACAACGGGTTCGTGATCCACAGTTTTCTACACAGAGTCCCCTTTTGCGTAGGCGGCCAATGACCGCTCTTATTAAAAATGTCCCTTAGCCGATCCTACACCGGCTTCGGGATCCACTGTTTTTCTGCACAGAATCTCTTTCTGCATATGGGGAATACGGCCGCTCTTAAAAAAACCACCCTTAGCCGATCCAACACCGGCTTCGCGATCCACAGTTTTCTGCACAGATTCCCCTTTCTAGGTAGGCGGCCTATGACCGCTCTTATAAAAAACAACCCTTAGCCGACCCAACACCTTTTTCGCGATCCACAGTTTTTCGGCATAGAATCCCCTTCTGTTTAGTCGATCCAACACCGGCTTCGCGATCCTCAGTTTTCTGCACAGATTCCCCTTCTAGGTAGGCGGCCAATGACCGCTCTTATAAAAAAACAACCCTTAGCCGACCCAACACCTTTTCGCGATTAAAAGTTTTTCTGCACAGAATCCCCTCCTTATTAGCCGATCCAACACCGGCTTAGCAATCAACCGTTTTCTGCACAGAGTCCTCTTCTTATTAGCCGATCTAACACCAGCTTCGCGATCTAAAGATTTTCTACACAGAATCTCCTTCTACATATGAGGAATACGGCCGCTCTTATAACAAACAATCCTTAGCCGACACAACACCTTTTTCGCGATCCACAGTTTTTCTGAACAGAATCCCTTCTTATTAGTCGATCCAACAACGGCTTCGTGATCCACAGTTTTCTGCACAGAGTCCCCTTTTGAGTAGGCGGCCAATGGCCGCTCTTATTAAAACTGTCCCTTAGCCGATCCTACACCGGCTTCGGGATCCACTGTTTTTCTGCACAGAATCTCTTTCTGCATATGGGGAATACGGCCGCTCTTAAAAAAACCACCCTTAGCCGATCCAACACCAGCTTCGCGTTCCACAGTTTTTTTGAACAGAATCCCTTCTTATTAGTCGATCCAACAACGGCTTCGTGATCCACAGTTTTCTGCACAGAGTCCCCTTTTGCGTAGGCGGCCAATGACCGCTCTTATTAAAAATGTCCCTTAGCCGATCATACACCGGCTTCGGGATCCACTGTTTTTCTGCACAGAATCTCTTTCTGCATATGGGGAATACGGCCGCTCTTAAAAAAACCACCCTTAGCCGATCCAACACCAGCTTCGCGATCCACAGTTTTTCTGAACAGAATCCCTTCTTATTAGTCGATCCAACAACGGCTTCGTGATCCACAGTTTTCTGCACAGAGTCCCCTTTTGCGTAGGCGGCCAATGACCGCTCTTATTAAAAATGTCCCTTAGCCGATCATACACCGGCTTCGGGATCCACTGTTTTTCTGCACAGAATCTCTTTCTGCATATGGGGAATACGGCCGCTCTTAAAAAAACCCCCCCTTAGCCGATCCAACACCTGCTTCGCGATCCACAGTTTTTCTGAACAGAATCCCTTCTTATTAGTTGATCCAACAACGGCTTCGTGATCCACAGTTTTCTGCACAGAGTCCCCTTTTGCGTAGGCGGCCAATGACCGCTCTTATTAAAAATGTCCCTTAGCCGATCCTACACCGGCTTCGGGATCCACTGTTTTTCTGTACAGAATCTCTTTCTGCATATAAGGAATACGGCCGCTCTTAAAAAAACCACCCTTAGCCGATCCAACACCAGCTTCGCGATCCACAGTTTTTCTGAACAGAATCCCTTCTTATTAGTCGATCCAACAACGGCTTCGTGATCCACAGTTTTCTGCACAGAGTCCCCTTTTGCGTAGGCGGCCAATGACCGCTCTTATTAAAAATGTCCCTTAGCCGATCCTACACCGGCTTCGGGATCCACTGTTTTTCT
This sequence comes from Merzomyia westermanni, assembly GCA_949987695.1. Taxonomy (NCBI): domain Eukaryota; kingdom Metazoa; phylum Arthropoda; class Insecta; order Diptera; family Tephritidae; genus Merzomyia; species Merzomyia westermanni. Next base: position 100,245,768 of record OX465292.1, on the reverse strand, counting down.
GCACAGAATCTCTTTCTGCATATGGGGAATACGGCCGCTCTTAAAAAAACCACCCTTAGCCGATCCAACACCAGCTTCGCGATCCACAGTTTTTCTGAACAGAATCCCTTCTTATTAGTCGATCCAACAACGGCTTCGTGATCCACAGTTTTCTGCACAGAGTCCCCTTTTGCGTAGGCGGCCAATGACCGCTCTTATTAAAAATGTCCCTTAGCCGATCATACACCGGCTTCGGGATCCACTGTTTTTCTGCACAGAATCTCTTTCTGCATATGGGGAATACGGCCGCTCTTAAAAAAACCACCCTTAGCCGATCCAACACCAGCTTCGCGATCCACAGTTTTTCTGAACAGAATCCCTTCTTATTAGTCGATCCAACAACGGCTTCGTGATCCACAGTTTTCTGCACAGAGTCCCCTTTTGCGTAGGCGGCCAATGACCGCTCTTATTAAAAATGTCCCTTAGCCGATCCTACACCGGCTTCGGGATCCACTGTTTTTCTGCACAGAATCTCTTTCTGCATATAAGGAATACGGCCGCTCTTAAAAAAACCACCCTTAGCCGATCCAACATCAGCTTCGCGATCCACAGTTTTTTTGAACAGAATCCCTTCCTATTAGTCGATCCAACAACGGCTTCGTGATCCACAGTTTTCTGCACAGAGTCCCCTTTTGCGTAGGCGGCCAATGACCGCTCTTATTAAAAATGTCTCTTAGCCGATCATACACCGGCTTCGGGATCCACTGATTTTCTGCACAGAATCTCTTTCTGTATATGGGGAATACGGCCGCTCTTATAAAAACCACCTTTAGCTGACATAACACCTTTTTCGCGATCCGCAGTTTTTCTGCACAGAATCCCTTTCTTATTATCCGATCCAACACTAGCTTCGCGATCCACAGATTTTCTGCAGAGATCCCCTTCTTATTAGCCGATCCAACACCGGCTTCGCGATCCACAGTTTTCTGCACAGAGTCCTCTTCTTATTTGCCGATCCAACACCATCTTCGGGATCCACTGATTTTCTGCACAGAATGTCCTTCTGCATATGAGGAATACGGCCGCTCTTATAGCAAACAATCCTTAGCCGACACAACACCTTTTTCGCGATCCACAGTTTTTCTGAACAGAATCCCTTCTTATTAGTCGATCCAACAACGGCTTCGTGATCCACAGTTTTCTGCACAGAGTCCCCTTCTGCGTAGGCGGCCTATGACCGCTCTTATAAAAAACAACCCTTAGCCGACCCAACACCTTTTTCGCGATCCACAGTTTTTCGGCATAGAATCCCCTTCTGTTTAGTCGATCCAACACCGGCTTCGCGATCCACAGATTTTCTGCAAAGAATCCCCTTCTGCGTAGGCGGCCTATGACCGCTCTTATAAAAAACAACCCTTAGCCGACCCAACACTTTTTTCGCGATCCACAGTTTTTCGGCATAGAATCCCCTTCTGTTTAGTCGATCCAACACCGGCTTCGCGATCCACAGTTTTCTGCACAGATTCCCCTTTCTAGGTAGGCGGCCTATGACCGCTCTTATAAAAAACAACCCTTAGCCGACCCAACACCTTTTTCGCGATCCACAGTTTTTCGGCATAGAATCCCCTCCTTATTAGCCGATCCAACACCGGTTTAGCAATCAACCGTTTTCTGCACAGAGTCCTCTTCTTATTAGCCGATCTAACACCAGCTTCGCGATCTAAAGATTTTCTACACAGAATCTCCTTCTACATATGAGGAATACGGCCGCTCTTATAACAAACAATCCTTAGCCGACAGAACACCTTTTTCGCGATCCACAGTTTTTCTGAACAGAATCCCTTCTTATTAGTCGATCCAACAACGGCTTCGTGATCCACAGTTTTCTGCACAGAGTCCCCTCTTGCGTAGGCGGCCAATGACCGCTCTTATTAAAACTGTCCCTTAGCCGATCCTACACCGGCTTCGGGATCCACTGTTTTTCTGCACAGAATCTCTTTCTGCATATGGGGAATACGGCCGCTCTTAAACAAACCACCCTTAGCCGATCCAACACCAGCTTCGCGATCCACAGTTTTTCTGCACAGAATACCGTTCTTATTAGCCGATCCAACATCGGCTTCGCGATCCACAGTTTTTTGCACAGAATCCCTCCTTATTAGCCGATCCAACAACGGCTTCGCGATCCACAGTTTCCCTGCACAGAATCTCCTTCTGCATATGAGGGATACGGCCGCTCTTATAAAAACCACCTTTAGCTGACCCAACACCTTTTTTGCGATCCACAGTTTTTCTGCGCAGAATCCCTTTCCTATTATCCTAACCAACACTAGCTTCGCGATCCACAGATTTTCTGCAGAGAGTCCCCTTCTTATTAGCCGATCCAACACCGGCTTCGCGATCCACAGTTTTTCTGCAGAGAGTCGTCTTCTTATTTGCCGATCCAACACCGGCTTCGGGATCCACTGTTTTTCTGCACAGAATGTCCTTCTGCATATGAGGAATACAGCCGCTCTTATAACAACAACCCTTAGCCGACCCAATACCCTATTCGCGATCCACAGTTTTTCTGCACAGAATCCCCTTCTTATTAGCCGATCCAACACCTGCTTCGCGATCCACAGTTTTTCTGCACAGAGTCCTCTTCTTATTAGCCGATCTACACCGGCTTCGCGATCCAAAGATTTTGTACACAGAATCTCCTTCTAGATATGAGGAATAGGGCCGCTCTTATAACAACAACCCTTAGCCGACCCAACACCTTATTCGCGATCCATAGTTTTTCTGTACAGAATCCCCTTCTTATTAGCCGATTCAACACCGGGGTCGGGATGCACTGTTTTTCTGCACAGAATGTCCTTTTGCATATGAGGAATACAGCCGCTCTTATAACAACAACCCTTAGCCGACCCAACACCTTATTCGCGATCCACAGTTTTTCTGCACAGAGTCCTCTTCTTATTAGCCGATCTAACACCGGCTTCGCGATCCAAAGATTTTCTACACAGAATCTCTCTACATATGAGAAATACGGCCGCTCTTATAACAACAACCCTTAGCCGACCCAACACCTTATTCGCGATCCACAGTTTTTCTGCACAGAATCCCCTTCTTATTAGCCGATCCAACACCTGCTTCGCGATCCACCGTTTTTCTGAACAGAATCCCTTCTTATTGGTCGATCCAATACCGGCTTCGCGATCCACTGTTTTTCTGCAGAGAGTCCTCTTCTTATTAGCCGATCCAACACCGGGGTCGGGATACACTGTTTTTCTGCACAGAATGTCCTTTTGCATATAAGGAATACAGCCGCTCTTATAACAACAACCCTTAGCCGACCCAACACCTTTTTCGCGATCCACAGTTTTTCTGAACAGAATCCCTTCTGCATAGGTGGCCTATGACCGCTCTTATAAACATCACCCTTATCTGATCCAACACCGGCTTCGGGATCCACTGTTTTAAGCCGTCCAACAACGGCTTCGGGATCCACTGTTTTTCTGCACAGAATCTCCTTCTGCATATAAGGGATACGGCCGCTCTTATAAAAACCACCCTTAGCCGACCCAACACCTTTTCCGCGATCCACAGTTTTTCTGCACAGAATCCCGTTCGTATTAGCCGATCCAACATCGGCTTCGCGATCCACTGTTTTTCTGCACAGAATCTCCTTCTGCATATGAGGAATACGGCCGCTCTTATAAAAACCACCTTTAGCTGACCCAACACCTTTCTCGCGATCCGCAGTTTTTCTGCACAGAATCCCTTTCTTATTATCCGATCCAACACTAGCTTCGCGATCCACAGATTTTCTGCAGAGAGTCCCCTTCTTGTTAGCCGATCCAACACCGGCTTCGCGATCCACAGTTTTCTGCACAGAGTCCTCTTCTTATTTGCCGATCCAACACCGGCTTCGGGATCCACTGTTTTTCTGCACAGAATGTCCTTCTGCGTAATTGGCCTATGACCGCTCTTATAAAAATCACCCTTATCCGATCCAACACCTTTTTCGCGATCCACAGTTTTTCGGCATAGAATCCCCTTCTGTTTAGTCGATCTAACACCGGCTTCGCGATCCACAGTTTTCTGCACAGATTCCCCTTTCTAGGTAGGCGGCCTATGACCGCTCTTATAAAAAACAACCCTTAGCCGACCCCACACCTTTTCGCTATTAACAGTTTTTCTGCACAGACTCCCCTCCTTATTAGCCGATTCAACACCGGTTTAGCAATCCACCGTTTTCTGCACAGAGTCCTCTTCTTATTATCCGATCTAACACCAGCTTCGCGATCCAGAGATTTTCTACACAGAATCTCCTTCTACATATGAGGAATACGGCCGCTCTTATAACAAACAATCCTTAGCCGACACAACACCTTTTTCGCGATCCACAGTTTTTCTGAACAGAATCCCTTCTTATTAGTCGATCCAACAACGGGTTCGTGATCCACAGTTTTCTACACAGAGTCCCCTTTTGCGTAGGCGGCCAATGACCGCTCTTATTAAAAATGTGCCTTAGCCGATCCTACACCGGCTTCGGGATCCACTGTTTTTCTGCACAGAATCTCTTTCTGCATATGGGGAATACGGCCGCTCTTAAAAAAACCACCCTTAGCCGATCCAACACCGGCTTCGCGATCCACAGTTTTCTGCACAGATTCCCCTTTCTAGGTAGGCGGCCTATGACCGCTCTTATAAAAAACAACCCTTAGCCGACCCAACACCTTTTCGCTATTAACAGTTTTTCTGCACAGACTCCCCTCCTTATTAGCCGATCCAACACCGGTTTAGCAATCCACCGTTTTCTGCACAGAGTCCTCTTCTTATTAGCCGATCTAACACCAGCTTCGCGATCCAAAGATTTTCTACACAGAATCTCCTTCTACATATGAGGAATTCGGCCGCTCTTATAACAAACAATCCTTAGCCGACACAACACCTTTTTCGCGATCCACAGTTTTTCTGAACAGAATCCCTTCTTATTAGTCGATCCAACAACGGGTTCGTGATCCACAGTTTTCTACACAGAGTCCCCTTTTGCGTAGGCGGCCAATGACCGCTCTTATTAAAAATGTCCCTTAGCCGATCCTACACCGGCTTCGGGATCCACTGTTTTTCTGCACAGAATCTCCTTCTGCATATGGGGAATACGGCCGCTCTTAAAAAAACCACCCTTAGCCAATCCAACGCCAGCTTCGCGTTCCACAGATTTTCCGCACAGAATCATTTTCTGGGTAATCGGCATATGGACACGAATATAAAAAATTACCGTTAGTAGATCCCACACCGTCTTCGAGATCCACCGGCCTCGGGATCCATTGTTTTCCTGCACAGAATCCGCTTCTGCGTAGGTGGCCTCTGATTATTAAAAATTACCCTTAGCCGATCCAACACCGGCTTCGGGTTCCACTGTTTTCTGCACAGAATCCCCTTCTGCATAGGTGGCCTATGACCGCTCTTATAAAAATCACCCTTATCTGATCCAACACCGGCTTCGGGATCCACTGTTTTCTGCACAGAGTCCCCTTTTGCGTAGGCGGCCAATGACCGCTCTTATTAAAAACGTCCATTAGCCGATCCTACACCGGCTTCGTGATCCACAGTTTTCTACACAGAGTCCCCTTTTGCGTAGGCGGCCAATGACCGCTCTTATTAAAAATGTCCCTTAGCCGATCCTACACCGGCTTCGGGATCCACTGTTTTTCTGCACAGAATCTCCTTCTGCATATGGGGAATACGGCCGCTCTTAAAAAAACCACCCTTAGCCAATCCAACACCAGCTTCGCGTTCCACAGATTTTCCGCACAGAATCATTTTCTGGGTAATCGGCATATGGACACGAATATAAAAAATTACCGTTAGTAGATCCAACACCGTCTTCGAGATCCACCGGCCTCGGGATCCATTGTTTTTCTGCACAGAATCCGCTTCTGCGTAGGTGGCCTCTGATTATTAAAAATTACCCTTATCTGATTAAACACCGGCTTCGGGATCCACTGTTTTTCTGCACAGAATATCCTTCTGCATATAAGGGATACGGCCGCTCTTATAAAAACCACCTTTAGCTGACCCAACACCTTTTTCGCGATCCGCAGTTTTTCTGCACAGAATCCCTTTCTTATTATCCGATCCAACACTAGCTTCGCGATCCACAGATTTTCTGCAGAGAGTCCCCTTCTCATTAGCCGATCCAACACCGGCTTCGCGATCCACAGTTTTCTGCACAGAATATCCTTCTGCATATAAGGGATACGGCCGCTCTTATAAAAACCACCCTTAGCTGACCCAACACCTTTTTCGCGATCCACAGTTTTTCTGCACAGAATACCGTTCTTATTAGCCGATCCAAGACTGGCTTCGCGATCCACTGTTTTTCTGCACAGAGTCCCCTTCTTATTAGCCGATCTAACACCGGCTTCGCGGTCCAAAGATTTTCTACACAGAATCTCTTCTACATATGAGAAATACGGCCGCTCTTATAACAAACAATCCTTGGCCGACACAACACCTTTTTCGCGATCCACAGTTTTTCTGAACAGAATCCCTTCTTATTAGTCGATCCAAGACTGGCTTCGCGATCCACTGTTTTTCTGCACAGAGTCCCTTCTTATTAGCCGATCTAACACCGGCTTCGCGGTCCAAAGATTTTCTACACAGAATCTCCTTCTACATATGAGGAATACGGCCGCTCTTATAACAAACAATCCTTAGCCGACACAACACTTTTTCGCGATCCACAGTTTTTCTGAACAGAATCCCTTCTTATTAGTCGATCCAACAACGGCTTCGTGATCCACAGTTTTCTACACAGAGTCCCCTTTTGCGTAGGCGGTCAATGACCGCTCTTATTAAAAATGTCCCTTAGCCGATCCTACACCGGCTTCGGGATCCACTGTTTTTCTGCACAGAACCTCTTTCTACATATGGGGAATACGGCCGCTCTTAAAAAAACCACCCTTAGCCGATCCAACACCAGCTTCGCGATCCACAGTTTTTCTGAACAGAATCCCTTCTGCATAGGTGGCCTATGACCGCTCTTATAAAAATCACCCTTATCTGATCCAACACCGGCTTCGGGATCCACTGTTTTAAGCCGTACAACAACGGCTTCGGGATCCACTGTTTTTCTGCACAGAATCTCCTTCTGCATATAAGGGATACGGCCGCTCTTATAAAAACCACCCTTAGCCGACCCAACACCTTTTTCGCGATCCACAGTTTTTCTGCACAGAATCCCGTTCGTATTAGCCGATCCAACATCGGCTTCGCGATCCACTGTTTTTCTGCACAGAATCTCCTTCTGCATATGAGGAATACGGCCGCTCTTATAAAAACCACCTTTAGCTGACCCAACACCTTTTTCGCGATCCGCAGTTTTTCTGCACAGAATCCCTTTCTTATTATCCGATCCAACACTAGCTTCGCGATCCACAGATTTTCTGCAGAGAGTCCCCTTCTCATTAGCCGATCCAACACCGGCTTCGCGATCCACAGTGTTCTGCACAGAGTCCTCTTCTTATTTGCCGATCCAACACCGGCTTCGGGATCCACTGTTTTTCTGCACAGAATGTCCTTCTGCGTAATTGGCCTATGACCGCTCTTATAAAAATCACCCTTATCCGATCCAACACCTTTTTCGCGATCCACAGTTTTTCGGCATAGAATCCCCTTCTGTTTAGTCGATCTAACACCGGCTTCGCGATCCACAGTTTTCTGCACAGATTCCCCTTTCTAGGTAGGCGGCCTATGACCGCTCTTATAAAAAACAACCCTTAGCCGACCCAACACCTTTTCGCTATTAACAGTTTTTCTGCACAGACTCCCCTCCTTATTAGCCGATCCAACACCGGTTTAGCAATCCACCGTTTTCTGCACAGAGTCCTCTTCTTATTAGCCGATCTAACACCAGCTTCGCGATCCAGAGATTTTCTACACAGAATCTCCTTCTACATATGAGGAATACGCCCGCTCTTATAACAAACAATCCTTAGCCGACACAACACCTTTTTCGCGATCCACAGTTTTTCTGAACAGAATCCCTTCTTATTAGTCGATCCAACAACGGGTTCGTGATCCACAGTTTTCTACACAGAGTCCCCTTTTGCGTAGGCGGCCAATGACCGCTCTTATTAAAAATGTCCCTTAGCCGATCCTACACCGGCTTCGGGATCCACTGTTTTTCTGCACAGAATCTCTTTCTGCATATGGGGAATACGGCCGCTCTTAAAAAAACCACCCTTAGCCGATCCAACACCGGCTTCGCGATCCACAGTTTTCTGCACAGATTCCCCTTTCTAGGTAGGCGGCCTATGACCGCTCTTATAAAAAACAACCCTTAGCCGACCCAACACCTTTTTCGCGATCCACAGTTTTTCGGCATAGAATCCCCTTCTGTTTAGTCGATCCAACACCGGCTTCGCGATCCTCAGTTTTCTGCACAGATTCCCCTTCTAGGTAGGCGGCCAATGACCGCTCTTATAAAAAAACAACCCTTAGCCGACCCAACACCTTTTCGCGATTAAAAGTTTTTCTGCACAGAATCCCCTCCTTATTAGCCGATCCAACACCGGTTTAGCAATCAACCGTTTTCTGCACAGAGTCCTCTTCTTATTAGCCGATCTAACACCAGCTTCGCGATCTAAAGATTTTCTACACAGAATCTCCTTCTACATATGAGGAATACGGCCGCTCTTATAACAAACAATCCTTAGCCGACACAACACCTTTTTCGCGATCCACAGTTTTTCTGAACAGAATCCCTTCTTATTAGTCGATCCAACAACGGCTTCGTGATCCACAGTTTTCTGCACAGAGTCCCCTTTTGAGTAGGCGGCCAATGACCGCTCTTATTAAAACTGTCCCTTAGCCGATCCTACACCGGCTTCGGGATCCACTGTTTTTCTGCACAGAATCTCTTTCTGCATATGGGGAATACGGCCGCTCTTAAAAAAACCACCCTTAGCCGATCCAACACCAGCTTCGCGTTCCACAGTTTTTTTGAACAGAATCCCTTCTTATTAGTCGATCCAACAACGGCTTCGTGATCCACAGTTTTCTGCACAGAGTCCCCTTTTGCGTAGGCGGCCAATGACCGCTCTTATTAAAAATGTCCCTTAGCCGATCATACACCGGCTTCGGGATCCACTGTTTTTCTGCACAGAATCTCTTTCTGCATATGGGGAATACGGCCGCTCTTAAAAAAACCACCCTTAGCCGATCCAACACCAGCTTCGCGCTCCACAGTTTTTCTGAACAGAATCCCTTCTTATTAGTCGATCCAACAACGGCTTCGTGATCCACAGTTTTCTGCACAGAGTCCCCTTTTGCGTAGGCGGCCAATGACCGCTCTTATTAAAAATGTCCCTTAGCCGATCCTACACCGGCTTCGGGATCCACTGTTTTTCTGCACAGAATCTCTTTCTGCATATAAGGAATACGGCCGCTCTTAAAAAAACCACCCTTAGCCGATCCAACATCAGCTTCGCGATCCACAGTTTTTTTGAACAGAATCCCTTCTTATTAGTCGATCCAACAACGGCTTCGTGATCCACAGTTTTCTGCACAGAGTCCCCTTTTGCGTAGGCGGCCAATGACCGCTCTTATTAAAAATGTCCCTTAGCCGATCCTACACCGGCTTCGGGATCCACTGTTTTTCTGTACAGAATCTCTTTCTGCATATAAGGAATACGGCCGCTCTTAAAAAAACCACCCTTAGCCGATCCAAGACCAGCTTCGCCATCCACAGTTTTTTTGAACAGAATCCCTTCCTATTAGTCGATCCAACAACGGCTTCGTGATCCACAGTTTTCTGCACAGAGTCCCCTTTTGCGTAGGCGGCCAATGACCGCTCTTATTAAAAATGTCTCTTAGCCGATCATACACCGGCTTCGGGATCCACTGTTTTTCTGCACAGAATCTCTTTCTGCATATGGGGAATACGGCCGCTCTTATAAAAACCACCTTTAGCTGACATAACACCTTTTTCGCGATCCGCAGTTTTTCTGCACAGAATCCCTTTCTTATTATCCGATCCAACACTAGCTTCGCGATCCACAGATTTTCTGCAGAGATCCCCTTCTTATTAGCCGATCCAACACCGGGTTCGCGATCCAACACCGGCTTCGCGATCCACAGTTTTCTGCACAGAGTCCTCTTCTTATTTGCCGATCCAACACCATCTTCGGGATCCACTGATTTTCTGCACAGAATGTCCTTCTGCATATGAGGAATACGGCCGCTCTTATAGCAAACAATCCTTAGCCGACACAACACCTTTTTCGCGATCCACAGTTTTTCTGAACAGAATCCCTTCTTATTAGTCGATCCAACAACGGCTTCGTGATCCACAGTTTTCTGCACAGAGTCCCCTTCTGCGTAGGCGGCCTATGACCGCTCTTATAAAAAACAACCCTTAGCCGACCCAACACCTTTTTCGCGATCCACAGTTTTTCGGCATAGAATCAACTTCTGTTTAGTCGATCCAACACCGGCTTCGCGATCCACAGTTTTCTGCAAAGAATCCCCTTCTGCGTAGGCGGCCTATGACCGCTCTTATAAAAAACAACCCTTAGCCGACCCAACACCTTTTTCGCGATCCACAGTTTTTCGGCATGGAATCCCCTTCTGTTTAGTCGATCCAACACCGGCTTCGCGATCCACAGTTTTCTGCACAGATTCCCCTTCTGCGTAGGCGGCCTATGACCGCTCTTATAAAAAACAACCCTTAGCCGACCCAACACCTTTTTCGCGATCCACAGTTTTTCGGCATAGAATCCCCTCCTTATTAGCCGATCCAAGACCGGTTTAGCAATCAACCGTTTTCTGCACAGAGTCCTTTTCTTATTAGCCGATCTAACACCAGCTTCGCGATCTAAAGATTTTCTACACAGAATCTCCTTCTACATATGAGGAATACGGCCGCTCTTATAACAAACAATCCTTAGCCGACAGAACACCTTTTTCGCGATCCACAGTTTTTCTGAACAGAATCCCTTCTTATTAGTCGATCCAACAACGGCTTCGTGATCCACAGTTTTCTGCACAGAGTCCCCTTTTGCGTAGGCGGCCAATGACCGCTCTTATTAAAACTGTCCCTTAGCCGATCCTACACCGGCTTCGGGATCCACTGTTTTTCTGCACAGAATCTCTTTCTGCATATGGGGAATACGGCCGCTCTTAAACAAACCACCCTTAGCCGATCCAACACCAGCTTCGCGATCCACAGTTTTTCTGCACAGAATACCGTTCTTATTAGCCGATCCAACATCGGCTTCGCGATCCACAGTTTTTTGCACAGAATCCCCTCCTTATTAGCCGATCCAACAACGGCTTCGCGATCCACAGTTTCCCTGCACAGAATCTCCTTCTGCATATGAGGGATACGGCCGCTCTTATAAAAACCACCTTTAGCTGACCCAACACCTTTTTTGCGATCCACAGTTTTTCTGCGCAGAATCCCTTTCCTATTATCCTAACCAACACTAGCTTCGCGATCCACAGATTTTCTGCAGAGAGTCCCCTTCTTATTAGCCGATCCAACACCGGCTTCGCGATCCACAGTTTTTCTGCAGAGAGTCGTCTTCTTATTTGCCGATCCAACACCGGCTTCGGGATCCACTGTTTTTCTGCACAGAATGTCCTTCTGCATATGAGGAATACAGCCGCTCTTATAACAACAACCCTTAGCCGACCCAATACCCTATTCGCGGTCCACAGTTTTTCTGCACAGAATCCCCTTCTTATTAGCCGATCCAACACCTGCTTCGCGATCCACAGTTTTTCTGCACAGAGTCCTCTTCTTATTAGCCGATCTACACCGGCTTCGCGATCCAAAGATTTTGTACACAGAATCTCCTTCTAGATATGAGGAATAGGGCCGCTCTTATAAAAACCACCTTTAGCCGATCCAACACCAGCTTCGCGAACCACAGTTTTTCTGCACAGAATCCCCTTCTTATTAGCCGATCCAACACCTGCTTCGCGATCCACCGTTTTTCTGAACAGAATCCCTTCTTATTGGTCGATCCAATACCGGCTTCGCGATCCACTGTTTTTCTGCAGAGAGTCCTCTTCTTATTAGCCGATCCAACACCGGGGTCGGGATACACTGTTTTTCTGCACAGAATGTCCTTTTGCATATAAGGAATAGAGCCGCTCTTATAACAACAACCCTTAGCCGACCCAACACCTTATTCGCGATCCACAGTTTTTCTGCACAGAGTCCTCTTCTTATTAGCCGATCTAACACCGGCTTCGCGATCCAAAGATTTTCTACACAGAATCTCTCTACATATGAGAAATACGGCCGCTCTTATAACAAACAATCCTTGGCCGACACAACACCTTTTTCGCGATCCACAGTTTTTCTGAACAGAATCCCTTCTGCATAGGTGGCCTATGACCGCTCTTATAAACATCACCCTTATCTGATCCAACACCGGCTTCGGGATCCACTGTTTTAAGCCGTCCAACAACGGCTTCGGGATCCACTGTTTTTCTGCACAGAATCTCCTTCTGCATATAAGGGATACGGCCGCTCTTATAAAAACCACCCTTAGCCGACCCAACACCTTTTCCGCGATCCACAGTTTTTCTGCACAGAATCCCGTTCGTATTAGCCGATCCAACATCGGCTTCGCGATCCACTGTTTTTCTGCACAGAATCTCCTTCTGCATATGAGGAATACGGCCGCTCTTATAAAAACCACCTTTAGCTGACCCAACACCTTTCTCGCGATCCGCAGTTTTTCTGCACAGAATCCCTTTCTTATTATCCGATCCAACACTAGCTTCGCGATCCACAGATTTTCTGCAGAGAGTCCCCTTCTTGTTAGCCGATCCAACACCGGCTTCGCGATCCACAGTTTTCTGCACAGAGTCCTCTTCTTATTTGCCGATCCAACACCGGCTTCGGGATCCACTGTTTTTCTGCACAGAATGTCCTTCTGCGTAATTGGCCTATGACCGCTCTTATAAAAATCACCCTTATCCGATCCAACACCTTTTTCGCGATCCACAGTTTTTCGGCATAGAATCCCCTTCTGTTTAGTCGATCTAACACCGGCTTCGCGATCCACAGTTTTCTGCACAGATTCCCCTTTCTAGGTAGGCGGCCTATGACCGCTCTTATAAAAAACAACCCTTAGCCGACCCAACACCTTTTCGCTATTAACAGTTTTTCTGCACAGACTCCCCTCCTTATTAGCCGATTCAACACCGGTTTAGCAATCCACCGTTTTCTGCACAGAGTCCTCTTCTTATTATCCGATCTAACACCAGCTTCGCGATCCAGAGATTTTCTACACAGAATCTCCTTCTACATATGAGGAATACGGCCGCTCTTATAACAAACAATCCTTAGCCGACACAACACCTTTTTCGCGATCCACAGTTTTTCTGAACAGAATCCCTTCTTATTAGTCGATACAACAACGGGTTCGTGATCCACAGTTTTCTACACAGAGTCCCCTTTTGCGTAGGCGGCCAATGACCGCTCTTATTAAAAATGTGCCTTAGCCGATCCTACACCGGCTTCGGGATCCACTGTTTTTCTGCACAGAATCTCTTTCTGCATATGGGGAATACGGCCGCTCTTAAAAAAACCACCCTTAGCCGATCCAACACCGGCTTCGCGATCCACAGTTTTCTGCACAGATTCCCCTTTCTAGGTAGGCGGCCTATGACCGCTCTTATAAAAAACAACCCTTAGCCGACCCAACACCTTTTCGCTATTAACAGTTTTTCTGCACAGACTCCCCTCCTTATTAGCCGATCCAACACCGGTTTAGCAATCCACCGTTTTCTGCACAGAATCTCTTTCTGCATATGGGGAATACGGCCGCTCTTAAAAAAACCACCCTTAGCCGATCCAACACCAGCTTCGCGTTCCACAGTTTTTTTGAACAGAATCCCTTCTTATTAGTCGATCCAACAACGGCTTCGTGATCCACAGTTTTCTGCACAGAGTCCCCTTTTGCGTAGGCGGCCAATGACCGCTCTTATTAAAAATGTCCCTTAGCCGATCCTACACCGGCTTCGGGATCCACTGTTTTTCTGCACAGAATCTCTTTCTGCATATGGGGAATACGGCCGCTCTTAAAAAAACCACCCTTAGCCGATCCAACACCAGCTTCGCGTTCCACAGTTTTTTTGAACAGAATCCCTTCTTATTAGTCGATCCAACAACGGCTTCGTGATCCACAGTTTTCTGCACAGAGTCCCCTTTTGCGTAGGCGGCCAATGACCGCTCTTATTAAAAATGTGCCTTAGCCGATCCTACACCGGCTTCGGGATCCACTGTTTTTCTGCACAGAATCTCTTTCTGCATATGGGGAATACGGCCGCTCTTAAAAAAACCACCCTTAGCCGATCCAACACCAGCTTCGCGTTCCACAGTTTTTTTGAACAGAATCCCTTCTTATTAGTCGATCCAACAACGGCTTCGTGATCCACAGTTTTCTGCACAGAGTCCCCTTTTGCGTAGGCGGCCAATGACCGCTCTTATTAAAAATGTCCCTTAGCCGATCATACACCGGCTTCGGGATCCACTGTTTTTCTGCACAGAATCTCTTTCTGCATATGGGGAATACGGCCGCTCTTAAAAAAACCACCCTTAGCCGATCCAACACCAGCTTCGCGCTCCACAGTTTTTCTGAACAGAATCCCTTCTTATTAGTCGATCCAACAACGGCTTCGTGATCCACAGTTTTCTGCACAGAGTCCCCTTTTGCGTAGGCGGCCAATGACCGCTCTTATTAAAAATGTCCCTTAGCCGATCCTACACCGGCTTCGGGATCCACTGTTTTTCTGCACAGAATCTCTTTCTGCATATAAGGAATACGGCCGCTCTTAAAAAAACCACCCTTAGCCGATCCAACATCAGCTTCGCGATCCACAGTTTTTTTGAACAGAATCCCTTCTTATTAGTCGATCCAACAACGGCTTCGTGATCCACAGTTTTCTGCACAGAGTCCCCTTTTGCGTAGGCGGCCAATGACCGCTCTTATTAAAAATGTCCCTTAGCCGATCATACACCGGCTTCGGGATCCACTGTTTTTCTGCACAGAATCTCTTTCTGCATATGGGGAATACGGCCGCTCTTAAAAAAAACACCCTTAGCCGATCCAACACCTGCTTCGCGATCCACAGTTTTTCTGAACAGAATCCCTTCTTATTAGTTGATCCAACAACGGCTTCGTGATCCACAGTTTTCTGCACAGAGTCCCCTTTTGCGTAGGCGGCCAATGACCGCTCTTATTAAAAATGTCCCTTAGCCGATCCTACACCGGCTTCGGGATCCACTGTTTTTCTGTACAGAATCTCTTTCTGCATATAAGGAATACGGCCGCTCTTAAAAAAACCACCCTTAGCCGATCCAAGACCAGCTTCGCCATCCACAGTTTTTTTGAACAGAATCCCTTCCTATTAGTCGATCCAACAACGGCTTCGTGATCCACAGTTTTCTGCACAGAGTCCCCTTTTGCGTAGGCGGCCAATGACCGCTCTTATTAAAAATGTCTCTTAGCCGATCATACACCGGCTTCGGGATCCACTGTTTTTCTGCACAGAATCTCTTTCTGCATATGGGGAATACGGCCGCTCTTATAAAAACCACCTTTAGCTGACATAACACCTTTTTCGCGATCCGCAGTTTTTCTGCACAGAATCCCTTTCTTATTATCCGATCCAACACTAGCTTCGCGATCCACAGATTTTCTGCAGAGATCCCCTTCTTATTAGCCGATCCAACACCGGGTTCGCGATCCAACACCGGCTTCGCGATCCACAGTTTTCTGCACAGAGTCCTCTTCTTATTTGCCGATCCAACACCATCTTCGGGATCCACTGATTTTCTGCACAGAATGCCCTTCTGCATATGAGGAATACGGCCGCTCTTATAGCAAACAATCCTTAGCCGACACAACACCTTTTTCGCGATCCACAGTTTTTCTGAACAGAATCCCTTCTTATTAGTCGATCCAACAACGGCTTCGTGATCCACAGTTTTCTGCACAGAGTCCCCTTCTGCGTAGGCGGCCTATGACCGCTCTTATAAAAAACAACCCTTAGCCGACCCAACACCTTTTTCGCGATCCACAGTTTTTCGGCATAGAATCAACTTCTGTTTAGTCGATCCAACACCGGCTTCGCGATCCGCAGTTTTCTGCAAAGAATCCCCTTCTGCGTAGGCGGCCTATGACCGCTCTTATAAAAAACAACCCTTAGCCGACCCAACACCTTTTTCGCGATCCACAGTTTTTCGGCATGGAATCCCCTTCTGTTTAGTCGATCCAACACCGGCTTCGCGATCCACAGTTTTCTGCACAGATTCCCCTTCTGCGTAGGCGGCCTATGACCGCTCTTATAAAAAACAACCCTTAGCCGACCCAACACCTTTTTCGCGATCCACAGTTTTTCGGCATAGAATCCCCTCCTTATTAGCCGATCCAAGACCGGTTTTGCAATCAACCGTTTTCTGCACAGAGTCCCCTTTTGCGTAGGCGGCCAATGACCGCTCTTATTAAAACTGTCCCTTAGCCGATCCTACACCGGCTTCGGGATCCACTGTTTTTCTGCACAGAATCTCTTTCTGCATATGGGGAATACGGCCGCTCTTAAACAAACCACCCTTAGCCGATCCAACACCAGCTTCGCGATCCACAGTTTTTCTGCACAGAATACCGTTCTTATTAGCCGATCCAACATCGGCTTCGCGATCCACAGTTTTTTGCACAGAATCCCCTCCTTATTAGCCGATCCAACAACGGCTTCGCGATCCACAGTTTCCCTGCACAGAATCTCCTTCTGCATATGAGGGATACGGCCGCTCTTATAAAAACCACCTTTAGCTGACCCAACACCTTTTTTGCGATCCACAGTTTTTCTGCGCAGAATCCCTTTCCTATTATCCTAACCAACACTAGCTTCGCGATCCACAGATTTTCTGCAGAGAGTCCCCTTCTTATTAGCCGATCCAACACCGGCTTCGCGATCCACAGTTTTTCTGCAGAGAGTCGTCTTCTTATTTGCCGATCCAACACCGGCTTCGGGATCCACTGTTTTTCTGCACAGAATACCGTTCTTATTAGCCGATCCAACATCGGCTTCGCGATCCACAGTTTTTTGCACAGAATCCCCTCCTTATTAGCCGATCCAACAACGGCTTCGCGATCCACAGTTTCCCTGCACAGAATCTCCTTCTGCATATGAGGGATACGGCCGCTCTTATAAAAACCACCTTTAGCTGACCCAACACCTTTTTTGCGATCCACAGTTTTTCTGCGCAGAATCCCTTTCCTATTATCCTAACCAACACTAGCTTCGCGATCCACAGATTTTCTGCAGAGAGTCCCCTTCTTATTAGCCGATCCAACACCGGCTTCGCGATCCACAGTTTTTCTGCAGAGAGTCGTCTTCTTATTTGCCGATCCAACACCGGCTTCGGGATCCACTGTTTTTCTGCACAGAATGTCCTTCTGCATATGAGGAATACAGCCGCTCTTATAACAACAACCCTTAGCCGACCCAATACCCTATTCGCGATCCACAGTTTTTCTGCACAGAATCCCCTTCTTATTAGCCGATCCAACACCTGCTTCGCGATCCACAGTTTTTCTGCACAGAGTCCTCTTCTTATTAGCCGATCTACACCGGCTTCGCGATCCAAAGATTTTGTACACAGAATCTCCTTCTAGATATGAGGAATAGGGCCGCTCTTATAAAAACCACCTTTAGCCGATCCAACACCAGCTTCGCGAACCACAGTTTTTCTGCACAGAATCCCCTTCTTATTAGCCGATCCAACACCTGCTTCGCGATCCACCGTTTTTCTGAACAGAATCCCTTCTTATTGGTCGATCCAATACCGGCTTCGCGATCCACTGTTTTTCTGCAGAGAGTCCTCTTCTTATTAGCCGATCCAACACCGGGGTCGGGATACACTGTTTTTCTGCACAGAATGTCCTTTTGCATATAAGGAATAGAGCCGCTCTTATAACAACAACCCTTAGCCGACCCAACACCTTATTCGCGATCCACAGTTTTTCTGCACAGAGTCCTCTTCTTATTAGCCGATCTAACACCGGCTTCGCGATCCAAAGATTTTCTACACAGAATCTCTCTACATATGAGAAATACGGCCGCTCTTATAACAAACAATCCTTGGCCGACACAACACCTTTTTCGCGATCCACAGTTTTTCTGAACAGAATCCCTTCTGCATAGGTGGCCTATGACCGCTCTTATAAACATCACCCTTATCTGATCCAACACCGGCTTCGGGATCCACTGTTTTAAGCCGTCCAACAACGGCTTCGGGATCCACTGTTTTTCTGCACAGAATCTCCTTCTGCATATAAGGGATACGGCCGCTCTTATAAAAACCACCCTTAGCCGACCCAACACCTTTTCCGCGATCCACAGTTTTTCTGCACAGAATCCCGTTCGTATTAGCCGATCCAACATCGGCTTCGCGATCCACTGTTTTTCTGCACAGAATCTCCTTCTGCATATGAGGAATACGGCCGCTCTTATAAAAACCACCTTTAGCTGACCCAACACCTTTCTCGCGATCCGCAGTTTTTCTGCACAGAATCCCTTTCTTATTATCCGATCCAACACTAGCTTCGCGATCCACAGATTTTCTGCAGAGAGTCCCCTTCTTGTTAGCCGATCCAACACCGGCTTCGCGATCCACAGTTTTCTGCACAGAGTCCTCTTCTTATTTGCCGATCCAACACCGGCTTCGGGATCCACTGTTTTTCTGCACAGAATGTCCTTCTGCGTAATTGGCCTATGACCGCTCTTATAAAAATCACCCTTATCCGATCCAACACCTTTTTCGCGATCCACAGTTTTTCGGCATAGAATCCCCTTCTGTTTAGTCGATCTAACACCGGCTTCGCGATCCACAGTTTTCTGCACAGATTCCCCTTTCTAGGTAGGCGGCCTATGACCGCTCTTATAAAAAACAACCCTTAGCCGACCCAACACCTTTTCGCTATTAACAGTTTTTCTGCACAGACTCCCCTCCTTATTAGCCGATTCAACACCGGTTTAGCAATCCACCGTTTTCTGCACAGAGTCCTCTTCTTATTATCCGATCTAACACCAGCTTCGCGATCCAGAGATTTTCTACACAGAATCTCCTTCTACATATGAGGAATACGGCCGCTCTTATAACAAACAATCCTTAGCCGACACAACACCTTTTTCGCGATCCACAGTTTTTCTGAACAGAATCCCTTCTTATTAGTCGATACAACAACGGGTTCGTGATCCACAGTTTTCTACACAGAGTCCCCTTTTGCGTAGGCGGCCAATGACCGCTCTTATTAAAAATGTGCCTTAGCCGATCCTACACCGGCTTCGGGATCCACTGTTTTTCTGCACAGAATCTCTTTCTGCATATGGGGAATACGGCCGCTCTTAAAAAAACCACCCTTAGCCGATCCAACACCGGCTTCGCGATCCACAGTTTTCTGCACAGATTCCCCTTTCTAGGTAGGCGGCCTATGACCGCTCTTATAAAAAACAACCCTTAGCCGACCCAACACCTTTTCGCTATTAACAGTTTTTCTGCACAGACTCCCCTCCTTATTAGCCGATCCAACACCGGTTTAGCAATCCACCGTTTTCTGCACAGAGTCCTCTTCTTATTAGCCGATCTAACACCAGCTTCGCGATCCAAAGATTTTCTACACAGAATCTCCTTCTACATATGAGGAATACGGCCGCTCTTATAACAAACAATCCTTAGCCGACACAACACCTTTTTCGCGATCCACAGTTTTTCTGAACAGAATCCCTTCTTATTAGTCGATCCAACAACGGGTTCGTGATCCACAGTTTTCTACACAGAGTCCCCTTTTGCGTAGGCGGCCAATGACCGCTCTTATTAAAAATGTCCCTTAGCCGATCCTACACCGGCTTCGGGATCCACTGTTTTTCTGCACAGAATCTCCTTCTGCATATGGGGAATACGGCCGCTCTTAAAAAAACCACCCTTAGCCAATCCAACGCCAGCTTCGCGTTCCACAGATTTTCCGCACAGAATCATTTTCTGGGTAATCGGCATATGGACACGAATATAAAAAATTACCGTTAGTAGATCCAACACCGTCTTCGAGATCCACCGGCCTCGGGATCCATTGTTTTCCTGCACAGAATCCGCTTCTGCGTAGGTGGCCTCTGATTATTAAAAATTACCCTTAGCCGATCCAACACCGGCTTCGGGTTCCACTTTTTTCTGCACAGAATCCCCTTCTGCATAGGTGGCCTATGACCGCTCTTATAAAAATCACCCTTATCTGATCCAACACCGGCTTCGGGATCCACTGTTTTCTGCACAGAGTCCCCTTTTGCGTAGGCGGCCAATGACCGCTCTTATTAAAAACGTCCATTAGCCGATCCTACACCGGCTTCGTGATCCACAGTTTTCTACACAGAGTCCCCTTTTGCGTAGGCGGCCAATGACCGCTCTTATTAAAAATGTCCCTTAGCCGATCCTACACCGGCTTCGGGATCCACTGTTTTTCTGCACAGAATCTCCTTCTGCATATGGGGAATACGGCCGCTCTTAAAAAAACCACCCTTAGCCAATCCAACACCAGCTTCGCGTTCCACAGATTTTCCGCACAGAATCATTTTCTGGGTAATCGGCATATGGACACGAATATAAAAAATTACCGTTAGTAGATCCAACACCGTCTTCGAGATCCACCGGCCTCGGGATCCATTGTTTTTCTGCACAGAATCCGCTTCTGCGTAGGTGGCCTCTGATTATTAAAAATTACCCTTATCTGATTAAACACCGGCTTCGGGATCCACTGTTTTTCTGCACAGAATATCCTTCTGCATATAAGGGATACGGCCGCTCTTATAAAAACCACCCTTAGCTGACCCAACACCTTTTTCGCGATCCACAGTTTTTCTGCACAGAATACCGTTCTTATTAGCCGATCCAACATCGGCTTCGCGATCCACAGTTTTTCTGCACAGAATCCCCTCCTTATTAGCCCCTCCAACAACGGCTTCGCGATCCACAGTTTCCCTGCACAGAATCTCCTTCTGCATATGAGGGATACGGCCGCTCTTATAAAAACCACCTTTAGCTGACCCAACACCTTTTTTGCGATCCACAGTTTTTCTGCGCAGAATCCCTTTCCTATTATCCTAACCAACACTAGCTTCGCGATCCACAGATTTTCTGCAGAGAGTCCCCTTCTTATTAGCCGATCCAACACCGGTTTCGCGATCCACAGTTTTTCTGCAGAGAGTCGTCTTCTTATTTGCCGATCCAAGACCGGCTTCGGGATCCACTGTTTTTCTGCACAGAATGTCCTTCTGCACATGAGGAATACAGCCGCTCTTATAACAACAACCCTCAGCCGACCCAACACCCTATTCGCGATCCACAGTTTTTCTGCACAGAATCCCCTTCTTATTAGCCGATCCAACACCTGCTTCGCGATCCACAGTTTTTCTGAACAGAATCCCTTCTTATTGGTCGATCCAACACCTGCTTCGCGATCCACAGTTTTTCTGCACAGAGTCCTCTTCTTATTAGCCGATCTACACCGGCTTCGCGATCCAAAGATTTTGTACACAGAATCTCCTTCTAGATATGAGGAATAGGGCCGCTCTTATAACAACAACCCTTAGCCGACCCAACACCTTATTCGCGATCCCCGGTATTCTGCACAGAATCCCCTTCTTATTAGCCGATCCAACACCTGCTTCGCGATCCACAGTTTTTCTGAACAGAATCCCTTCTTATTGGTCGATCCAATACCGGCTTCGCGATCCACTGTTTTTCTGCAGAGAGTCCTCTTCTTATTAGCCGATCCAACACCGGGGTCGGGATACACTGTTTTTCTGCCCAGAATGTCCTTTTGCATATAAGGAATACAGCCGCTCTTATAACAACAACCCTTAGCCGACCCAACACCTTATTCGCGATCCACAGTTTTTCTGCACAGAATCCCCTTCTTATTAGCCGATCCAACACCTGCTTCGCGATCCACTGTTTTTCTGCACAGAATCTCCTTCTGCATATGAGGGATACGGCCGCTCTTATAAAAACCACCTTTAGCTGACCCAACACCTTTTTTGCGATCCACAGTTTTTCTGCGCAGAATCCCTTTCCTATTATCCTAACCAACACTAGCTTCGCGATCCACAGATTTTCTGCAGAGAGTCCCCTTCTTATTAGCCGATCCAACACCGGTTTCGCGATCCACAGTTTTTCTGCAGAGAGTCGTCTTCTTATTTGCCGATCTAACACCGGCTTCGCGGTTCAAAGATATTCTACACAGAATCTTCTTCTGCATATGAGGAATACAGCCACTCTTATAACAACAACCCTTAGCCGACCCAACACCTTATTCGCGATCCATAGTTTTTCTGTACAGAATCCCCTTCTTATTAGCCGATCCAACACCGGGGTCGGGATGCACTGTTTTTCTGCACAGAATGTCCTTTTGCATATGAGGAATACAGCCGCTCTTATAACAACAACCCTTAGCCGACCCAACACCTTATTCGCGATCCACAGTTTTTCTGCACAGAGTCCTCTTCTTATTAGCCGATCTAACACCGGCTTCGCGATCCAAAGATTTTCTACACAGAATCTCTTCTACATATGAGAAATACGGCCGCTCTTATAACAAACAATCCTTGGCCGACACAACACATCCACAGTTTTTCTGAACAGAATCCCTTCTTATTAGTCGATCCAAGACTGGCTTCGCGATCCACTGTTTTTCTGCACAGAGTCCCCTTCTTATTAGCCGATCTAACACCGGCTTCGCGGTCCAAAGATTTTCTACACAGAATCTCCTTCTACATATGAGGAATACGGCCGCTCTTATAACAAACAATCCTTAACCGACACAACACTTTTTCGCGATCCACAGTTTTTCTGAACAGAATCCCTTCTTATTAATCGATCCAACAACGGCTTCGTGATCCACAGTTTTCTACACAGAGTCCCCTTTTGCGTAGGCGGTCAATGACCGCTCTTATTAAAAATGTCCCTTAGCCGATCCTACACCGGCTTCGGGATCCACTGTTTTTCTGTACAGAATCTCCTTCTGCATATAAGGGATACGGCCGCTCTTATAAAAACCACCCTTAGCCGACCCAACACCTTTTTCGCGATCCACAGTTTTTCTGCACAGAATCCCCTCCTTATTAGCCGATCCAACAACGGCTTCGCGATCCACAGTTTCCCTGCACAGAATCTCCTTCTGCATATGAGGGATACGGCCGCTCTTATAAAAACCACCTTTAGCTGACCCAACACCTTTTTTGCGATCCACAGTTTTTCTGCGCAGAATCCCTTTCCTATTATCCTAACCAACACTAGCTTCGCGATCCACAGATTTTCTGCAGAGAGTCCCCTTCTTATTAGCCGATCCAACACCGGTTTCGCGATCCACAGTTTTTCTGCAGAGAGTCGTCTTCTTATTTGCCGATCCAACACCGGCTTCGGGATCCACTGTTTTTCTGCACAGAATGTCCTTCTGCATATGAGGAATACAGCCGCTCTTATAACAACAACCCTCAGCCGACCCAACACCCTATTCGCGATCCACAGTTTTTCTGCACAGAATCCCCTTCTTATTAGCCGATCCAACACCTGCTTCGCGATCCACAGTTTTTCTGCACAGAGTCCTCTTCTTATTAGCCGATCTACACCGGCTTCGCGATCCAAAGATTTTGTACACAGAATCTCCTTCTAGATATGAGGAATAGGGCCGCTCTTATAACAACAACCCTTAGCCGACCCAACACCTTATTAGCGATCCACAGTTTTTCTGCACAGAATCAGCTTCTTATTAGCCGATCCAACACCTGCTTCGCGATCCACAGTTTTTCTGAACAGAATCCCTTCTTATTAGTCGATCCAAGACTGGCTTCGCGATCCACTGTTTTTCTGCACAGAGTCCCCTTCTTATTAGCCGATCTAACACCGGCTTCGCAGTCCAAAGATTTTCTACACAGAATCTCCTTCTACATATGAGGAATACGGCCGCTCTTATAACAAACAATCCTTAACCGACACAACACTTTTTCGCGATCCACAGTTTTTCTGAAGAGAATCCCTTCTTATTAGTCGATCCAACAACGGCTTCGTGATCCACAGTTTTCTACACAGAGTCCCCTTTTGCGTAGGCGGTCAATGACCGCTCTTATTAAAAATGTCCCTTAGCCGATCCTACACCGGCTTCGGGATCCACTGTTTTTCTGCACAGAATCTCCTTCTGCATATAAGGGATACGGCCGCTCTTATAAAAACCACCCTTAGCCGACCCAACACCCTATTCGCGATCCACAGTTTTTCTGCACAGAATCCCCTTCTTATTAGCCGATCCAACACCTGCTTCGCGATCCACAGTTTTTCTGCACAGAGTCCTCTTCTTATTAGCCGATCTACACCGGCTTCGCGATCCAAAGATTTTGTACACAGAATCTCCTTCTAGATATGAGGAATAGGGCCGCTCTTATAACAACAACCCTTAGCCGACCCAACACCTTATTGGCGATCCACAGTTTTTCTGCACAGAATCCCCTTCTTATTAGCCGATCCAACACCTGCTTCGCGATCCACAGTTTTTCTGAACAGAATCCCTTCTTATTAGTCGATCCAAGACTGGCTTCGCGATCCACTGTTTTTCTGCACAGAGTCCCCTTCTTATTAGCCGATCTAACACCGGCTTCGCGGTCCAAAGATTTTCTACACAGAATCTCCTTCTACATATGAGGAATACGGCCGCTCTTATAACAAACAATCCTTAACCGACACAACACTTTTTCGCGATCCACAGTTTTTCTGAACAGAATCCCTTCTTATTAGTCGATCCAACAACGGCTTCGTGATCCACAGTTTTCTACACAGAGTCCCCTTTTGCGTAGGCGGTCAATGACCGCTCTTATTAAAAATGTCCCTTAGCCGATCCTACACCGGCTTCGGAATCCACTGTTTTTCTGCACAGAATCTCCTTCTGCATATAAGGGATACGGCCGCTCTTATAAAAACCACCCTTAGCCGACCCAACACCTTTTTCGCGATCCACAGTTTTTCTGCACAGAATCCCCTCCTTATTAGCCGATCCAACAACGGCTTCGCGATCCACAGTTTCCCTGCACAGAATCTCCTTCTGCATATGAGGGATACGGCCGCTCTTATAAAAACCACCTTTAGCTGACCCAACACCTTTTTTGCGATCCACAGTTTTTCTGCGCAGAATCCCTTTCCTATTATCCTAACCAACACTAGCTTCGCGATCCACAGATTTTCTGCAGAGAGTCCCCTTCTTATTAGCCGATCCAACACCGGTTTCGCGATCCACAGTTTTTCTGCAGAGAGTCGTCTTCTTATTTGCCGATCCAACACCGGCTTCGGGATCCACTGTTTTTCTGCACAGAATGTCCTTCTGCATATGAGGAATACAGCCGCTCTTATAACAACAACCCTCAGCCGACCCAACACCCTATTCGCGATCCACAGTTTTTCTGCACAGAATCCCCTTCTTATTAGCCGATCCAACACCTGCTTCGCGATCCACAGTTTTTCTGCACAGAGTCCTCTTCTTATTAGCCGATCTACACCGGCTTCGCGATCCAAAGATTTTGTACACAGAATCTCCTTCTAGATATGAGGAATAGGGCCGCTCTTATAACAACAACCCTTAGCCGACCCAACACCTTATTGGCGATCCACAGTTTTTCTGCACAGAATCCCCTTCTTATTAGCCGATCCAACACCTGCTTCGCGATCCACAGTTTTTCTGAACAGAATCCCTTCTTATTAGCCGATCCAACACCTGCTTCGCGATCCACTGTTTTTCTGCACAGAGTCCCCTTCTTATTAGCCGATCTAACACCGGCTTCGCGGTTCAAAGATATTCTACACAGAATCTCCTTCTGCATATGAGGAATACAGCCACTCTTATAACAACAACCCTTAGCCGACCCAACACCTTATTCGCGATCCATAGTTTTTCTGAACAGAATCCCTTCTTATTAGTCGATCCAACAACGGCTTCGTGATCCACAGTTTTCTGCACAGAGTCCCCTTTTGCGTAGGCGGCCAATGACCGCTCTTATTAAAAATGTCCCTTAGCCGATCCTACACCGGCTTCGGGATCCACTGTTTTCCTGCACAGAATCTCTTTCTGCATATAAGGAATACGGCCGCTCTTAAAAAAACCACCCTTAGCCGATCCAACATCAGCTTCGCGATCCACAGTTTTTTTGAACAGAATCCCTTCTTATTAGTCGATCCAACAACGGCTTCGTGATCCACAGTTTTCTGCACAGAGTCCCCTTTTGCGTAGGCGGCCAATGACCGCTCTTATTAAAAATGTCCCTTAGCCGATCATACACCGGCTTCGGGATCCACTGTTTTTCTGCACAGAATCTCTTTCTGCATATGGGGAATACGGCCGCTCTTATAAAAACCACCTTTAGCTGACATAACACCTTTTTCGCGATCCGCAGTTTTTCTGCACAGAATCCCTTTCTTATTATCCGATCCAACACTAGCTTCGCGATCCACAGATTTTCTGCAGAGATCCCTTCTTATTAGCCGATCCAACACCGGGTTCGCGATCCAACACCGGCTTCGCGATCCACAGTTTTCTGCACAGAGTCCTCTTCTTATTTGCCGATCCAACACCATCTTCGGGATCCACTGATTTTCTGCACAGAATGTCCTTCTGCATATGAGGAATACGGCCGCTCTTATAGCAAACAATCCTTAGCCGACACAACACCTTTTTCGCGATCCACAGTTTTTCTGAACAGAATCCCTTCTTATTAGTCGATCCAACAACGGCTTCGTGATCCAGAGTTTTCTGCACAGAGTCCCCTTCTGCGTAGGCGGCCTATGACCGCTCTTATAAAAAACAACCCTTAGCCGACCCAACACCTTTTTCGCGATCCACAGTTTTTCGGCATAGAATCCCCTTCTGTTTAGTCGATCCAACACCGGCTTCGCGATCCACAGTTTTCTGCAAAGAATCCCCTTCTGCGTAGGCGGCCTATGACCGCTCTTATAAAAAACAACCCTTAGCCGACCCAACACCTTTTTCGCGATCCACAGTTTTTCGGCATGGAATCCCCTTCTGTTTAGTCGATCCAACACCGGCTTCGCGATCCACAGTTTTCTGCACAGATTCCCCTTCTGCGTAGGCGGCCTATGACCGCTCTTATAAAAAACAACCCTTAGCCGACCCAACACCTTTTTCGCGATCCACAGTTTTTCGGCATAGAATCCCCTCCTTATTAGCCGATCCAAGACCGGTTTAGCAATCAACCGTTTTCTGCACAGAGTCCTTTTCTTATTAGCCGATCTAACACCAGCTTCGCGATCTAAAGATTTTCTACACAGAATCTCCTTCTACATATGAGGAATACGGCCGCTCTTATAACAAACAATCCTTAGCCGACAGAACACCTTTTTCGCGATCCACAGTTTTTCTGAACAGAATCCCTTCTTATTAGTCGATCCAACAACGGCTTCGTGATCCACAGTTTTCTGCACAGAGTCCCCTTTTGCGTAGGCGGCCAATGACCGCTCTTATTAAAACTGTCCCTTAGCCGATCCTACACCGGCTTCGGGATCCACTGTTTTTCTGCACAGAATCTCTTTCTGCATATGGGGAATACGGCCGCTCTTAAACAAACCACCCTTAGCCGATCCAACACCAGCTTCGCGATCCACAGTTTTTCTGCACAGAATACCGTTCTTATTAGCCGATCCAACATCGGCTTCGCGATCCGTAGTTTTTTGCACAGAATCCCCTCCTTATTAGCCGATCCAACAACGGCTTCGCGATCCACAGTTTCCCTGCACAGAATCTCCTTCTGCATATGAGGGATACGGCCGCTCTTATAAAAACCACCTTTAGCTGACCCAACACCTTTTTTGCGATCCACAGTTTTTCTGCGCAGAATCCCTTTCCTATTATCCTAACCAACACTAGCTTCGCGATCCACAGATTTTCTGCAGAGAGTCCCCTTCTTATTAGCCGATCCAACACCGGCTTCGCGATCCACAGTTTTTCTGCAGAGAGTCGTCTTCTTATTTGCCGATCCAACACCGGCTTCGGGATCCACTGTTTTTCTGCACAGAATGTCCTTCTGCATATGAGGAATGCAGCCGCTCTTATAACAACAACCCTTAGCCGACCCAATACCCTATTCGCGATCCACTGTTTTTCTGAACAGAATCCCTTCTTATTAGTCGATCCAACAACGGCTTCGTGATCCACAGTTTTCTGCACAGAGTCCCCTTCTGCGTAGGCGGCCTATGACCGCTCTTATAAAAAACAACCCTTAGCCGACCCAACACCTTTTTCGCGATCCACAGTTTTTCGGCATAGAGTCCTCTTCTTATTAGCCGATCTAACACCGGCTTCGCGATCCAAAGATTTTGTACACAGAATCTCCTTCTAGATATGAGGAATAGGGCCGCTCTTATAAAAACCACCTTTAGCCGATCCAACACCAGCTTCGCGATCCACAGTTTTTCTGCACAGAATCCCCTTCTTATTAGCCGATCCAACACCTGCTTCGCGATCCACCGTTTTTCTGAACAGAATCCCTTCTTATTGGTCGATCCAATACCGGCTTCGCGATCCACTGTTTTTCTGCAGAGAGTCCTCTTCTTATTAGCCGATCCAACACCGGGGTCGGGATACACTGTTTTTCTGCACAGAATGTCCTTTTGCATATAAGGAATAGAGCCGCTCTTATAACAACAACCCTTAGCCGACCCAACACCTTATTCGCGATCCACAGTTTTTCTGCACAGAGTCCTCTTCTTATTAGCCGATCTAACACCGGCTTCGCGATCCAAAGATTTTCTACACAGAATCTCTCTACATATGAGAAATACGGCCGCTCTTATAACAAACAATCCTTGGCCGACACAACACCTTTTTCGCGATCCACAGTTTTTCTGAACAGAATCCCTTCTGCATAGGTGGCCTATGACCGCTCTTATAAACATCACCCTTATCTGATCCAACACCGGCTTCGGGATCCACTGTTTTAAGCCGTCCAACAACGGCTTCGGGATCCACTGTTTTTCTGCACAGAATCTCCTTCTGCATATAAGGGATACGGCCGCTCTTATAAAAACCACCCTTAGCCGACCCAACACCTTTTCCGCGATCCACAGTTTTTCTGCACAGAATCCCGTTCGTATTAGCCGATCCAACATCGGCTTCGCGATCCACTGTTTTTCTGCACAGAATCTCCTTCTGCATATGAGGAATACGGCCGCTCTTATAAAAACCACCTTTAGCTGACCCAACACCTTTCTCGCGATCCGCAGTTTTTCTGCACAGAATCCCTTTCTTATTATCCGATCCAACACTAGCTTCGCGATCCACAGATTTTCTGCAGAGAGTCCCCTTCTTGTTAGCCGATCCAACACCGGCTTCGCGATCCACAGTTTTCTGCACAGAGTCCTCTTCTTATTTGCCGATCCAACACCGGCTTCGGGATCCACTGTTTTTCTGCACAGAATGTCCTTCTGCGTAATTGGCCTATGACCGCTCTTATAAAAATCACCCTTATCCGATCCAACACCTTTTTCGCGATCCACAGTTTTTCGGCATAGAATCCCCTTCTGTTTAGTCGATCTAACACCGGCTTCGCGATCCACAGTTTTCTGCACAGATTCCCCTTTCTAGGTAGGCGGCCTATGACCGCTCTTATAAAAAACAACCCTTAGCCGACCCAACACCTTTTCGCTATTAACAGTTTTTCTGCACAGACTCCCCTCCTTATTAGCCGATTCAACACCGGTTTAGCAATCCACCGTTTTCTGCACAGAGTCCTCTTCCTATTATCCGATCTAACACCAGCTTCGCGATCCAGAGATTTTCTACACAGAATCTCCTTCTACATATGAGGAATACGGCCGCTCTTATAACAAACAATCCTTAGCCGACACAACACCTTTTTCGCGATCCACAGTTTTTCTGAACAGAATCCCTTCTTATTAGTCGATACAACAACGGGTTCGTGATCCACAGTTTTCTACACAGAGTCCCCTTTTGCGTAGGCGGCCAATGACCGCTCTTATTAAAAATGTGCCTTAGCCGATCCTACACCGGCTTCGGGATCCACTGTTTTTCTGCACAGAATCTCTTTCTGCATATGGGGAATACGGCCGCTCTTAAAAAAACCACCCTTAGCCGATCCAACACCGGCTTCGCGATCCACAGTTTTCTGCACAGATTCCCCTTTCTAGGTAGGCGGCCTATGACCGCTCTTATAAAAAACAACCCTTAGCCGACCCAACACCTTTTCGCTATTAACAGTTTTTCTGCACAGACTCCCCTCCTTATTAGCCGATCCAACACCGGTTTAGCAATCCACCGTTTTCTGCACAGAGTCCTCTTCTTATTAGCCGATCTAACACCAGCTTCGCGATCCAAAGATTTTCTACACAGAATCTTCTTCTACATATGAGGAATACGGCCGCTCTTATAACAAACAATCCTTAGCCGACACAACACCTTTTTCGCGATCCACAGTTTTTCTGAACAGAATCCCTTCTTATTAGTCGATCCAACAACGGGTTCGTGATCCACAGTTTTCTACACAGAGTCCCCTTTTGCGTAGGCGGCCAATGACCGCTCTTATTAAAAATGTCCCTTAGCCGATCCTACACCGGCTTCGGGATCCACTGTTTTTCTGCACAGAATCTCCTTCTGCATATGGGGAATACGGCCGCTCTTAAAAAAACCACCCTTAGCCAATCCAACGCCAGCTTCGCGTTCCACAGATTTTCCGCACAGAATCATTTTCTGGGTAATCGGCATATGGACACGAATATAAAAAATTACCGTTAGTAGATCCAACACCGTCTTCGAGATCCACCGGCCTCGGGATCCATTGTTTTCCTGCACAGAATCCGCTTCTGCGTAGGTGGCCTCTGATTATTAAAAATTACCCTTAGCCGATCCAACACCGGCTTCGGGTTCCACTGTTTTCTGCACAGAATCCCCTTCTGCATAGGTGGCCTATGACCGCTCTTATAAAAATCACCCTTATCTGATCCAACACCGGCTTCGGGATCCACTGTTTTCTGCACAGAGTCCCCTTTTGCGTAGGCGGCCAATGACCGCTCTTATTAAAAACGTCCATTAGCCGATCCTACACCGGCTTCGTGATCCACAGTTTTCTACACAGAGTCCCCTTTTGCGTAGGCGGCCAATGACCGCTCTTATTAAAAATGTCCCTTAGCCGATCCTACACCGGCTTCGGGATCCACTGTTTTTCTGCACAGAATCTCCTTCTGCATATGGGGAATACGGCCGCTCTTAAAAAAACCACCCTTAGCCAATCCAACACCAGCTTCGCGTTCCACAGATTTTCCGCACAGAATCATTTTCTGGGTAATCGGCATATGGACACGAATATAAAAAATTACCGTTAGTAGATCCAACACCGTCTTCGAGATCCACCGGCCTCGGGATCCATTGTTTTTCTGCACAGAATCCGCTTCTGCGTAGGTGGCCTCTGATTATTAAAAATTACCCTTATCTGATTAAACACCGGCTTCGGGATCCACTGTTTTTCTGCACAGAATATCCTTCTGCATATAAGGGATACGGCCGCTCTTATAAAAACCACCCTTAGCTGACCCAACACCTTTTTCGCGATCCACAGTTTTTCTGCACAGAATACCGTTCTTATTAGCCGATCCAACATCGGCTTCGCGATCCACAGTTTTTCTGCACAGAATCCCCTCCTTATTAGCCCCTCCAACAACGGCTTCGCGATCCACAGTTTCCCTGCACAGAATCTCCTTCTGCATATGAGGGATACGGCCGCTCTTATAAAAACCACCTTTAGCTGACCCAACACCTTTTTTGCGATCCACAGTTTTTCTGCGCAGAATCCCTCTCCTATTATCCTAACCAACACTAGCTTCGCGATCCACAGATTTTCTGCAGAGAGTCCCCTTCTTATTAGCCGATCCAACACCGGTTTCGCGATCCACAGTTTTTCTGCAGAGAGTCGTCTTCTTATTTGCCGATCCAAGACCGGCTTCGGGATCCACTGTTTTTCTGCACAGAATGTCCTTCTGCACATGAGGAATACAGCCGCTCTTATAACAACAACCCTCAGCCGACCCAACACCCTATTCGCGATCCACAGTTTTTCTGCACAGAATCCCCTTCTTATTAGCCGATCCAACACCTGCTTCGCGATCCACAGTTTTTCTGCACAGAGTCCTCTTCTTATTAGCCGATCTACACCGGCTTCGCGATCCAAAGATTTTGTACACAGAATCTCCTTCTAGATATGAGGAATAGGGCCGCTCTTATAACAACAACCCTTAGCCGACCCAACACCTTATTCGCGATCCACAGTTTTTCTGCACAGAATCCCCTTCTTATTAGCCGATCCAACACCTGCTTCGCGATCCACAGTTTTTCTGAACAGAATCCCTTCTTATTGGTCGATCCAATACCGGCTTCGCGATCCACTGTTTTTCTGCAGAGAGTCCTCTTCTTATTAGCCGATCCAACACCGGGGTCGGGATACACTGTTTTTCTGCCCAGAATGTCCTTTTGCATATAAGGAATACAGCCGCTCTTATAATAACAACCCTTAGCCGACCCAACACCTTATTCGCGATCCACAGTTTTTCTGCACAGAATCCCCTTCTTATTAGCCGATCCAACACCTGCTTCGCGATCCACTGTTTTTCTGCACAGAATCTCCTTCTGCATATGAGGGATACGGCCGCTCTTATAAAAACCACCTTTAGCTGACCCAACACCTTTTTTGCGATCCACAGTTTTTCTGCGCAGAATCCCTTTCCTATTATCCTAACCAACACTAGCTTCGCGATCCACAGATTTTCTGCAGAGAGTCCCCTTCTTATTAGCCGATCCAACACCGGTTTCGCGATCCACAGTTTTTCTGCAGAGAGTCGTCTTCTTATTTGCCGATCTAACACCGGCTTCGCGGTTCAAAGATATTCTACACAGAATCTCCTTCTGCATATGAGGAATACAGCCACTCTTATAACAACAACCCTTAGCCGACCCAACACCTTATTCGCGATCCATAGTTTTTCTGTACAGAATCCCCTTCTTATTAGCCGATCCAACACCGGGGTCGGGATGCACTGTTTTTCTGCACAGAATGTCCTTTTGCATATGAGGAATACAGCCGCTCTTATAACAACAACCCTTAGCCGACCCAACACCTTATTCGCGATCCACAGTTTTTCTGCACAGAGTCCTCTTCTTATTAGCCGATCTAACACCGGCTTCGCGATCCAAAGATTTTCTACACAGAATCTCTTCTACATATGAGAAATACGGCCGCTCTTATAACAAACAATCCTTGGCCGACACAACACATCCACAGTTTTTCTGAACAGAATCCCTTCTTATTAGTCGATCCAAGACTGGCTTCGCGATCCACTGTTTTTCTGCACAGAGTCCCCTTCTTATTAGCCGATCTAACACCGGCTTCGCGGTCCAAAGATTTTCTACACAGAATCTCCTTCTACATATGAGGAATACGGCCGCTCTTATAACAAACAATCCTTAACCGACACAACACTTTTTCGCGATCCACAGTTTTTCTGAACAGAATCCCTTCTTATTAGTCGATCCAACAACGGCTTCGTGATCCACAGTTTTCTACACAGAGTCCCCTTTTGCGTAGGCGGTCAATGACCGCTCTTATTAAAAATGTCCCTTAGCCGATCCTACACCGGCTTCGGGATCCACTGTTTTTCTGCACAGAATCTCCTTCTGCATATAAGGGATACGGCCGCTCTTATAAAAACCACCCTTAGCCGACCCAACACCTTTTTCGCGATCCACAGTTTTTCTGCACAGAATCCCCTCCTTATTAGCCGATCCAACAACGGCTTCGCGATCCACAGTTTCCCTGCACAGAATCTCCTTCTGCATATGAGGGATACGGCCGCTCTTATAAAAACCACCTTTAGCTGACCCAACACCTTTTTTGCGATCCACAGTTTTTCTGCGCAGAATCCCTTTCCTATTATCCTAACCAACACTAGCTTCGCGATCCACAGATTTTCTGCAGAGAGTCCCCTTCTTATTAGCCGATCCAACACCGGTTTCGCGATCCACAGTTTTTCTGCAGAGAGTCGTCTTCTTATTTGCCGATCCAACACCGGCTTCGGGATCCACTGTTTTTCTGCACAGAATGTCCTTCTGCATATGAGGAATACAGCCGCTCTTATAACAACAACCCTCAGCCGACCCAACACCCTATTCGCGATCCACAGTTTTTCTGCACAGAATCCCCTTCTTATTAGCCGATCCAACACCTGCTTCGCGATCCACAGTTTTTCTGCACAGAGTCCTCTTCTTATTAGCCGATCTACACCGGCTTCGCGATCCAAAGATTTTGTACACAGAATCTCCTTCTAGATATGAGGAATAGGGCCGCTCTTATAACAACAACCCTTAGCCGACCCAACACCTTATTGGCGATCCACAGTTTTTCTGCACAGAATCAGCTTCTTATTAGCCGATCCAACACCTGCTTCGCGATCCACAGTTTTTCTGAACAGAATCCCTTCTTATTAGTCGATCCAAGACTGGCTTCGCGATCCACTGTTTTTCTGCACAGAGTCCCCTTCTTATTAGCCGATCTAACACCGGCTTCGCAGTCCAAAGATTTTCTACACAGAATCTCCTTCTACATATGAGGAATACGGCCGCTCTTATAACAAACAATCCTTAACCGACACAACACTTTTTCGCGATCCACAGTTTTTCTGAACAGAATCCCTTCTTATTAGTCGATCCAACAACGGCTTCGTGATCCACAGTTTTCTACACAGAGTCCCCTTTTGCGTAGGCGGTCAATGACCGCTCTTATTAAAAATGTCCCTTAGCCGATCCTACACCGGCTTCGGGATCCACTGTTTTTCTGCACAGAATCTCCTTCTGCATATAAGGGATACGGCCGCTCTTATAAAAACCACCCTTAGCCGACCCAACACCCTATTCGCGATCCACAGTTTTTCTGCACAGAATCCCCTTCTTATTAGCCGATCCAACACCTGCTTTGCGATCCACAGTTTTTCTGCACAGAGTCCTCTTCTTATTAGCCGATCTACACCGGCTTCGCGATCCAAAGATTTTGTACACAGAATCTCCTTCTAGATATGAGGAATAGGGCCGCTCTTATAACAACAACCCTTAGCCGACCCAACACCTTATTGGCGATCCACAGTTTTTCTGCACAGAATCCCCTTCTTATTAGCCGATCCAACACCTGCTTCGCGATCCACAGTTTTTCTGAACAGAATCCCTTCTTATTAGTCGATCCAAGACTGGCTTCGCGATCCACTGTTTTTCTGCACAGAGTCCCCTTCTTATTAGCCGATCTAACACCGGCTTCGCGGTCCAAAGATTTTCTACACAGAATCTCCTTCTACATATGAGGAATACGGCCGCTCTTATAACAAACAATCCTTAACCGACACAACACTTTTTCGCGATCCACAGTTTTTCTGAACAGAATCCCTTCTTATTAGTCGATCCAACAACGGCTTCGTGATCCACAGTTTTCTACACAGAGTCCCCTTTTGCGTAGGCGGTCAATGACCGCTCTTATTAAAAATGTCCCTTAGCCGATCCTACACCGGCTTCGGAATCCACTGTTTTTCTGCACAGAATCTCCTTCTGCATATAAGGGATACGGCCGCTCTTATAAAAACCACCCTTAGCCGACCCAACACCTTTTTCGCGATCCACAGTTTTTCTGCACAGAATCCCCTCCTTATTAGCCGATCCAACAACGGCTTCGCGATCCACAGTTTCCCTGCACAGAATCTCCTTCTGCATATGAGGGATACGGCCGCTCTTATAAAAACCACCTTTAGCTGACCCAACACCTTTTTTGCGATCCACAGTTTTTCTGCGCAGAATCCCTTTCCTATTATCCTAACCAACACTAGCTTCGCGATCCACAGATTTTCTGCAGAGAGTCCCCTTCTTATTAGCCGATCCAACACCGGTTTCGCGATCCACAGTTTTTCTGCAGAGAGTCGTCTTCTTATTTGCCGATCCAACACCGGCTTCGGGATCCACTGTTTTTCTGCACAGAATGTCCTTCTGCATATGAGGAATACAGCCGCTCTTATAACAACAACCCTCAGCCGACCCAACACCCTATTCGCGATCCACAGTTTTTCTGCACAGAATCCCCTTCTTATTAGCCGATCCAACACCTGCTTCGCGATCCACAGTTTTTCTGAACAGAATCCCTTCTTATTGGTCGATCCAATGCCGGCTTCGCGATCCACTGTTTTTCTGCAGAGAGTCCTCTTCTTATCAGCCGATCCAACACCGGGGTCGGGATACACTGTTTTTCTGCCCAGAATGTCCTTTTGCATATAAGGAATACAGCCGCTCTTATAACAACAACCCTTAGCCGACCCAACACCTTATTCGCGATCCACAGTTTTTCTGCACAGAATCCCTTTCTTATTAGCCGATCCAACACCTGCTTCGCGATCCACTGTTTTTCTGCACAGAGTCCTCTTCTTATTAGCCGATCTAACACCGGCTTCGCGGTTCAAAGATATTCTACACAGAATCTCCTTCTGCATATGAGGAATACAGCCACTCTTATAACAACAACCCTTAGCCGACCCAACACCTTATTCGCGATCCATAGTTTTTCTGTACAGAATCCCCTTCTTATTAGCCGATCCAACACCGGGGTCGGGATGCACTGTTTTTCTGCACAGAATGTCCTTTCGCATATGAGGAATACAGCCGCTCTTATAACAACAACCCTTAGCCGACCCAACACCTTATTCGCGATCCACAGTTTTCTGCACAGAGTCCTCTTCTTATTAGCCGATCTAACACCGGCTTCGCGATCCAAAGATTTTCTACACAGAATCTCTTCTACATATGAGAAATACGGCCGCTCTTATAACAAACAATCCTTGGCCGACACAACACCTTTTTCGCGATCCACAGTTTTTCTGAACAGAATCCCTTCTTATTAGTCGATCCAAGACTGGCTTCGCGATCCACTGTTTTTCTGCACAGAGTCCCCTTCTTATTAGCCGATCTAACACCGGCTTCGCGGTCCAAAGATTTTCTACACAGAATCTCCTTCTACATATGAGGAATATGGCCGCTCTTATAACAAACAATCCTTAACCGACACAACACTTTTTCGCGATCCACAGTTTTTCTGAACAGAATCCCTTCTTATTAGTCGATCCAACAACGGCTTCGTGATCCACAGTTTTCTACACAGAGTCCCCTTTTGCGTAGGCGGTCAATGACCGCTCTTATTAAAAATGTCCCTTAGCCGATCCTACACCGGCTTCGGGATCCACTGTTTTTCTGCACAGAATCTCCTTCTGCATATAAGGGATACGGCCGCTCTTATAAAAACCACCCTTAGCCGACCCAACACCTTTTTCGCGATCCACAGTTTTTCTGCACAGAATCCCGTTCGTATTAGCCGATCCAACATCGGCTTCGCGATCCACTGTTTTTCTGCACAGAATCTCCTTCTGCATATGAGGAATACGGCCGCTCTTATAAAAACCACCTTTAGCTGACCCAACACCTTTTTCGCGATCCGCAGTTTTTCTGCACAGAATCCTTTTCTTATTATCCGATCCAACACTAGCTTCGCGATTAACAGATTTTCTGCAGAGAGTCCCCTTCTTATTAGCCGATCCAACACCGGCTTCGCGATCCACAGTTTTCTGCACAGAGTCCTCTTCTTATTTGCCGATCCAACACCGGCTTCGGGATCCACTGTTTTTCTGCACAGAATGTCCTTCTGCGTAATTGGCCTATGACCGCTCTTATAAAAATCACCCTTATCCGATCCAACACCTTTTTCGCGATCCACAGTTTTTCGGCATAGAATCCCCTTCTGTTTAGTCGATCTAACACCGGCTTCGCGATCCACAGTTTTCTGTACAGATTCCCCTTTCTAGGTAGGCGGCCTATGACCGCTCTTATAAAAAACAACCCTTAGCCGACCCAACACCTTTTCGCTATTAACAGTTTTTCTGCACAGACTCCCCTCCTTATTAGCCGATCCAACACCGGTTTAGCAATCCACCGTTTTCTGCACAGAGTCCTCTTCTTATTAGCCGATCTAACACCAGCTTCGCGATCCAAAGATTTTCTACACAGAATCTCCTTCTACATATGAGGAATACGGCCGCTCTTATAACAAACAATCCTTAGCCGACACAACTCCTTTTTCGCGATCCACAGTTTTTCTGAACAGAATCCTTTCTTATTAGTCGATCCAACAACGGGTTCGTGATCCACAGTTTTCTACACAGAGTCCCCTTTTGCGTAGGCGGCCAATGACCGCTCTTATTAAAAATGTCCCTTAGCCGATCCTACACCGGCTTCGGGGTCCACTGTTTTTCTGCACAGAATCTCTTTCTGCATATGGGGAATACGGCCGCTCTTAAAAAAACCACCCTTAGCCGATCCAACACCGGCTTCGCGATCCACAGTTTTCTGCACAGATTCCCCTTTCTAGGTAGGCGGCCTATGACCGCTCTTATAACAAACAATCCTTAGCCGACACAACACCTTTTTCGCGATCCACAGTTTTTCTGAACAGAATCCCTTCTTATTAGTCGATCCAACAACGGGTTCGTGATCCACAGTTTTCTACACAGAGTCCCCTTTTGCGTAGGCGGCCAATGACCGCTCTTATTAAAAATGTCCCTTAGCCGATCCAACACCGGCTTCGGGATCCACTGTTTTCTGCACAGAATCCCCTTCTGCATAGGTGGCCTATGACCGCTCTTATAAAAATCACCCTTATCTGATCCAACACCGGCTTCGGGATCCACTGTTTTCTGCACAGAGTCCCCTTTTGCGTAGGCGGCCAATGATCGCTCTTATTAAAAATGTCCATTAGCCGATCCCACACCGGCTTCGGGATCCACTGTTTTTCTACACGGAATCTCCTTCTACATATGAGGAATACGGCCGCTCTTATAACAAACAATCCTTAGCCGACCCATCACCTTTTTCGCGATCCACTGTTTTTCTGCACAGAGTCTCCTTCTGCATATGGGGAATACGGCCGCTCTTAAAAAAACCACCCTTAGCCGATCCAACACCAGCTTCGC
Source organism: Merzomyia westermanni (assembly GCA_949987695.1). Taxonomy (NCBI): domain Eukaryota; kingdom Metazoa; phylum Arthropoda; class Insecta; order Diptera; family Tephritidae; genus Merzomyia; species Merzomyia westermanni. Next base: position 100,206,620 of record OX465292.1, on the reverse strand, counting down.
GTTCCACAGATTTTCCGCACAGAATCATTTTCTGGGTAATCGGCATATGGACACGAATATAAAAAATTACCGTTAGTAGATCCAACACCGTCTTCGAGATCCACCGGCCTCGGGATCCATTGTTTTTCTGCACAGAGTCCCCTTCTTATTAGCCGATCTAACACCGGCTTCGCGGTCCAAAGAGTTTCTACACAGAATCTCCTTCTGCATATTGGGAATACGGCCGCTCTTAAAAAAACCACCCTTAGCCAATCCAACACCAGCTTCGCGTTCCACAGATTTTCCGCACAGAATCATTTTCTGGGTAATCGGCATATGGACACGAATATAAAAAATTACCGTTAGTAGATCCAACACCGTCTTCGAGATCCACCGGCCTCGGGATCCATTGTTTTTCTGCACAGAATCCGCTTCTGCGTAGGTGGCCTCTGATTATTAAAAATTACCCTTAGCCGATCCAACACCGGCTTCGGGATCCACTGTTTTCTGCACAGAATCCCCTTCTGCATAGGTGGCCTATGACCGCTCTTATAAAAATCACCCTTATCTGATCCAACACCGGCTTCGGGATCCACTGTTTTCTGCACAGAGTCCCCTTTTGCGTAGGCGGCCAATGATCGCTCTTATTAAAAATGTCCATTAGCCGATCCCACACCGGCTTCGGGATCCACTGTTTTTCTACACGGAATCTCCTTCTACATATGAGGAATACGGCCGCTCTTATAACAAACAATCCTTAGCCGACCCATCACCTTTTTCGCGATCCACTGTTTTTCTGCACAGAGTCTCCTTCTGCATATGGGGAATACGGCCGCTCTTAAAAAAACCACCCTTAGCCGATCCAACACCAGCTTCGCGTTCCACAGATTTTCCGCACAGAATCATTTTCTGGGTAATCGGCATATGGACACGAATATAAAAAATTACCGTTAGTAGATCCAACACCGTCTTCGAGATCCACCGGCCTCGGGATCCATTGTTTTTCTGCACAGAGTCCCCTTCTTATTAGCCGATCTAACACCGGCTTCGCGGTCCAAAGAGTTTCTACACAGAATCTCCTTCTACATATGAGGAATACGGCCGCTCTTATAACAAACAATCCTTAGCCGACACAACACCTTTTTCGCGATCCACAGTTTTTCTGAACAGAATCCCTTCTTATTGGTCGATCCAATACCGGCTTCGCGATCCACTGTTTTTCTGCAGAGAGTCCTCTTCTTATTAGCCGATCCAACACCGGGGTCGGGATACACTGTTTTTCTGCACAGAATGTCCTTTTGCATATGAGGAATACAGCCGCTCTTATAACAACAACCCTTAGCCGACCCAACACCTTATTCGCGATCCACAGTTTTTCTGCACAGAATCCCCTTCTTATTAGCTGATCCAACACCTGCTTCGCGATCCACTGTTTTTCTGCACTGAGTCCCCTTCTTATTAGCCGATCTAACACCGGCTTCGCGGTTTAAAGATTTTCTACACAGAATCTCCTTCTGCATATGAGGAATACAGCCGCTCTTATAACAACAACCCTTAGTCGACCCAACACCTTATTCGCGATCCACAGTTTTTCTGCTCAGAATCCCCTTCTTATTAGCCGATCCAACACCTGCTTCGCGATCCACTGTTATTCTGCACAGAGTCCCCTTCTTATTAGCCGATCTAACACCGGCTTCGCGGTTCAAAGATTTTCTACACAGAATGTCCTTTTGCATATGAGGAATACAGCCGCTCTTATAACAAACAGTCCTTAGCCGACACAACACCTTTTTCGCGATCCACAGTTTTTCTGAACAGAATCCCTTCTTATTAGTCGATCCAACAACGGGTTCGTGATCCACAGTTTTCTATACAGAGTCCCCGTTTGCGTAGGCGGCCAATGACCGCTCTTATTAAAAATGTCCCTTAGCCGATCCTACACCGGCTTCGGGATCCACTGTTTTTCTACACAGAATCTCCTTCTACATATGAGGAATACGGCCGCTCTTATAACAAACAATCCTTAGCCGACCCAACTCCTTTTTCGCGATCCACAGTTTTTCTGAACAGAATCCCTTCTTATTAGTCGATCCAACAACGGCTTCGTGATCCACAGTTTTCTACACAGAGTCGCCTTTTGCGTAGGCGGCCAATGACCGCTCTTATTAAAAATGTCCCTTAGCCGATCCTACACCGGCTTCGGGATCCACTGTTTTTCTACACAGAATCTCCTTCTACATATGAGGAATACGGCCGCTCTTATAACAAACAATCCTTAGCCGACCCAACACCTTTTTCGCGATCCACAGTTTTTCTGAACAGAATCCCTTCTTATTGGTCGATCCAATACCGGCTTCGCGATCCACTGTTTTTCTGCAGAGAGTGCTCTTCTTATTAGCCGATCCAACACCGGGGTCGGGATACACTGTTTTTCTGCACAGAATGTCCTTTTGCATATGAGGAATACAGCCGCTCTTATAACAACAACCCTTAGCCGACCCAACACCTTATTCGCGATCCACAGTTTTTCTGCACTGAATCCCTTTCTTATTAGCCGATCCAACACCTGCTTCGCGATCCACTGTTTTTCTGCAGAGAGTCCCCTTCTTATTAGCCAATCTAACACCGGCTTCGCGGTTCAAAGATTTTCTACACAGAATGTCTTTTTGCATATGAGGAATACAGCCGCTCTTATAACAAACAGTCCTTAGCCCACACAACACCTTTTTCGCGATCCACAGTTTTTCTGAACAGAATCCCTTCTTATTAGTCGATCCAACAACGGGTTCGTGATCCACAGTTTTCTACACAGAGTCCCCTTTTGCGTAGGCGGCCAATGACCGCTCTTATTAAAAATGTCCCTTAGCCGATCCTACACCGGCTTCGGGATCCACTGTTTTTCTGCACAGAATCTCCTTCTGCATATGGGAAATACGGCCGCTCTTAAAAAACCACCCTTAGCCGATCCAACACCAGCTTCGCGTTCCACAGATTTTCCGCACAGAATCATTTTCTGGGTAATCGGCATATGGACACGAATAAAAAAATTTACCGTTAGTAGATCCAATACCGTCTTCGAGATCCACTGTTTTAAGCCGTCCAACAACGGCTTCGGGATCCACTGTTTTTCTGCACAGAATCTCCTTCTGCATATAAGGGATACGGCCGCTCTTATAAAAACCACCCTTAGCCGACCCAACACCTTTTTCGCGATCCACAGTTTTTCTGCACAGAATACCGTTCTTATTATCCGATCCAACACCTGCTTCCCGATCCACAGTTTTTCTGCACAGAGTCCTCTTCTTATTAGCCGATCTACACCGGCTTCGCGATCCAAAGATTTTGTACACAGAATCTCCTTCTTGATATGAGGAATAGGGCCGCTCTTATAACAAACAATCCTTAGCCGACGCAACACCTTTTTCGCGATCCACAGTTTTTCGGAACAGAATCCCTTCTTATTGGTGGATCCAATACCGGCTTCGCGATCCACTGTTTTTCTGCACAGAATGTCCTTCTGCATATAAGGGATACAGCCGCTCTTATAAAAATCACCCTTATCTGATCCAACACCGGCTTCGGGATCCACTGTTTTAAGCCGTCCAACAACGGCTTCGGGATCCACTGTTTTTCTGCACAGAATCTCATTCTGCATATAAGGGATACGGCCGCTCTTATAAAAACCACCCTTAGCCGACCCAACACCTTTTTCGCGATCCACAGTTTTTCTGCACAGAATACCGTTCTTATTAGCCGATCCAACACCTGCTTCGCGATCCACTGTTATTCTGCACAGAGTCCCCTTCTTATTAGCCGATCTAACACCGGCTTCGCGGTTCAAAGATTTTCTACACAGAATGTCCTTTTGCATATGAGGAATACAGCCGCTCTTATAACAAACAGTCCTTAGCCGACACAACACCTTTTTCGCGATCCACAGTTTTTCTGAACAGAATCCCTTCTTATTAGTCGATCCAACAACTGGTTCGTGATCCACAGTTTTCTACACAGAGTCGCCTTTTGCGTAGGCGGCCAATGACCGCTCTTATTAAAAATGTCCCTTAGCCGATCCTACACCGGCTTCGGGATCCACTGTTTTTCTACACAGAATCTCCTTCTACATATGAGGAATACGGCCGCTCTTATAACAAACAATCCTTAGCCGACCCAACTCCTTTTTCGCGATCCACAGTTTTTCTGCACAGAATACCGTTCTTATTAGCCGATCCAACACCTGCTTCGCGATCCACTGTTATTCTGCACAGAGTCCCCTTCTTATTAGCCGATCTAACACCGGCTTCGCGGTTCAAAGATTTTCTACACAGAATGTCCTTTTGCATATGAGGAATACAGCCGCTCTTATAACAAACAGTCCTTAGCCGACACAACACCTTTTTCGCGATCCACAGTTTTTCTGAACAGAATCCCTTCTTATTAGTCGATCCAACAACGGCTTCGTGGTCCACAGTTTTCTGCACAGATTCCCCTTTTGCGTAGGCGGCCAATGACCGCTCTTATTAAAAATGTCCCTTAGCCGATCCTACACCGGCTTCGGGATCCACTGTTTTTCTGCACAGAATCTCCTTCTGCATATGGGGAATACGGCCGCTCTTAAAAAACCACCCTTAGCCGATCCAACACCAGCTTCGCGATCCACAGTTTTTCTGAACAGAATCCCTTCTTATTAGTCGATCCAACAACGGCTTCGTGGTCCACAGTTTTCTGCACAGATTCCCCTTTTGCGTAGGCGGCCAATGACCGCTCTTATTAAAAATGTCCCTTAGCCGATCCTACACCGGCTTCGGGATCCACTGTTTTTCTGCACAGAATCTCCTTCTGCATATGGGAAATACGGCCGCTCTTAAAAAACCACCCTTAGCCGATCCAACACCAGCTTCGCGTTCCACAGATTTTCCGCACAGAATCATTTTCTGGGTAATCGGCATATGGACACGAATAAAAAAATTTACCGTTAGTAGATCCAATACCGTCTTCGAGATCCACTGTTTTAAGCCGTCCAACAACGGCTTCGGGATCCACTGTTTTTCTGCACAGAATCTCCTTCTGCATATAAGGGATACGGCCGCTCTTATAAAAACCACCCTTAGCCGACCCAACACCTTTTTCGCGATCCACAGTTTTTCTGCACAGAATACCGTTCTTATTATCCGATCCAACACCTGCTTCCCGATCCACAGTTTTTCTGCACAGAGTCCTCTTCTTATTAGCCGATCTACACCGGCTTCGCGATCCAAAGATTTTGTACACAGAATCTCCTTCTTGATATGAGGAATAGGGCCGCTCTTATAACAAACAATCCTTAGCCGACGCAACACCTTTTTCGCGATCCACAGTTTTTCGGAACAGAATCCCTTCTTATTGGTGGATCCAATTCCGGCTTCGCGATCCACTGTTTTTCTGCACAGAATGTCCTTCTGCATATAAGGGATACGGCCGCTCTTATAAAAATCACCCTTATCTGATCCAACACCGGCTTCGGGATCCACTGTTTTAAGCCGTCCAACAACGGCTTCGGGATCCACTGTTTTTCTGCACAGAATCTCATTCTGCATATAAGGGATACGGCCGCTCTTATAAAAACCACCCTTAGCCGACCCAACACCTTTTTCGCGATCCACAGTTTTTCTGCACAGAATACCGTTCTTATTAGCCGATCCAACACCTGCTTCGCGATCCACTGTTATTCTGCACAGAGTCCCCTTCTTATTAGCCGATCTAACACCGGCTTCGCGGTTCAAAGATTTTCTACACAGAATGTCCTTTTGCATATGAGGAATACAGCCGCTCTTATAACAAACAGTCCTTAGCCGACACAACACCTTTTTCGCGATCCACAGTTTTTCTGAACAGAATCCCTTCTTATTAGTCGATCCAACAACTGGTTCGTGATCCACAGTTTTCTACACAGAGTCGCCTTTTGCGTAGGCGGCCAATGACCGCTCTTATTAAAAATGTCCCTTAGCCGATCCTACACCGGCTTCGGGATCCACTGTTTTTCTACACAGAATCTCCTTCTACATATGAGGAATACGGCCGCTCTTATAACAAACAATCCTTAGCCGACCCAACTCCTTTTTCGCGATCCACAGTTTTTCTGAACAGAATCCCTTCTTATTAGTCGATCCAACAACGGCTTCGTGATCCACAGTTTTCTACACAGAGTCGCCTTTTGCGTAGGCGGCCAATGACCGCTCTTATTAAAAATGTCCCTTAGCCGATCCTACACCGGCTTCGGGATCCACTGTTTTTCTACACAGAATCTCCTTCTACATATGAGGAATACGGCCGCTCTTATAACAAACAATCCTTAGCCGACCCAACACCTTTTTCGCGATCCACAGTTTTTCTGAACAGAATCCCTTCTTATTAGTCGATCCAACAACGGCTTCGTGATCCACAGTTTTCTACACAGAGTCGCCTTTTGCGTAGGCGGCCAATGACCGCTCTTATTAAAAATGTCCCTTAGCCGATCCTACACCGGCTTCGGGATCCACTGTTTTTCTACACAGAATCTCCTTCTACATATGAGGAATACGGCCGCTCTTATAACAAACAATCCTTAGCCGACCCAACTCCTTTTTCGCGATCCACAGTTTTTCTGAACAGAATCCCTTCTTATTAGTCGATCCAACAACGGCTTCGTGATCCACAGTTTTCTACACAGAGTCGCCTTTTGCGTAGGCGGCCAATGACCGCTCTTATTAAAAATGTCCCTTAGCCGATCCTACACCGGCTTCGGGATCCACTGTTTTTCTACACAGAATCTCCTTCTACATATGAGGAATACGGCCGCTCTTATAACAAACAATCCTTAGCCGACCCAACACATTTTTCGCGATCCACAGTTTTTCTGAACAGAATCCCTTCTTATTGGTCGATCCAATACCGGCTTCGCGATCCACTGTTTTTCTGCAGAGAGTCCTCTTCTTATTAGCCGATCCAACACCGGGGTCGGGATACACTGCTTTTCTGCACAGAATGTCCTTTTGCATATGAGGAATACAGCCGCTCTTATAACAACAACCCTTAGCCGACCCAACACCTTATTCGCGATCCACAGTTTTTCTGCACAGAATCCCTTTCTTATTAGCCGATCCAAGACCTGCTTCGCGATCCACTGTTTTTCTGCACAGAGTCCCCTTCTTATTAGCCAATCTAACACCGGCTTCGCGGTTCAAAGATTTTCTACACAGAATGTCCTTTTGCATATGAGGAATACAGCCGCTCTTATAACAAACAGTCCTTAGCCGACACAACACCTTTTTCGCGATCCACAGTTTTTCTGAACAGAATCCCTTCTTATTAGTCGATCCAACAACGGGTTCGTGATCCACAGTTTTCTACACAGAGTCCCCTTTTGCGTAGGCGGCCAATGACCGCTCTTATTAAAAATGTCCCTTAGCCGATCCTACACCGGCTTCGGGATCCACTGTTTTTCTGCACAGAATCTCTTTCTGCATATGGGGAATACGGCCGCTCTTAAAAAAACCACCCTTAGCCGATCCAACACCAGCTTCGCGATCCACAGTTTTTCTGAACAGAATCCCTTCTTATTAGTCGATCCAACAAGGGCTTCGTGGTCCACAGTTTTCTGCACAGATTCCCCTTTTGCGTAGGCGGCCAATGACCGCTCTTATTAAAAATGTCCCTTAGCCGATCCTACACCGGCTTCGGGATCCACTGTTTTTCTGCACAGAATCTCCTTCTGCATATGGGAAATACGGCCGCTCTTAAAAAACCACCCTTAGCCGATCCAACACCAGCTTCGCGTTCCACAGATTTTCCGCACAGAATCATTTTCTGGGTAATCGGCATATGGACACGAATATAAAAATTTACCGTTAGTAGATCCAATACCGTCTTCGAGATCCACTGTTTTAAGCCGTCCAACAACGGCTTCGGGATCCACTGTTTTTCTGCACAGAATCTCCTTCTGCATATAAGGGATACGGCCGCTCTTATAAAAACCACCCTTAGCCGACCCAACACCTTTTTCGCGATCCACAGTTTTTCTGCACAGAATACCGTTCTTATTATCCGATCCAACACCTGCTTCCCGATCCACAGTTTTTCTGCACAGAGTCCTCTTCTTATTAGCCGATCTACACCGGCTTCGCGATCCAAAGATTTTGTACACAGAATCTCCTTCTTGATATGAGGAATAGGGCCGCTCTTATAACAAACAATCCTTAGCCGACGCAACACCTTTTTCGCGATCCACAGTTTTTCGGAACAGAATCCCTTCTTATTGGTGGATCCAATACCGGCTTCGCGATCCACTGTTTTTCTGCACAGAATGTCCTTCTGCATATAAGGGATACGGCCGCTCTTATAAAAATCACCCTTATCTGATCCAACACCGGCTTCGGGATCCACTGTTTTAAGCCGTCCAACAACGGCTTCGGGATCCACTGTTTTTCTGCACAGAATCTCATTCTGCATATAAGGGATACGGCCGCTCTTATAAAAACCACCCTTAGCCGACCCAACACCTTTTTCGCGATCCACAGTTTTTATGCACAGAATACCGTTCTTATTAGCCGATCCAACACCTGCTTCGCGATCCACAGTTTTTCTGCAGAGAGTCGTTTTCTTATTAGCCGATCCAACACCGGCTTCGGGATCCACTGTTTTTCTGCACAGAATGTCCTTCTGCATATGAGGAATACAGCCGCTCTTATAACAACAACCCTTAGCCGACCCAACACCTTATTCGCGATCCACAGTTTTTCTGCACAGAATCCCCTTCTTATTAGCCGATCCAAAACCTGCTTCGCGATCCACAGTTTTTCTGAACAGAATCCTTTCTTATTAGTCGATCCAACAACGGCTTCGTGATCCACAGTTTTCAGAGTCCCCGTTTGCGTAGGCGGCCAATGACCGCTCTTATTAAAAATGTCCCTTAGCCGATCCTACACCGGCTTCGGGATCCACTGTTTTTCTACACAGAATCTCCTTCTACATATGAGGAATACGGCCGCTCTTATAACAAACAATCCTTAGCCGACCCAACTCTTTTTTCGCGATCCACAGTTTTTCTGAACAGAATCCCTTCTTATTAGTCGATCCAACAACGGCTTCGTGATCCACAGTTTTCTACACAGAGTCCCCATTTGCGTAGGCGGCCAATGACCGCTCTTATTAAAAATGTCCCTTAGCCGATCCTACACCGGCTTCGGGATCCACTGTTTTTCTACACAGAATCTCCTTCTACATATGAGGAATACGGCCGCTCTTATAACAAACAATCCTTAGCCGACCCAACACCTTTTTCGCGATCCACAGTTTTTCTGAACAGAATCTATTCTTATTGGTCGATCCAATACCGGCTTCGCGATCCACTGTTTTTCTGCAGAGAGTCCTCTTCTTATTAGCCGATCCAACACCGGGGTCGGGATACACTGTTTTTCTGCACAGAATGTCCTTTTGCATATGAGGAATACAGCCGCTCTTATAACAACAACCCTTAGCCGACCCAACACCTTATTCGCGATCCACAGTTTTTCTGCACAGAATCCCCTTCTTATTAGCCGATCCAACACCTGCTTCGCGATCCACTGTTTTTCTGCACAGAGTCCCCTTCTTATTAGCCAATCTAACACCGGCTTCGCGGTTCAAAGATTTTCTACACAGAATGTCCTTTTGCATATGAGGAATACAGCCGCTCTTATAACAAACAGTCCTTAGCCGACACAAGACCTTTTTCGCGATCCACAGTTTTTCTGAACAGAATCCCTTCTTATTAGTCGATCCAACAACGGGTTCGTGATCCACAGTTTTCTACACAGAGTCCCCTTTTGCGTAGGCGGCCAATGACCGCTCTTATTAAAAATGTCCCTTAGCCGATCCTACACCGGCTTCGGGATCCACTGTTTTTCTGCACAGAATCTCTTTCTGCATATGGGGAATACGGCCGCTCTTAAAAAAACCACCCTTAGCCGATCCAACACCAGCTTCGCGATCCACAGTTTTTCTGAACAGAATCCCTTCTTATTAGTCGATCCAACAACGGCTTCGTGGTCCACAGTTTTCTGCACAGAGTCCCCTTTTGCGTAGGCGGCCAATGACCGCTCTTATTAAAAATGTCCCTTAGCCGATCCTACACCGGCTTCGGGATCCACTGGTTTTCTGCACAGAATCTCCTTCTGCATATGGAAAATACGGCCGCTCTTAAAAAACCACCCTTAGCCGATCCAACACCAGCTTCGCGTTCCACAGATTTTCCCCACAGAATCATTTTCTGGGTAATCGGCATATGGACACGAATATAAAAATTTACCGTTAGTAGATCCAATACCGGCTTCGCGATCCACTGTTTTTCTGCACAGAATGTCCTTCTGCATATAAGGGATACGGCCGCTCTTATAAAAATCACCCTTATCTGATCCAAAACCGGCTTCGGGATCCACTGTTTTAAGCCGTCCAACAACGGCTTCGGGATCCACTGTTTTTCTGCACAGAATCTCATTCTGCATATAAGGGATACGGCCGCTCTTATAAAAACCACCCTTAGCCGACCCAACACCTTTTTCGCGATCCACAGTTTTTCTGCACAGAATACCGTTCTTATTAGCCGATCCAACACCGGCTTCGCGATCCACAGTTTTTCTGCAGAGAGTCGTTTTCTTATTAGCCGATCCAACACCGGCTTCGGGATCCACTGTTTTTCTGCACAGAATGTCCTTCTGCATATGAGGAATACAGCCGCTCTTATAACAACAACCCTTAGCCGACCCAACACCTTATTCGCGATCCACAGTTTTTCTGCACAGAATCCCCTTCTTATTAGCCGATCCAACACCTGCTTCGCGATCCACAGTTTTTCTGAACAGAATCCTTTCTTATTAGTCGACCCAACAACGGCTTCGTGATCCACAGTTTTCTGCACAGAGTCCCCTTTTGCGTAGGCGGCCAATGACCGCTCTTATTAAAAATGTCCCTTAGCCGATCCTACACCGGCTTCGCGATCCACAGTTTTTCTGCAGAGAGTCGTTTTCTTATTAGCCGATCCAACACCGGCTTCGGGATCCACTGTTTTTCTGCACAGAATGTCCTTCTGCATATAAGGGATACGGCCGCTCTTATAAAAACCACCCTTAGCCGACCCAACACCTTTTTCGCGATCCACAGTTTTTCTGCACAGAATACCGTTCTTATTAGCCGATCCAACACCCGCTTCGCGATCCTACAGTTTTTCTGCACAGAGTCCTCTTCTTATTAGCCGATCTACACCGGCTTCGCGATCCAAAGATTTTGTACACAGAATCTCCTTCTAGATATGAGGAATAGGGCCGCTCTTATAACAAACAATCCTTAGCCGACGCAACACCTTTTTCGCGATCCACAGTTTTTCTGAACAGAATCCCTTCTTATTGGTCGATCCAATACCGGCTTCGCGATCCACTGTTTTTCTGCAGAGAGTCCTCTTCTTATTAGCCGATCCAACACCGGAGTCGGGATACACTGTTTTTCTGCACAGAATGTCCTTTTGCATATGAGGAATACAGCCGCTCTTATAACAACAACCCTTAGCCGACCCAACACCTTATTCGCGATCCACAGTTTTTCTGCCCAGAGTATTCTTCTTATTAGCCGATCTAACACCGGCTTCGCGATCCAAAGATTTTCTACACAGAATCTCCTTCTACATATGAGGAATACAGCCGCTCTTATAACAACAACCCTTAGCCGACCCAACACCTTATTCGCGATCCACAGTTTTTCTGCCCAGAGTATTCTTCTTATTAGCCGATCTAACACCGGCTTCGCGATCCAAAGATTTTCTACACAGAATCCCCTTTTGCGTAGGCGGCCAATGACCGCTCTTATTAAAAATGTCCCTTAGCCGATCAAACACTTGCTTCGCGATCCACTGTTTTTCTGCACAGAGTCCCCTTCTTATTAGCCGATCTAACACCGGCTTCGCGGTTCAAAGATTTTCTACACAGAATCTCCTTCTGCATATGAGGAATACAGCCGCTCTTATAACAACAACCCTTAGCCGACCCAACACCTTATTCGCGATCCACAGTTTTTCTGCCCAGAGTATTCTTCTTATTAGCCGATCTAACACCGGCTTCGCGATCCAAAGATTTTCTACACAGAATCTCCTTCTACATATGAGGAATACAGCCGCTCTTATAACAACAACCCTTAGCCGACCCAACACCTTATTCGCGATCCACAGTTTTTCTGCACAGAATCCCCTTCTTATTAGCCGATCCAACACCTGCTTCGCGATCCACAGTTTTTCTGAACAGAATCCTTTCTTATTAGTCGATCCAACAACGGCTTCGTGATCCACAGTTTTCTGCACAGAGTCCCCTTTTGCGTAGGCGGCCAATGACCGCTCTTATTAAAAATGTCCCTTAGCCGATCCTACACCGGCTTCGCGGTCCACAGTTTTTCTGCAGAGAGTCGTTTTCTTACTAGCCGATCCAACACCGGCTTCGGGATCCACTGTTTTTCTGCACAGAATGTCCTTCTGCATATAAGGGATACGGCCGCTCTTATAAAAACCACCCTTAGCCGACCCAACACCTTTTTCGCGATCCACAGTTTTTCTGCACAGAATACCGTTCTTATTAGCCGATCCAACACCTGCTTCGCGATCTACAGTTTTTCTGCACAGAGTCCTCTTCTTATTAGCCGATCTACACCGGCTTCGCGATCCAAAGATTTTGTACACAGAATCTCCTTCTAGATATGAGGAATAGGGCCGCTCTTATAACAAACAATCCTTAGCCGACGCAACACCTTTTTCGCGATCCACAGTTTTTCTGAACAGAATCCCTTCTTATTGGTCGATCCAATACCGGCTTCGCGATCCACTGTTTTTCTGCAGAGAGTCCTCTTCTTATTAGCCGATCCAACACCGGGGTCGGGATACACTGTTTTTCTGCACAGAATGTCCTTTTGCATATGAGGAATACAGCCGCTCTTATAACAACAACCCTTAGCCGACCCAACACCTTATTCGCGATCCACAGTTTTTCTGCACAGAATCCCCTTCTTATTAGCCGATCAAACACTTGCTTCGCGATCCACTGTTTTTCTGCACAGAGTCCCCTTCTTATTAGCCGATCTAACACCGGCTTCGCTGTTCAAAGATTTTCTACACAGAATCTCCTTCTGCATATGAGGAATACAGCCGCTCTTATAACAACAACCCTTAGCCGACCCAACACCTTATTCGCGATCCACAGTTTTTCTGCCCAGAGTATTCTTCTTATTAGCCGATCTAACACCGGCTTCGCGATCCAAAGATTTTCTACACAGAATCTCCTTCTACATATGAGGAATACAGCCGCTCTTATAACAACAACCCTTAGCCGACCCAACACCTTATTCGCGATCCACAGTTTTTCTGCACAGAATCCCCTTCTTATTAGCCGATCCAACACCTGCTTCGCGATCCACAGTTTTTCTGAACAGAATCCTTTCTTATTAGTCGATCCAACAACGGCTTCGTGATCCACAGTTTTCTGCACAGAGTCCCCTTTTGCGTAGGCGGCCAATGACCGCTCTTATTAAAAATGTCCCTTAGCCGATCCTACACCTACTTCGGGATCCACTGTTTTTCTGCACAGAACCTCCTTCTGCATATGGGGAATACGGCCGCTCTTAAAAAAACCACCCTTAGCCGATCCAACACCAGCTTCGCGTTCCACAGATTTTCCGCACAGAATCATTTTCTGGGTAATCGGCATATGGACACGAATATAAAAAATTACCGTTAGTAGATCCAACACCGTCTTCGAGATCCACCGGCCTCGGGATCCATTGTTTTTCTGCACAGAATCGACTTCTGCATATGAGGAATACAGCCGCTCTTATAACAACAACAACAGCCGACCCAACACCTTATTCGCGATCCACAGTTTTTCTGCCCAGAATCCTTTTTTATTAGTCGATCCAACAACGGCTTCGTGATCCACAGTTTTCTGCACAGAGTCCCCTTTTGCGTAGGCGGCCAATGACCGCTCTTATTAAAAATGTCCCTTAGCCGATCCTACACCTACTTCGGGATCCACTGTTTTTCTGCACAGAACCTCCGTCTGCATATGGGGAATACGGCCGCTCTTAAAAAAACCACCCTTAGCCGATCCAACACCAGCTTCGCGTTCCACAGATTTTCCGCACAGAATCATTTTCTGGGTAATAGGCATATGGACACGAATATAAAAAATTACCGTTAGTAGATCCAACACCGTCTTCGAGATCCACCGGCCTCGGGATCCATTGTTTTTCTGCACAGAATCCCCTTCTGCGTAGGTGGCCTCTGATTATTAAAAATTACCCTTAGCCGATCCAACACCGGCTTCGGGATCCACTGTTTTCTGCACAGAATCCCCTTCTGCATAGGTGGCCTATGACCGCTCTTATTAAAAATGTCCCTTAGCCGATCCAACACCGGCTTCGGGATCCACTGTTTTCTGCACAGAATCCCCTTCTGCATAGGTGGCCTATGACCGCTCTTATAAAAATCACCCTTATCTGATCCAACACCAGCTTCGGGATCCACTGTTTTAAGCCGTCCAACAACGGCTTCGGGATCCACTGTTTTTCTGCACAGAATCCCTTCTTATTAGTCGATCCAACAACGGCTTCGTGATCCACAGTTTTCTGCACAGAGTCCCCTTTTGCGTAGGCGGCCAATGACCGCTCTTATTAAAAATGTCCCTTACCCGATCCAACACCGGCTTCGGGATCCACTGTTTTCTGCACAGAATCCCCTTCTGCATAGGTGGCCTATGACCGCTCTTATAAAAATCACCCTTATCTGATCCAACACCAGCTTCGGGATCCACTGTTTTAAGCCGTCCAACAACGGCTTCGGGATCCACTGTTTTTCTGCACAGAATCCCTTCTTATTAGTCGATCCAACAACGGCTTCGTGATCCACAGTTTTCTGCACAGAGTCCCCTTTTGCGTAGGCGGCCAATGACCGCTCTTATTAAAAATGTCCCTTAGCCGATCCTACACCGGCTTCGGGATCCACTGTTTTTCTGCACAGAACCTCCGTCTGCATATGGGGAATACGGCCGCTCTTAAAAAAACCACCCTTAGCCGATCCAACACCAGCTTCGCGTTCCACAGATTTTCCGCACAGAATCATTTTCTGGGTAATAGGCATATGGACACGAATATAAAAAATTACCGTTAGTAGATCCAACACCGTCTTCGAGATCCACCGGCCTCGGGATCCATTGTTTTTCTGCACAGAATCCCCTTCTGCGTAGGTGGCCTCTGATTATTAAAAATTACCCTTAGCCGATCCAACACCGGCTTCGGGATCCACTGTTTTCTGCACAGAATCCCCTTCTGCATAGGTGGCCTATGACCGCTCTTATAAAATTCACCCTTATCTGATCCAACACCGGCTTCGGGATCCACTGTTTTAAGCCGTCCAACAACGGCTGCGGGATCCACTGTTTTTCTGCACAAAATCTCCTTCTGAATATAAGGGATACGGCCGCTCTTATAAAAACCACCCTTAGCCGAACCCAACACCTTATTCGCGATCCACAGTTTTTCTGCACAGAATCCCCTTCTTATTAGCCGATCCAACACCTGCTTCGCGATCCACAGTGTTTCTGCCCAGAGTCCTCTTCTTATTAGCCGATCTAACACCGGCTTCGCGATCTAAAGATTTTCTACACAGAATCTCCTTCTACATATGAGGAATGCAGCCGCTCTTATAACAACAACCCTTAGCCGACCCAACACCTTATTCGCGATCCACAGTTTTTCTGCACAGAATCCCCTTCTTATTAGCCTATCCAACACCTGCTTCGCGATCCACAGTTTTCCTGCACAGAGTCCTCTTCTTATTAGCCGATCTAACACCGGCTTCGGAATCCACTGTTTTTCTGGACAGAATCCCCATCTTTGTAGGCGGCTTATGACCGCTCTTATAAAAAACAACCCTTAGCCGATCCAACATCGGCTTCGCGATTAACAGTTTTCTGCACAAAATCCCTTTCTGCGTAGGCGGCCTACGGCCCCCTTAGCCGATCCATCACCGGCATCGGGATCCACTGTTTTTCTGTACAGAATCTCCTTCTGCATATGGGGAATACAGCCGCTCTTATAACAACAACCCTTAGCCGACCCAACACCTTTTTCGTGATCCACAGTTTTTCTTCATATAATCCCCTTCTTTTTAGCCGATCCAACACCAGCTTCGCGATCCACAGTTTTTTTTGCACAGACTCCCCTTATACGTAGGCGGCCTATGACCGCTCTTATAAAAATTTGCATTAGTCGATGCAACACCTTTTTCGCGATACACAGTTTTTCTGCACAGAGTCCCCTTCTTATTAGCCATGCCAACATCGGCTTCGAGATCCACGGTTTCTCTGAAAGTATTTCCTTCTGTGTATTCGGCCTACGGCAACCCTTATAAAAAATAACCCTTAGCCGATCCATCACTGGCTTCGCGGTCCACAGTTTTCTTCACAGAGTTGACTTTACGTAGGCGGCCTATGACCCCTCTTATAAGAAATAACCCTTAGTCGATCCAATACCGGTTTTGCGATCCACCGCCTTTTTGCACAGAATCCCCTTCTGCGTAGGCGGCCTTCGGGAGCCCTAATAAAAAGTAACTCTTAGCGGTTTCTCTCAAAGTATTCCCTTCTGTATATGCGGCCTACGGCAACCCTTATAAAAAATAACCCTTAGCCCATCCATCACTGGCTTCGTGGTCCACAGATTTCTTCACAGAGTTGACTTTACGTAGGCGGCCTATGACCCCTCTTATAAGAAATAACCCTTAGTCGATCCAATACCGGTTTTGCGATCCACCGCCTTTTTGCACAGAATCCCCTTCTGCGTAGGCGGCCTTCGGGAGCCCTAATAAAAAGTAACTCTTAGCCGATCCAACACCGACTTCGCGATCCACGGTTTCTCTGAAAGTATTCCCTTCTGCGTATGTGGCCTGCGGCAACCCTTATAAAAATAAGCTTTAGCTGATCGAACACCGGTTTCGCCATCCACAGTTTTTCTGAAAGTATTGCCTTCTGTGTATGTGGCTTACCCTTAGCCGATCCAACACCAGCTTCGCGATTCACAGTTTTTTGCACAGAGTCGACTTTACGTAGGCAGCCTATGACCGCTCTTATAAGAAATAACCCTTAGTCGATCCAATACCGGTTTTGCGATCCACCGCCTTTTTGCACAGAATCCCCTTCTGCGTAGGCGGCCTTCGGGAGCCCTAATAAAAAGTAACTCTTAGCCGATCCAACACCGGCTTCGCGATCCACGGTTTCTCTGAAAGTATTCCCTTCTGCGTATGTGGCCTGCGGAAACCCTTATAAAAATAACCTTTAGCTGATCGAACACCGGTTTCGCCATCCACAGTTTTTCTGAAAGTATTGCCTTCTGTGTATGTGGCTTACCCTTAGCCGATCCAACACCAGCTTCGCGATCCACAGTTTTTCTGCACAGACTCCCTTTATGCGTAGGCGGCCTTTGACCGCTCTTATAAAAATTTGCATTAGTCGATCCAACACCTTTTTCGCGATACACAGTTTTTCTGCACAGAGTCCCCTTCTTATTAGCCATGCCAACATCGGCTTCGAGATCCACGGTTTCTCTGAAAGTATTTCCTTCTGTGTATTCGGCCTACGGCAACCCTTATAAAAAATAACCCTTAGCCGATCCATCACTGGCTTCGCGGTCCACAGTTTTCTTCACAGAGTCTACTTTACGTAGGCGGCCTATTACCGCTCTTATAAGAAATAACCCTTAGTCGATCCAATACCGGTTTCGCGATCCACCGTCTTTCTGCACAGAATCCCCTTCTGCATAGGCTTCCTTCAGGAGCCCTAATAAAAAGTAACTCTTAGCGGTTTCTCTGAAAGTATTTCCTTCTGTATATGCGGCCTACGGCAACCCTTATAAAAAATAACCCTTAGCCGATCCATCACTGGCTTCGTGGTCCGCAGTTTTCTTCACAGAGTCGACTTTACGTAGGCGGCCTATGACCGCTCTTATAAGAAATAACCCTTAGTCGATCCAATACCGGTTTCGCGATGCACCGTCTTTCTGCACAGAATCCCCTTCTGCGTAGGCTTCCTTCGGGACCCCTAATGAAAAGTAACTCTTAGCGGTTTCTCTGAAAGTGTTCCCTTCTGTGTATTCGGCCTACGGCAACCCTTATAAAAAATAACCCTTAGCCGATCCATCACTGGCTTCGCGGTCCACAGTTTTCTTCACAGAGTCGACTTTACGTAGGCGGCCTATGACCTCTCTTATAAGAAATAACCCTTAGTGGATCCAATACCGGTTTTGCGATCCACCGCCTTTCTGCACAGAATCCCCTTCTGCGTAGGCGGCCTATGACCGCTCTTATAAGAAATAACCCTTAGCCGGTCCAACACCGGCTTCGAGATCCACAGCTGTTCTACAAAGAATCGCTTTCTGCGTGGGCGCCCTACTGATGCTCTTATAAAAAATAGAGGTCGCACAGTGGTTAAAATTGAACCACAAACCTTTATTTTAATTATTTGTTATAACCTTCATTCGCCTTTTCCCCTTCTTTTCTCTGCTGTTTCTTTCCACTAACTTCTTTTCGTTTTCTTTGATTCCGTCTGTTACTTTCTACAGTCCCTATTTTAAACTTATTTTATTCTTTACTTTCCTTGCCTGTCCTTCCCTTCACTTTCTTTTAATTAACTCTGCTTTTTTCTTTTTCATCTTATTTCGTTTATTTTATTTTATTTCAATTCACACATACCCATCCCCCTCTTTATGAATAATCATTTATTTTGTATTTGTAAACAGTGTTTGTAGGTATCAGCAACGAAGTTTACATATTTGCTCATATTTTACATTGCTTGTTTAATGCCTCCAACTAAGCAACCTTTCGTTCGTTTATTTTATTTCAATTCACACATACCCAACCCCCTCTTTATGAATAATCATTTATTTTGTATTTGTAAACAGTGTTTGTAGGTATCAGCAATGAAGTTTACATACTTGCTCATATTTTACATTGCTTGTTTAATGCCTCCAACTGGCATCGTAGCCAGTGATCAATACAATAAAAACAACTACAGAAACAATGCATGACACGTTTACTCACACAACAGAGGCTCTATAGCGCCAATACTTATTTTTCATTGGTCCACTACCAACTCTTTGCAGTCACAGTGAGAGCCGATCACACTAGTAATACAAAAACATGCATGACATGTCTACTCACACAACTACGGCTCTATAGTGTAAATAAATGTTTGGCATTTGTGTTAGTGTATTTATACCTTTCATGAACATGAAATAGTATTACAACTTTGGTACGATGTTTGTGAGTATGAGAAGAAGAAGAGATAGACCCACCAATAAGTACACCGAAATGATCAGGGCAATGAGCATAGACGATTTAGCCATGTCCGTCTGGCTGTTTGTACGCAAACTAGTCCCTCAGTTTCTGAGATATCTTGATGAAAATTGGTTAGCGGCCGCCATTATGCATGAGATTAATCGTTTGCCGGAATCAGCAAGTTCGGAGCAATACAACGCATAGCTCCCATACAATCGATAGTTTCGATAAATGGGGCTTGGGCTAGAAACTTTGCAATTAAAAAGCTAAGAACGTAATATTTGCAGGTTTGGTACTAATTATATGTGTAATTCGTGTAGTGAAAATCAAACAGATCGGACCAACATAGCATATAGCTCCCATGGTTCGGCTAGGTTAAGGTGACTGCCTCTCTGCATCCCCGAGACGCGCACTTAGGCCAAATGGGCCATTGTGATACCACTAAAAGGGTTGCGACCCTTCCTCCTTTGTTAAACATTCTTTAAGTCGAACCACCCTGTCCGCTTAATAAAGCTCAGAATGTCTCGGACTTCGGCAGAGCCCAGCTCCGCTAAACCAGCGAGTAGGCACTTGTTTAGGCACTCCGAACGGGTCCTGGATAGTGCAGGGCAGCTGCAGAGGAAGTGCTCAACACTTTCTATTTCCTCCTCGTCCCTACAGCTGCGAAAGAAGTCATTTGAAGGGGCCCCCATGCGTTCAGCATATATTCCCATCAGACAATCTCCGGTGAGTACCCCGATCAACGGGGCTAGGGAGGATTGTTTTAGATTGAGTATGGGCTCGGCCCGTTTCCTACATATGCAGAGCCACGTTTGCCTGACCACCTCACATGTCGTCTCCCTAGTCCATCTAGAATTAGCTTTTTCTTCGAATAGGCGTAGGAGCCAGAGCTTAGTCGTGGCAAGAGGGGTGGAGATGTTCCTTGTTAGGTTCACCTCTGATTGGTCTGTGGCCTTCCTTGCCAGCTCATCAGCAGCGCAGTTTCCAGGTATGTCTCTGTGTCCAGGGACCCATATCACTGCTGTGGGGCACTTCGAGGCCAGTTCATTGAGCGATTGCTTGCAGTCGAGTGCTACCTTCGATGCAGTGTTGCGACCCTGAAGGGCTTTGATCGCTGCTTGGCTGTCGCTGTATATAGACACTGATATACAGTTTTTTGAGAGCAGCCAGCGCGCAGCCTCCTCTATGGCTGTAAGTTTAGCCTGGAATACGCTGCAGTGGCTAGGTAGTCTGATGCCTAAGAAGAGTGAAAGTTCCTCCGAGTAGACGCCGCTGCCCACCTTGCCTTTGAGCTTTGAGCCGTCTGTGAAGATGGAGGTTGATTGTGGGTTTAGAATGTGCATGTCCTCCCATTCGTGCCTCGTAGGGATTCTGCTGGAGAACCTGGTGTTTGACTCATAGCCGGTAGGCGCAGTGTAGTCCACCACCTTCAGATTTTTGGGTATGGTTTCCAGAATGCTTGTGTGTCCGAATCTGGTGTCGCTCCAGTGTTGAACGGCATTCAGTCGCACTGCGCTTTAGCTTGCTTGGAGTTTAGCGTACAAGTCAACCGGAAGTAAGTTGAGCATGATCTCCAAAGCTTTTGTGAGCGTTGATGGAAGTGCCCCCGTGATAAGCACCGCCGCTGATCGCTGTACTCTGCTCATTCTGCCTATGTTGCTGCTACGCTCGAGTGCCGGCCACCACACGGCAACGCCATAGAAGAGGAGGGGTCTAACTACCGCGATGTACAGCCAGTGCATGATCCGGTGGTTGAAACCCCATCTCTTCCCCACGGCTGCTTTGGATGCGTATAGGGCAGTAATAGCCTTCCTGGATCTGTCCTCAACATGTTTGTTCCAGTTGAGTTTACTATCTAGGATTACGCCGAGGTACTTGACCTCTGGAGAGAGTTTGAGCCTGACCCTATTCGGGCGTGGTGGTAGAAAAACTGGTATTTTGTACTTCCTGGTGAAAAGGATCATTTCCGTTTTAGACGGATGAACACTTTCCAATTTCCAAGGCCCAGTCCTCCACGAGGTTCAAGGCGGTTTGAAGCAGTTCGCTTAGGATCTGAAGATGTTTTCCAGTCGCCGTTAGAGCGATGTCATCTGCATAGGCAATGATTTGGCAGCCGGTGTTTTCCAGCTTTAGAAGTAGGGTGTTGACTGTTAGGTTCCACAAAAGAGGAAATATAACTCCTCCTTGAGGTGTGGCTCTGGATGCGTATCACACTATTCAGGCCTCTCCCAGATTAGCTTGGATAGTTCTCCTTGACAGGAGCTGACTGACGAATTCCACTAGTGGGGGCCCAGTCCCAAATTCAGAAGGGACTCGATGGCCGCTTGAGGATCTACGTTATTGAAGCCACCTTCAATGTCGAGAAATATACCGAAAGTGTAGTCCTTGAGTGCAAGTCCTTTTTCTATCTTTGCGGTGATAGCATGGAGTGCTGTTTCCACTGACTTGCCCATGGAGTATACATGTTGAGCATTCGAGAGGCTTTGCGAGCGCAGATTATACCTAATGTGCGCATCCAATATTCTTTCCAAGACCTTGAGAAGAAAAGATGTAAGGCTTATAGGCCTGAAGTCCTTTGGATTTGAGTGTGAAGCTCTTCCTCCTTTGGGTATGAAGATTATTTTCACTTCGGTCCATCTTTGTGGGACGTAGCATAGCCTTAGACATGCTTTGTAGATTTTAGACAGCACAGAGCAGAGGATGTCTCCCGCCATTTGAAGTTCGGCGGGGAAGATGTTATCGGGTCCTGGAGACTTTTTGAGGAGTAACTAACTTCTCCATAGAGTGGTAATTTCTTTCAATGTAGTCGGCTGTTGGTGGCTCCGTGGAACAGCCCGGAAAGTGCGTGTCCATTAGAAGTTCGACCATTTCGCCGCTAGATGGTGTCCAATCTCCATCGGAACAGTTGGACTTTTTGATAGAACTTTACGCAGTCTATTTGCCTCCGAGTTGGCTTCAATGTTGTTACAGAAGTCTCTCCATGAGTCCCTCTGGGCTTTGTTGACTGCTTTTTTGAAAATTTTTAGGGCTTTATATTCGTGCCAAGAGCCAGTCCGTTTAGCTTGATTAAAAAGTCTCCTACTGTTTTTCCTGAGCCGGGAAATTTCGAAGTTCCACCATTCTTCTTATTCCTCGATCTGGTAACAGGGCAGGAGGCTTTAAAAGCAACATTACAGGACTCTGTGATCAAGTTTACTGCTTTATCAATTTTAGACGATGAGTCAAGCTCACCGATCGAAGCTGACTCGATTTCAGAATCTGTGTACGCTTCATCAGATCTTAGCGGTAGGCTTAGCCTACCGTGAGAAGCGTGCTCATAGAACGACCGTGATAGAACTTTTTTGAACACAAAGCTAGGAACGTAAACTTTTTCAAGTTTGGACTTATTATATGTGTAATGTGTGTAGTGAAAATCACCCAGATCGGACCAACATAACATATAACTCTCATACAATCGATTGTTGCGATAAATGGGGTGTGGGCTATGTATCTTTAAATTATCAGTTTTGCAGAGTTTTACTAATTGGGAGTAAGGATCGGACACTTAAAACCGTGATGCGTATTCATGAAAGGTATAAAGTCTTCGGCACAGTCGAAGACAACCCTTTCCTTACTTGTTCTTATTTATTATTACTGTTTATCTACAGATAATCTTACAGACCACTAGATTAGTTAAATATTTCTAAAAGATTAAATTTATAGGTATACACACTTAAATTAAAGTCAATGAGCTCAGAATAGGTATTGCATAATCGAATGCATCTCGATATTGGCTTATTATATCCGTATGCGGGCTTATGCGCAGGAACAGTGAAAAGTCTAACTTCAGTATTAATATCCACATATGTGGACAAAAGTTTTCATACTAGCATATTTGCTTATATTTTGTTATTTCTTTGAAACTGTATCTCAATAGAAAGAGAATATATAAATTCTCTTTAGATCATTTTTCTTTTCTCTGTTTACATTCTCTGTAGCGCTAATTTCATTTACATTTTGCAAGTATGTCGCACAATAGAGCTTCTCTGTTTGGTAAGCAAAAATTTATAAAAAATAATAAATTCGTTGAAAAACAGAAAAGAATATTGAGAAACAAATAAAAATGTATTAAAGTGTTGTGAAGTAAAAAAAAAATACCGAAAAGTATGGAAATAACCAGCAACCAAAGCATGTCCACATATGTGGACTGTGGGTGCGTGTATAGTAAAAAATGAAATTTTGTTTTTACAGCCATGTCCACGTATGTGCACATTGGGTGATAACGCACGCAAAAATAAAGATCAAGTTATCAGTTAAATTTGAATAATTAATAATAACTGCATTTTCCAACCCAACTATAGATGTAACCAAAAAACTCTCGGACGACGAAATTGAAAACTTTGTAAATGATAGTGATGGTGAACTATCGGATGACGAAAATGAGAATTTCGAAGCAATTCTTCGGCAAGTTCAGGACTCCTTTGAAGATTGTGAAAGTGACAATTCGGAAGAAAGTGTGAGTGCTCCCCAGGTCAATGAGATTGCTGAAGTGGGTGTCGTTGATGAAAATGTTGGAGGAACCACTTGTACTAATTTTGCGTCAGTTAATGTAGCTTCTCAGTCACGTAAATTAAAATGGTTGAGGAACGGGTCGTGGATAGTTCAGGGCAGCTGCAGAGGAAGTGCTCAACACTTTCTATTTCCTGCTCGTCCCTACAGCTGCGACAGAAGTCATTTGAAGGGGCCCCCATGCGTTCAGCATATATTCCCATTAGACAATCTCCGGTGAGTACCCCGATCAACGGGGCTAGGGAGGATCGTTTGAGATTGAGTATGGGCTCGGCCCGTTTCCTACATATGCAGAGCCACGTTTGCCTGGACACCTCACATGTCGTCTCCCTAGTCCATCTAGAATTAGCTTTTTCTTCGAATTGGCGTAGGAGCCAGAGCTTAGTCGTGGCAAGAGGGGTGGAGATGTTCCTTGTTAGGTTCACCTCTGATTGGTCTGTGGCCTTCCTTGCCAGCTCATCAGGAGCGCAGTTTCCAGGTATGTCTCTGTGTCCAGGGACCCATATCACTGCTGTGGGGCACTTCGAGGCCAGTTCATTGAGCGATTGCTTGCAGTCGAGTGCTACCTTCGATGCAGTGTTGCGACCCTGAAGGGCTTTGATCGCTGCTTGGCTGTCGCTGTATATAGACACTGATATACAGTTTTTTGAGAGCAGCCAGCGCGCAGCTTCCTCTATGGCTGTAAGTTTAGCCTGGAATACGCTGCAGTGGCTAGGTAGTCTGATGCCTAAGAAGAGTGAAATTTCCTCCGAGTAGACGCCGCTGCCCACCTTGCCTTTGAGCTTTGAGCCGTCTGTGAAGATGGAGGTTGATTCTGGGTTTAGAATATGCACGTCCTCCCATTCGTGCCTCGTAGGGATTCTGCTGGAGAACCTGGTGTTTGACTCATAGCCGGTAGGCGCAGTGTAGTCCACCACCTTCAGATTTTTGGGTATGGTTTCCAGAATGCTTGTGTGTCCGAATCTGGTGTCGCTCCAGTGTTGAACGGCATTCAGTCGCACTGCGCTATAGCTTGCTTGGAGTTTACCGTACAAGTCAACCGGAAGTAAGTTGAGCATGATCTCCAAAGCTTTTGTGAGCGTTGATGGAAGTGCCCCCGTGATAAGCACCGCCGCTTATCGCTGTACTCTGCCCATTCTGCCTATGTTGCTGCTACGCTCGAGTGCCGGCCACCACACGGCAACGCCATAGAAGAGGATGGGTCTAACTACCGCGATGTACAGCCAGTGCATGATCCGGTGGTTGAAACCCCATCTCTTCCCCACGGCTGCTTTGGATGCGTATGGGGCAGTAATAGCCTTCCTGGATCTGTCCTCAACATGTTTGTTCCAGTTGAGTTTACTATCTAGGATTACGCCGAGGTACTTGACCTCTGGAGAGAGTTTGAGCCTGACACTATTGTGGTGGTAGAAAAACTGGTATTTTGTACTTCCTGGTGAAAAGGATCATTTCCGTTTTAGACGGATGAACACTTTCCAATTTCCAAGGCCCAGTCCTCCACGAGGTTCAAGGCGGTTTGAAGCAGTTCGCTTAGGATCTGAAGATGTTTTCCAGTCGCCGTTAGAGCGATGTCATCTGCATAGGCAATGATTTGGCAGCCGGTGTTTTCCAGCTTTAGAAATAGGGTGTTGACTGTTAGGTTCCACAAAAGAGAAAATATAACTCCTCCTTGAGGTGTGCCCCTGGATGCGTATCACACTATTGAGGCCTCTCCCAGATTAGCTTGGATAGTTCTCCTTGACAGGAGCTGACTGACAAATTCCACTAGTGGGGGCCCAGTCCCAAACTCAGAAGGGACTCGATGGCCGCTTAAGGATCTACGTTATTGAAGCCACCTTCAATGTCGAGAAATATACCGAAAGTGTAGTCCTTGAGTGCAAGTCCTTTTTCTATCTTTGCGGTGATAGCATGGAGTGCTGTTTCCACTGACTTGCCCATGCAGTATGCATGTTGAGCCTTCGAGAGGCTTTGCGAGCGCAGATTATACCTAATGTGCGCATCCAATATTCTTTCCAAGACCTTGAGAAGAAAAGATGTAAGGCTTATAGGCCTGAAGTCCTTTGGATTTGAGTGTGAAGCTCTTCCTCCTTTGGGTATGAAGATTATTTTCACTTCGGTCCATCTTTGTGGGACGTAGCATAGCCTTAGACATGCTTGGTAGATTTTAGACAGCACAGAGCAGAGGATGTCTCCCGCCATTTGAAGTTCGGCGGGGAAGATGTTATCGGGTCCTGGAGACTTTTTGAGGAGTAACTAACTTCTCCATGGAGTGGTAATTTCTTTCAATGTAGTCGGCTGTTGGTAGCTCCGTGGAACAGCCCGGAAAGTGCGTGTCCATTAGAAGTTCGACCATTTCGCCGCTAGATGGTGTCCATTCTCCATCGGAACAGTTGGACTTTTTGATAGAACTTTACGCAGTCTATTTACCTCCGAGTTGGCTTCAATGTTGTTACAGAAGCCTCTCCATGAGTCCCTCTGGGCTTTGTTGACTGCTTTTTTGAAAATTTTTAGGGCTTTATATTCGTGCCAAGAGCCAGTCCTACTGTTTTTCCTGAGCCGGGAAATTTCGAAGTTCCACCATTCTTCTTATTCCTCGGTCTGGTAACAGGGCAGGAGGCTTTAAAAGCAACATTACAGGACTCTGTGATCAAGTTTACTGCTTTATCAATTTTAGACGATGAGTCAAGCTCACCGATCGAAGCTGACTCGATTTCAGAATCTGTGTACGCTTCATCAGATCTTAGCGGTAGGCTTAGCCTACCGTGAGAAGCGTGCTCATAGAACGACCGTGATAGAACTTTTTTGAACACAAAGCTAGGAACGTAAACTTTTTCAGGTTTGGACTTATTATATGTGTAATGTGTGTAGTGAAAATCACCCAGATCGGACCAACATAACATATAACTCTCATACAATCGATTGTTGCGATAAATGGGGTGTGGGCTATGTATCTTTAAATTATCAGTTTTGCAGAGTTTTACTAATTGTGAGTAAGGATCGGACACTTAAAACCGTGATGCGTATTCATGAAAGGTATAAAGTCTTCGGCACAGTCGAAGACAACCCTTTCCTTACTTGTTCTTATTTATTATTACTGTTTATCTACAGATAATCTTACAGACCACTAGATTAGTTAAATATTTCTAAAAGATTAAATTTATAGGTATACACACTTAAATTAAAGTCAATGAGCTCGGAATAGGTATTGCATAATCGAATGCATCTCGATATTGGCTTATTATATCCGTATGCGGACTTATGCGCAGGAACAGTGAAAAGTCTAACTTCAGTATTAATATCCACATATGTGGACAAAAGTTTTCATACTAGCATATTTGCTTATATTTTGTTATTTCTTTGAAACTGTATCGCAATAGAAAGAGAATATATAAATTCTCTTTAGATCATTTTTGTTTTCTCTGTTTACATTCTCTGTCGCGGTAATTTCATTTACATTTTGCAAGTATGTCGCACAATAGAGCTTCTCTGTTTGGTAAGTAAAAAATCAATAAAAAATAATAAATTCGTTGAAAAACAGAAAAGAATATTGAGAAACAAATAGAAATGTATTAAAGTGTTGTGAAATAAAGAAAAAATACCGAAAAGTATGAAAATAACCAGCAACCAAAGCATGTCCACATATGTGGACTGTGGGTGCGTGTATAGTAAAAAGTGAAATTTCGTTTTTACAGCCATGTCCACGTATGTGCACATTGGGTGATAGCGCACTCAAAAATAAAGATCAAGTTATCAGTTAAATTTAATAATAACTGCATTTTCCAAGCCAACTATAGATGTAACCAAAAAACTCTCGGACGACGAAATTGAAAATTTTTAAATAATAGTGATGGTGAACTATCGGATGACGAAAATGAGAATTTCGAAGCAATTCTTCGGCAAGTTCAGGACTCCTTTGAAGATTGTGAAAGTGACAATTCGGAAGAAAGTGTGAGTGCTCCCCAGGTCAATGAGATTGCTGAAGTGGGTGTCGTTGATGAAAATGTTGGAGGAACCACTTGTACTAATTTTGCGTCAGTTAATGTAGCTTCTCAGTCACGTAAATTAAAATGGTTGAGGAAAGGGTAAATATAAAAAGCTTTAAATAGATGCCTTGAAAAAACTTTACAGCGTTTTCTGTCGCCTTCATAGATTTCCAGTTCGGCCTGCTGTTGACGACTTACTTATTTATGATGAAAATACTCCAGAATCTATTTTAGATGCCTTTATGGAATACTTGGGAATGCCTTTTTGGGAAGAAACTGCTGAAATTACAAACAGGCTTTCATTTGAAGAACTTAACCACTATTCCTTAAATACTTCAGCAGAAGAGCTTTTTCATTTAACAGGATGTCATGTTGTGATGGCATGCTTGGGTCTTCCTCAGTTGGCGATGTATTGGGTAAATGAGTTCCGTGTTCCTAAAATTGCGAATAGCATGACCAGAAACCGGTTTTGTCAGCTGCGACGATTTCTGCGATTTTCTGCTGAAAGTGACAGCTCCAACCCAGACCGACTTTGGAAAATTAAACCATTCGTTGAACCGATTTTAAAAAAAATGTAAGACGTTGCCCATTCTGTACCACACATCATTAGATGAGCAAATGATCCCATTTTCTGGGCGATGCCTGTTTCGGCAGTATATGCCTGGAAAACCAAATCCGGTTGGCCTGAAAAATTTCGTCCTCGCTGCAAGTGATGGCTTAGTTTTGAACTTCCATATATACATATACCGGAAAAGGATCAGTTGAGAGTTCTGACATGAAACAACTCTGATTAGCAGGCTCGATAGTGAAGCTGCTAACTAATGTCATACGACATGAAGGCTGTGTATACACAGACAGGTTTTTTACCAGCTTGAAAAGTATCGAAGTCTTAAAAGAAAATAATATATTTCAAACTGGCACAGTTATGAAAAACCTTATTGGAACTCTAGTACACAAATTGAGAGACGATTACCGTTTAAAGAGGGGAGAATGGGATGAGTGGGTGCGAGAGGATGAACAGGTCACCGCAGTGAAATGGAAGGACAAAAAGAGTGTAACTCTTATTTCATCATACGTTGGGGCTCAACCAGAAGCTGCGTGCCAGCGGTGGTCTAAGGAACATTCATCAAAAATTAAATTACCACAACCAGCTGTTGTAAGCATGTACAATAAGTATATGGGCGGAGTAGGCCTTTGTGACCGGTATATATCCTTGTACCGTAGCTACTTGCAAACCAAAAAGTGGACATTGCATGCATTCAACCACTTCATAGATTCAGTCATTGTAAACTGCTGGATAATGTACAAGAACAGCAAAAAGATAAGAAGCCAAAAATTTCTCTACTTGATTATAAAATATATGTAGGGAAAGCATTAGTAGGTTTTTCCAAAAAAAGCTAAGGATACGAACGCATCAAAGCGCAAAGGCTATGACGTAGATCCCAGTGATAACGATGACTTGCCTACGTGCTAAAAACGCAGAAAAATTACTTTGTCGATGGTTGCGGAAAACCGATTTGATGCATTTGAGCATTTTCCCAAGTTTATTCAATCAAATAATGCGTCTAGATGCCGGAATCCGGGCTGCAATTCAAGAACTCGTACAATTTGTACAAAATTTAATATGTACTTTTGCGTTAATGATAACAATTGTTTTTTAAAATACCATCAAAAAACATGAACATATATTAAACAGTATCTATATAAAACATAATTTTTTGTTCACAACAAAATTTGAATTCTTCTCATGTAAGCCAGTATTTTTTCTTGTACACACAAACATATTTATACATTTTATACATGTATACATATTTTTTCTACATAAAAGTAAAATGAATTACATTTTTATTTGAATTTATCAATATAAAATATTTTTAGTTCAATAAAATGAAAACAAAAAATAAAACAATCTCGTTTTTTTTTGTATGTACCATCGCCCGTTGTCCACATATGTGTACATTAAAATACTATTATTTCCAAAAAAAATTTTTTTTTTTTGTAGAAATGAGTTATTTGGACCCCGATTAGTGAAAATAAGACATTAAAAGTAGTTTTTTTAGCCCTTTTTAGGAGCGGGATTGAAGATCACGTTCTGAATGGTTGAAATTTATTAATTCATAGATTTGGGTACAATTAACTCCACCATTGACAATATTATATATAAACAATATCGAAAAGTAACTTCTTCTGTCTATTAAACTTGACAATCCTAACAGTTAGCGCCTGCCCAAATAATTAGGCATGCCATCAGGCCAATGAAGTTTACATAAAGCAAACTTAGTAAAAACTTTCTGTAGCTTTTCAATTTTGTGCAAGTTAATTTGGAATATGGAATATGGGCTCAAATTAATGCAGCAATAATCTAAAAGACTACGCACCAACGAGATATAAAGGGATCTTAAAGTCATTGGATCAGAGAAGTCAGTGGAGTTGCGACGTATGAAGCCGACCATTGAAATATGCTTTGTAAATGTCAATTCTGAATCAATTGCTTCACAACACTTTATCATTTAGTGAGTAAGCGAAGTTACAGGGATTACTTTTTCTTGAGTATGAAACAACGCAACACTTTTGGATATTAAGATGCAGGTTGTTCGCAGAGGGGCTCTTGCTCTACTTCAACGGAAGCACTCAACCCAATGCTATATCTACCACCTCTTGACTTGGTGGTGAAGGAAGTATCTGTCATCCTACTCTATGAATAAGGGAAACAGGTGTGTGCTTAAATGGAGCTAGTAGGCACTAACACCCCAGTCCCAATACCAGCACGTACTGACTATCGTACTTCAAAGAACGTATTCGGTAGGAACTATGTAGAGAACATATTCACCGATGGCTCTAAGCCTGATGGGAAGATGGGAGAGGGCATCTTTTCACCGGATCTGGGTCTAGAGGTCTCTCTCCGCCTCCCTGATCACTGTAGTGTGCACCAAACCACCATGTGGTGGTGTGTGGTGTGAACCATCTGGTGTCTATACCTAAGGACGGCAAACAGGTTTTTATTTTCTCAGACATCCAGGAAGCACTGAAGGCCTTGGACTTATTTGTCGACAACACAAAGTCGGTCACTGAATGCCGCAGATCTCTTAACGAGATGGCTCAGCACTTCAGTATCAGCCGTATTTGGGTAACTGGGCACAGGGATATTGAAGGAAATTGCAGAGCAGACGAGCTGGGCAGGATGGAACTGTCGAAAAGCATAAGGCGCGGTTAGTCGACTACCAAGTTATTCAACAATTAGTCTAATTTTGGGTTTAGCTGCACATCACAATCTCTTCGTCCACCACATTGACATTGTTGCGCCGTATCTAAACGGAGATTGAAGAAAGATGAAATGTTTATCTTAAGAAAATAGTCCAGAGAAAGTGTGTAAGCTGAACAAAGCTTTGTACGTCAGAAGCAAGCCGGCCGCGAGCGGAATCGAAAAATCAACGAAAATTTGAAGAGTATTGGCCTTAGAAGGAGTTCTACCGACAGCTGTGTGTAGTATCGTAGTAAAAATGGAAAAACTTCAATTATTGCATTACACGTGGACGAAATGCTGATTGCGTGTTCATCGGAAGCTGAAATTAGGCAAGTGGTTGTACAGTTGAGCAAACAGGTGGAGGCGGTAGACCGGGGTCCAACCCAGTATTTTTTGGGCATGGAAATTTTAAGAGATTCTACGAATAAAACGATTTCACTGCATCAAAATCGCTTTACGCAAGATCTGTTAAAAAAAAGGGGGTATGCAAGATTTGCAATCCAGCTTCAACGGATTTGCCGAGCAGGTCAGTATTGACTAAATGTGAAGATAAAAACTTATTGGTTCACTGACTTAATTATCCATGATATTATACATAGTGTACATTGTTTTGAAATTGTCGCAGTTCAATTGTTATCCTCATCATGAACATTTTGTGGCGGCAAAGCATGTACTTCGTTACTTACAAAACACAGGTATTATTATATATTCATTTAGTACTAATGGTTTAATTTGCTACACAGATGCCGACTGGGGATCCGAGCCCACTGATCGCAAATCATATAGTGGATACGTTGTTTTCTTAGCTGGAAATCCAGTGGCATGGGAGTCGAAGAAGCAATTTGCTGTGTGTTTGAGCTCGACTGAAGCCGAATACATCGGCATGTGTCAAGGGTCCAAGGAAGTATAATTTTTAAGAAGCCTGAAAGAAATGAGATAGGCTTCACTAATCATATCATATCGGCTACAACATTTTTTTCGGACAATCAAGGGCTGCCAACTGTTTACAAGCGCAGCAGCCAATTTCATTATTTTAGAGAAGAATACTGTCTAAGCGACTAAAGCTCTAGTCATTTCTTTCGTTTATTTCATTTGCATTGCATGCAATTCGCAATCAGCTAATGAAATACTCGAAAGATATAGTTTATGCTTTGCAAGCCCAAATAGGGCGTTTTCACAACGAGAATGAGGAATTCCGCGCAATACCTCAGAGCCAACAGTGATCGCCCCCAATTAATAAATCTATATAGAACAAATAATTTAAATACATAAAATAATTAAATAAATATTACTCAAAGCTTGCCCCCTATGCAACATGTGTCCGCACCCCTGTTCTGCTCTCTGAACAAATAATGAAATAATATACAATAAATTAACTTAAAAAAAACAACTCGCCCTCTATAAAGCTTAGACTTGGTCCTTCGAGCCGGATTCGAACCGGCGACTTATGAATCTCACTAGACGACTAAGCCGTCTAGGGGGGAGTATGTTTAAGCGACTAAAGCTGTAGTGATTTCTTTCGTTTATTTCATTTGCATTGCATGCAATTCGCAATCAGCTAATGAAATATTCGAAAGATATAGTTTATGCTTTGCAATCCCAAATCGGGATTTTTTACAACGAGAATGAGGAAGCCAATTCCGCGCAATGCCTCAGAGCCAACAGTGCTCGCGCCCAATTAATACATACAAGGTGTAACAAGTGCGCCGCACCCCGTTCTATATAGAACAAATAATTTAGATAAATAAAATAATTAAATAAATATTACTCAAAGGTTGCCCCCAATGCAACATGTGCTCCGCACAAACCGTTCTACTCTCTGAGCAAATAATAAAATTATATACAATAAATTAGTTTAAAAAAAATTACTCCCCCTCAGACAAATACAACAACAAAGAAAATGATATAAAGTATGTACCTACTGACAAAAATCTCTTTCAGAAGAGAAGATATACAATTTTGTAAAGCTTTAAATTTGAAATTTTCGTAAATGCATGTATTATATTTAAATGCTAGTCGTATAGCACTGAACCTTACTTTGTATAGCTTTGTTATTCACTCAAAGGAAGTGCATTAAATATAACGGTTGTGTTTTTAATTGGTCTGGCTACGTTTACAATTTAATTTAATTTTATTTTTTGTTTTCTTTTATTTTTTAATATTTTTTTGGAAAAGCTTTAGAGACAACCGCCATACCTTTTCTTATAGATTCATTTCGGATGCTGCTGGGCTCCTTCATCCAAAAAATTGTGGCAGGCATTACTAACCATTAAGCTAAAACAATACGCTGGTTTAAAAAACTTTTAATAGTTAATTAAAAATGATTATTAAAAAAATAAAAACAATAATAATTTTCATAAAAATTGAAAAGTGAAAAATTATTATTCTTGGCCTTGAGCTCGTTTCATTAATATTTATTTTATTTTCGTTTATTTCATTTCTTCTCTTTTCTTTTCTTTCCTTTTCTTTTCTTTTCTTTTCTTTTCTTTTCTTTTCTTTTCTTTTCTTTTCTTCTCTTTTCTTTCCATTTATTTTCTTTTCTTTTCCTTTCTTTTCGTTTCCCCAAATTACTTTTAATTAATTTAATTTAATTTTATTATTTCTTATTTTATTTTTCTTTTCTTTTCTTTTCTTTTCTTTTCTTTTCTTTTCTTTTCTTTTCTTTTCTTTTCTTTTCTTTTCTTTTCTTTTCTTTTCTTTTCTTTTCTTTTCTTTTCTTTTTTTTTCTTTTCTTTTCTTTTCTTTTCTTTCCTTTCCTTTTCTTTTCTTTTCTTTTCTTTTCTTTTCTTTTCCTTTCTTTTCTGTTCTTATCTTTGCTTTTCTTTTCTTTTTTTGCCTAGATTTCTTTTTAATTAATTTAATTTAATTTTATTATTTTTTATTTTATTTTGTTTTATTTTCTTTCATTTTATTTCAACTCTTTTCCTTTCTTTCTGTTCTTTCTTTTCTTTTCTTTTCTTTTCTTTTCTTTTCTTTTCTTTTGTTTTCTTTTCTTTTCTTTTCTTTTCGTTTCTTTTCTTTTCTTTTCTTTTCTTTTCTTTTCTTTTCTTTTCTTTTCTTTTCTTTTCTTTTCTTTTCTTCTCTTCTCTTTTCTTTTCTTTTCTTTTTCTTTTCTTTTATTTTCTTTCCTTTTCTTCTCTTTTCTTTTCTTTTCTTTTCTTTTCTTTTCTTTTCTTTTCTTTTATTTTCTTCTCTTCTCTTTTCTTTTCTTTGCTTTTCTTTTCTTTTCTTTTCTTTTCTTTTCTTTTCTTTTCTTTTCTTTTCTTTTCTTTTCTTTTCTTTTATTTTCTTTCCTTTTCTTTTCTTTTCTTTTATTTTCTTTTCTTTTCTTTTCTTTTCTTTTCTTTTCTTTTCTTTTCTTTTCTTTTCTTTTCTTTTCTTTTTCTTTTCTTTTCTTTTATTTTCTTTTATTTTCTTTTCTTTTCTTTTCTTTTCTTTTCTTTTCTTTTCTTTTCTTTTCTTTTCTTTTCTTTTCTTTTCTTTCCTTTTCTTTTCTTTTCTTTTCTTTTCTTTTCTTTTCAGTCCCAAACTCAGAAGGGACTCGATGGCCGCTTAAGGATCTACGTAATTGAAGCCACCTTCAATGTCGAGAAATATACCGAAAGTGTAGTCCTTGAGTGCAAGTCCTTTTTCTATCTTTGCGGTGATAGCATGGAGTGCTGTTTCCACTGACTTGCCCATGGAGTATGCATGTTGAGCCTTCGAGAGGCTTTGCGAGCGCAGATTATACCTAATGTGCGCATCCAATATTCTTTCCAAGACCTTGAGAAGAAAAGATGTAAGGCTTATAGGCCTGAAGTCCTTTGGATTTGAGTGTGAAGCTCTTCCTCCTTTGGGTATGAAGATTATTTTCGCTTCGGTCCATCTTTGTGGGACGTAGCATAGCCTTAGACATGCTTTGTAGATTTTAGACGGCACAGAGCAGAGGATGTCTCCCGCCATTTGAAGTTCGGCGGGGAAGATGTTATCGGGTCCTGGAGACTTTTTGAGGAGTAACTAACTTCTCCATAGAGTGGTAATTTCTTTCAATGTAGTCGGCTGTTGGTGGCTCCGTGGAACAGCCCGGAAAGTGCGTGTCCATTAGAAGTTCGACCATTTCGCCGCTAGATGGTGTCCAATCTCCATCGGAACAGTTGGACTTTTTGATAGAACTTTACGCAGTCTATTTGCCTCCGAGTTGGCTTCAATGTTGTTACAGAAGTCTCTCCATGAGTCCCTCTGGGCTTTGTTGACTGCTTTTTTGAAAATTTTTAGGGCTTTATATTCGTGCCAAGAGCCAGTCCGTTTAGCTTGATTAAAAAGTCTCCTACTGTTTTTCCCGAGCCGGGAAATTTCGATGTTCCACCATTCTTCTTATTCCTCGGTCTGGTAACAGGGCAGGAGGCTTTAAAAGCAACATTACAGGACTCTGTGATCAAGTTTACTGCTTTATCAATTTTAGACGATGAGTCAAGCTCACCGATCGAAGCTGACTCGATTTCAGAATCTGTGTACGCTTCATCAGATCTTAGCGGTAGGCTTAGCCTACCGTGAGAAGCGTGCTCATAGAACGACCGTGATAGAACTTTTTTGAACACAAAGCTAGGAACGTAAACTTTTTCAGGTTTGGACTTATTATATGTGTAATGTGTGTAGTGAAAATCACCCAGATCGGACCAACATAACATATAACTCTCATACAATCGATTGTTGCGATAAATGGGGTGTGGGCTATGTATCTTTAAATTATCAGTTTTGCAGAGTTTTACTAATTGTGAGTAAGGATCGGACACTTAAAACCGTGATGCGTATTCATGAAAGGTATAAAGTCTTCGGCACAGTCGAAGACAACCCTTTCCTTACTTGTTCTTATTTATTATTACTGTTTATCTACAGATAATCTTACAGACCACTAGATTAGTTAAATATTTCTAAAAGATTAAATTTATAGGTATACACACTTAAATTAAAGTCAATGAGCTCAGAATAGGTATTGCATAATCGAATGCATCTCGATATTGGCTTATTATATCCGTATGCGGACTTATGCGCAGGAACAGTGAAAAGTCTAACTTCAGTATTAATATCCACATATGTGGACAAAAGTTTTCATACTAGCATATTTGCTTATATTTTCTTATTTCTTTGAAACTGTATCGCAATAGAAAGAGAATATATAAATTCTTGATGTATATTGGAACGATTTTTCGTCATCCCTTGTCAAATTTGGTTTTGAGACAAACCGGTTTCGGCGTTGTGCCATCATCAGTGTCGATTTTCGTTCTGATCTGTTGTGGTCGTTTGTCTTGTATTTATAGTAGGTAGCAGGTAACGTCAGTATGGGTGTCTGTTTGTGTACGTGTGTGCATGTGTTGTGTGTGTACATTCAGAAACGGGGGTGGTTTGCATCGATCGGTTTTTTTGTGCTTGACTGAGGCAGGTAAAAGTTGGTGATTTTTGTTGTTTGACCTTTTTTGCTTGTTTGTTGTTTTTGATCTTTTGATTTTTTGTGCTTATTTGTCGGTGCGTGTGTGTTTGTTGTACCTCAGTGGTTGCTTTGTTTTTTGTAAACCAATTTTAAAGGTTCGAATATTGTGTTGGAAACAGTGTTTGTCTGTTCGTTTATTATTCTACCGTCGAATGTTTTTTGTTTGTAGATATCCATGTTTTCGAGTACGTTCAGACGTCTGTCTTTTGCTTGTACATGTAGGACCTTGACTGTTTTTTTGATGTTTCCGGGGGGGCATTTATTCTCCGCCATGTGATTCGCAAAGTTGGACTCTGGTATGATGGTTGTATTCCGTATCTTTTTGTTGTAATCTCTAATGTGTTCTCTGAACCTCGTTCTTACTTGTCGTCCGGTTTGTCCTATGTAACTGTGTTGGCATTCACAAGTCGTAACCATATTAAAAAATGTTAAAAACAAAA
This sequence comes from Merzomyia westermanni, assembly GCA_949987695.1. Lineage (NCBI taxonomy): Eukaryota > Metazoa > Arthropoda > Insecta > Diptera > Tephritidae > Merzomyia > Merzomyia westermanni. The sequence goes on along the minus strand of OX465292.1, from coordinate 100,169,614 downwards.
TCCAAATCAAAATCAGAAAATTTAATCCAAACTACAAATTCCGTTAACGTGTGCTTGGTTGATGGACAGCCCTGATTTAACATTTAGAAAGCTTGGACCGTTTAAATGCACTGGACGCGGCTTGCGCCTTTGGTGACAGTTTGGTATGAACTGGTAAAACTGCGGAACTTCCATATAAGGAAGACAGAAAAACAAAAGAAGTAGAAGAAGCAACATTGTATAATAACGAAATTGCACAATTCGAAAATAATACACGAACACAACAACAAATGTACAAATTAAATTTTGTGTAAAGTTTATTTTACTTTTCTGGCAAGTAACTGATGCACTTAGCAATAGAGTTGGACCGCCAGTTTATTAAAAAATATTTAAAACACTATGTTAAGTTAAATTATAGGCCGAAACGAACGAAAAACTATTAATTTAGTTATTGCAGAATGCGGATAAAAGCAAGCGACCGAACTTTTAGAATATAAATCTCCCAAATATCTATATGAGAAGTTGTGATTGACAAGGTCGGGCAGTGCCGCAAGGGAGAACCGGAGCGTACCGGGTTCAAATGCGGCCAAGGACTGTTAATTTGACACAACTAAATTGGTTGTAATGTATATGTTGGTTTTTTCTATCTGGCACTCTAACTGTTTCTTAATCTGTTTCCATTATCTATTAATGTTTTTCACTATAGCCTCCTAAGTTTTCCTAAATTCATTTTTAAATTATACTGGAATATATCCAGACTTACCTCAACTTATGTACTTCGTTGAATATTAGACATAAGTTTAAATTCCATTGTAATAGGTTAAGAATCAAATATTGTTAGTTTAGTTCTGTTGATGTACTTTAAAAGACTTAAGTCTTACATGTACTCGTACAGCCTTATAATTTAAAAATATTAGGCTATGAAGCTGTAAATTTGTATCCAAATCCTTTAGCAAGAAATCGGTAGAACAAACATTCATAGCAATTTACCATTCTACCGTAATCCGCAAAAGAAATTTCATTTTGCAAACAATTTTTTCCCCCCATACAAAATGCATTACAAAAATCTACTTGTTTGCATGTTTTTTTGTAATAATGTACTGGGAAAGAGTGATAATAGCGGAAAAACTATAGCACTTACAAGAAAAACTGTCAAGACACTTTCGATGAGGAATCACCTCAACAGCAAACTGTGGAAGAAAACTTTTTGACAGATATAACAATTAAAAAATGCTCTTTAAGGGGCTGCATAAAACTATGCTTTGCATATTTTTGGATTATTTTTTTACCCTTTCATGTCTCCTAGTAGGAGAGTTAGATAAACCAAAAAAAACCTATGTTCCGAATCACTTCCGTATTCAGGTCTACTAAGCAAGATACAAAACTATAAGATAAAAAATAAAAATAATAAGAGACTTAACTGAACTAAACATCAGATCTCCGAACTCGCGATGGGTACAATATACATCTTAAACACCGACCCAGCGATATTGGGGCGCAGACCCTCGACAGTCAACGAGTACAAACTAACTAAGGGGGCTCTTGAGACTTGCAATCTCTCCGGCGGTGTTGGAAAAATACAGGCAAGGCCATAGCAAATCCGACCAACCAGAACGAAAAGGTCTCCGTTTTTGGAGGCAGCGCTAATTCGGACCCCAAGCGATGCACAAGCTCCTTTTGCCGTCTATGTATAATGCATCCAACGACAGAGAGGCCCTAGAGACGAGCCATTAGTAAGTTAAGGTTAAGGAATTCATAATGAAGATCAGGCCCTCAAATCAATTGGACCGGACGGTATTGCCATGGAGATATCAAAACACCTTGGGTATGAGGGTCACAGTTACTTAGCGACTCTTTTTAACTTTTCGCTAACCGCCTTCGTAATTTCTGAGTTATGGAAACAAGCGATTTGGTTCCCCTGCCAAAACCTGGGAAGACAGGACTGTAGGAGAATCATATCGCCCCATTTCTCTCCTGTCCCCGGTTGCGAAGTTGTTAGAGACTACTCTGCTCCCCTACTGCACTGCAAATCTGCACTTGGCCGAACACAAATATAGATTCGACAAACAACACAGCACAACAATCGCTTTCAATCGACGGTGTGTCTCGTTACGACGTGGAATGCGCAGATTGGGCAAGACTTAAATTTCCCCGTAGATGAAGTAATTCTACCTGCTGTCAATCACCCTAAAATCTTGGTTGTGAAGTTTGAAACGCCCTCACCTTCAATAACCCAGTCTCAAAGGTACAGAACCGCAACAACATATATCTATCAGCCGACCGGTAAATGATTACACTGTGCCAATATGGTAGCCCCATCTTGCTGACACCAACTACAGGAAGTTTCAAGTCTGCCAAAACACCGCCATCAGAACTGCCGCGGGATGTCTTCTTTTGTCATTCGAGTTTCACCTTCATCAAGAGACTAAAAAGCTCAACTGACATAAACTTGTGTGAGTCTATTCGATGCAGATCCGCCACCTAGATACATAAGGAAGCATCTCCGTAAGCAGTATGATGAGATCGGGCACCGCATTATCGTACCGTTTGATCTGCGTAACCACAGGCACGGAGTTAGTAGACAGATAGATAATAGTTAAAACCATACTTATCCAGACTCAACCATAGCAAATAAAATACTTGCCCCCTCATGATACTAAACATCTCTTTACCAGCTCAATTGAACCTACTCTTCTAGCACCAATATCAAATAGTCCAATACTATTGAAGGTGATTGTTTTCTTGAAGAGATTGATGACGATTTTCAGAGTTATTATGCCATTAGGCAAGGCGACGCACTATTTAAAACCACAATAACAGGGGCAAATGGTTATACAACAACAAAGTGACATCAAGAACAGAACCCGCAGCAATGACTCGGCAATGTAAACAAAAAAAAATGTTCTGTATACAGAACAAAAAACCCAAAAATTTTCTTTGTAAATTAAAGTAAAATGGATTAAAGTAACTTTAGAATAACCACAAATGAATTTAAGAAAAATAAACATTTTAATTTTCACCTAAAAATGCAAGAGATTAAATCTAAAAAAAGAAAAACAGAAAATAGGCAGGACAATAAATAAACAAATGGCGGAAGTAATAATTAATATGCAATGGGAAGAGATTTTATTAGAAATTGTGCATGACGCAAAATAGGGTAGTTAAAGTTGAAACGATGGAGAAACATACAAAACTATTCGACAGGTCCACAGCTAAACACGAGGGATCAGCAGACCACATCTTTCTAAGATAGAGGGATAAATTAACGCCATCATATTAACATCAAAATTTCTTTTAAATTGATTGACTGATTTAGGAAACAGACGAAAGCGGAGTTTATAAAGGTAAGGTAGACTGATTTAAGATTTGGATCGAAAATTCTGCCCTAATTTGACTCAAAACCAGAAAACTTAAGCAGGTTCGTTGATGGTCTCTACCTTCAAAGGTGACCACGAATTGGGGGCTGTGCAAGTAGCTAAAACTAAATTGGCCACAGTGGCAAGGCAATTAATAACAAACAAGGGCACAGTAGCATAAGTTATTAATAAATTGAAATCAGAAATGCAGGGCGAGTACATTAAATTGATAAGAGTCATAATTTTAAATATAAAACAAGGTAGCAAAACAGCAACCCAGTAAATAAACACACTTCTCTAATAGTCACGGCGGCGGGTATTTCCATAATTAAAAATAACTGCATAATGGAAAACAATGAAATTAACACTAGCCCGACCTTCTCCATAAAAGGAGTAGCCGAAGTTACAGTAACGTTGAAAGACAGCATGAACAGTAACCTCATTAAAGGCAATATGTGGACAATCACAACTTCCAAGTAGTTTACAAAAGATTTCCTGTTCCCTGTGATGAAATACAGGGATTAAAAGAATATATAATTGTTTATTGGATTAGGCAGGTAGAAAAAATTGCCAATAGGACAACCCATCAAAGTCGGACAGACTTTTTTTAAGATGGTATGCAGCAATCTAAATTACATTTTCTTGCCCGCCAGATCAGAAATCGTTAGCAAAATACACATAAACTCCACCGAAGATACATACATACATACAACATATATATGTCAACAGCCCTTAACAGCAACAAAAGGGCGATACCTGACTCTATCCTTAGCCAGCTGATGCCAATAAGAAACGCCAAGAGATGGCAAATCGCTCTCCACTTGGTATTTCCATCTTCCTTTCGTTCCAACAAGAATACCTTGCGGGCCGGAGCATCTTCTTCCATTCGCATTACTTGCCCAAGCCAACGTAGCGGCTGGGTTTTGATTTGTTAGACTATGTCGATGTCTTCGTAGAGCTCTTCATTAAATCTTCCTCCTTCGAAGAACCTTTCCCTCCAATACTGCAAGTAGCATTTATTGGCAAGGGTTTTTCTACTGTGGATTTATAACCTGACATTATTGATGGTGTTATTGCTAGTTGCCAGGAAAACGAAGTTCCTTACGATTTCAAACTTACGGCTACCATCACAGTGGCGTGGGTGCGAAGGCGCGAATTCGCTGAATCTTTGTATGATGACAGAAGGTGCTTCGTCTTGTCCACTACTTATGGTTTTTAATCGCACTATTCCTACTCGTATCCCCTTATAGTAGGGTGAGACAACACTTCTGGTTCTTCTCTGAATAGTTGCTGGATTTCTACATTTAATAGTTTAGAGAAGTGCTCCCTCCATAATCTAAGCACTCTTAAATCCTTCCGTCATTCGCGGAGTTTTGGTAGAACCTTCGGTATTTGTTCTTGCTGGCTATTAGATCACGTCTTTCGGCCATTTTTTTTTTGTGTACGAAACATCCTCCTCGCTTCTTCTTCAACTTTTAGTAGCGTTGGAATATCCTCGCGGTGCAAATGTCCCCAACGTAGCCATTTAGGCATTGCTTACTTTCCGTTGCAGCGCTGCATTCTTCGGCATACTATGTGTTTTTTTAAGTCCGCCGACATCCAATTATTCCCACTACTCGCATATCCCAATAGGTTCAGTTGTGCTCTCAGAGAGCAGTTATGAGAGTCAAGTAGCGAGCTAATTCGCTGTTCGTTGCGATTGCAGTTTTTCGACGTCCAACTTTCCTGGTGCCTTTACACGTACGTTTAAGCTGCGCAGAGCCGAGCGAGAGGATAGTGATCGAAGTCTACTTTAAACTCTTGAATCTTGGGTAGATCTCACAACGTGGTCGATCTGGTTGCGTGGTTTTTCTTCTTATAGATTTTCTTGCGCATGAACCAAGTGCTGCATATTACCATGTTTCGGGAATCGGAAAAGTCTATCAGAATTTATTAATTCGCGGAAGTCTGATTGTGGGCACTAACTTGTCCGACTGTGGGTCCAAATACTCCTTTTTGCCCACCCTTTCGTTAAAGTCGCTGAGCAAAAAGTTAACATCATATCGGGGGCAGCGCTCATATGTGCCTTCTAAGCGCTGGTAAAATTCGTTTTTTATCATATAATCCTTATGGTGAATGGGTGCAGATGAAATACATTTGGAAAAGTAAACACAACAAACGGGACGGGTGAAAGAAATTTTTGCTCCGCGTTTTATGCTGTTTAAAGTAAAAAAGTTAAAGTTAAACTCTTTGAAAATCGATCCGAATGAAACAAAAATGGTTTTAAGAATTGCTGTCAATAGGAAAACAGAGGATACAAGCTTCCCGTGGTCATATTTGCGCCAAGCGTGCAAATCCACTTACTTGCTGCTACCATCGCAGCTCCGTTTCTGCGGGCGTTACAAAATTCAAAAACAGGTGGATGCTAAGGGAATGATAGCAGCTAAGCGAAACTCCCAACCTGTTGAGCGCGGGAGCACATATTAACAATCGTGTTGAGGGCGGGTGAGCACAACAATCAACCTGTTTGTATACCTATCGCTGTGCTGTCGTTCTGCTACAGTCCGCTGCTGATCTATCCTATTTTTGTTGTTGTTTATTTTGTTTTTTCGGTCTGTGAGGGCGCGTAATATTTTTGCGCTCTGCCAGCATTACTATTGCATGTTAGAATTAAGAAAGTGTAGAACACAGAAGAAGGGAAGACCAAAGCAAGATTAGTAAAATTGCAGTGCTGCGATTACGTCTGGATAGTAAAAAGTACATAAATAATCTTAGATTATAATTATACATAATTTTACATTAGTATAGTTTTACTTATTTTTTGAATATTCTACAATAGCGAATGCACATTTCTTATATATGTAGCATTTTAAAATCTCCCTCCATAATGCCATGAGAGATAGTAGCCTGTTCGGGTAGGTGTGGTTACAACTTCTGTTTGAAATGTAGCAACAGTAAAAAAAATTTGCTTAAGCTAATTTCGGATAACATAAACTTAAAATGGTTCTGTAATCAGTGTGCATTATCGGATACTAATACCAAGTTTATTTAGATAAAACATTTAATAACGAAATGTGAGGAAAAGATGATGAAACCCGTCAACGTTAAGCAAATAGTTGAGCAAATATTTATTAATAAATTCTCTCAATTAAAAAGTAGTATTTTAACAGACTTCAATTCGCTCTTGGAGCACAATATTGAAGTAAAATTAAACGCAACGAAAAGCGAGATCATAAAAGACTTGCTTGATAATCTGAAAGTTGTAAATGAGCCAGTAAAGTCAAAGATGTCTTATGCCGAAGTGGCTGCACCGACTGAGAATAGTATAGTTATCAAACCTAAAAACAAGAGCAAAAAAGCAAAAGAAACCAAAGAAGCATTGAAAAACATAGTTGAACCTACTGACGGTCTTGTCATGAATATTAAGGAGATAAATAGGGGTGCAATTATAGTAGAATGCAAAAATAAAGACGCTTGTAAGCAAGTGCAACAAAAAGTGAGCGAGACTATCGGAACCGAATATTACGAAGAAAAAACAAAGGGCAAAAGTGAAATAAAAAGGATCGTGAAGATAGTTGGACTAACAGAAAAAATAAGTAAAGAGAGATTAGTCGAATGTCTAACTAAACAGAACGTTGTGCGCACTGGGAAGGAGTTTAAAGTGCTAAATTGGATGACAACGCTAACCGTAGATCGGAATGTTATGTTGCGTTAGTTGAAACAGATGCTGTAACGTATGAAAATATTATGCAGCAAAAGAAAGTATTTATTGAGTGGGATACTTGTATAGTTTACGAGCACGTAACTGTTCTGAGGTGCTTTAAATGTTCAGGATACAATCACAAAAGCCAGCGAGTGCACAAATAAAGTAGCTTGTGGCAAATGCGCTGGGTCGCACGATAGTAAAGAATGTACCTCGAACATTGCTAAATGCGTAAATTGTATTGAATTGGTTCAAAAGAAAGTTGTCGATGTCGATGTTAATTATTACGCTTTCAGCAAGGATTGCCCAGCATTCAAAAAGCATGATTAGGCTAAAAATAAAGTACGCATATAGCAACAAAAAGTTTAGGAACTGAAATGTATATATGTACCTAAATATTAAAAGTATTGTCGCGAATAAAGGGGAACCAGAACGTTTTATAGAAGTGCGAAAACCACAGTTGATCTTATGTTCAGAGAGCTGCTCCACCGATGACATAACAAATCAAGAGTTACAGATACCTATCTACAAACTTATACGATGCGATTCTCACAGCAGACATACTGGAGGAGTTATAGCATACGTGACTCGATTGAATACCCAACATCTTATAACAAAAAGTTAATAAAGACATCTGGTGCATAGCTATACAAATTATTAACCTTTTTCCGCGATATGAAATAGGTGTTATATATCATTCACCCAGCTCCAGTGATGTAGATTTTATTACGTATATGGATAAAATTCTGAGTAGCCAATGCGTTACAAATGATACGATCGTATTTATTGGTGACTTTTATTCCTAGTAGTGCTACGCACACAAGGTATATTAACTTTAGTCGCCTAACAGCAGTACGTAACGGCATAAACGGATCGAGATAGATATTGACTTATATATTAAGCCATGTCCGTCCGTCTGTGAACACGATAACTTGAGTAAATTTTGAGATATCTTAATGAAATTTGGTAGGCGGGTGCCCTGGCACTCATCTCCGAGCGCTATTTAAAATGGGCGAAATCGGATGATTGCCACGCCCACTTTTTATATATAGAATATTCCCGAAAACACAAAAAAAGGGATTCTATCTATGGCGCGATATACAATAGGTATATCATCATAAACCTCCTAAGAGATTTTTTTGCGCCAAGCTTCTCTTCCAATTTGTGGTGTGCCGATTTGAATTTTTCCCTACAAATTGGTGGGACCTACAGTTTTTTGCCGACTCCGAACGGCATCTACAAAGGAGACTAATTTTTTGCTGAGAAGCCTGTCATGGCAGAAATACACTCGGAGAGTTTGCCAAACCACTGGCGAGGGGCGACCCCGTTTTGAAAAACTTTTTTCAAATCACTTTTGATGTTACCTGTAGCAGGGCTCGAACCATGGACCTTCGGTGTGGTAGGCCGGCAACACTACCTTCACACCAAAGAGGATAAAATTTGGTGACTACATTGAGATTGAGGCATAAAATGAACATTTCAAGAAGTTTTTGAAAATGGGCGTGGCACCGCCCACTTTTGATTAAGTCAAATTTAGAAATAATATTAATCATAATTCCAAAACCATTCAAGATATAGAAACGAAGGGTTTCCAGGTATGCAAGGAATGTTCCAGGAAAATGGGCGGGATCGGTTAAGGTATACGGCCACTTTTATATGAAAGATTTTGAAGAGAGTCGTAGATATATTAAATAGGCAAGCACTTTGCTTAAAATAGCTTTACATCATTTATATTTCACTTTTAAAATTTCCGTAAACAAAAAAATACAAAAACTTAAAATATTCGAAAATGGTTATGGCCCCGCCCCTTTTATAGTGGACTATTCCACAAAACTTTTTATGCCATAACTCCGCTAAAAATTGGTTTATCGAAACCAAATTTGGTGATAATGTTCTATATAATGGTAACTGTTTTTAACATAGTTCTAAAAAATTGTTTGTAAAATTTAAAATGCGATATTTCTACAACTAAGCAAGCTATAGCAATCGGATTTTGCACACATATAAGCTTTTTAAAAAAAAACTCGGCCGCAAAAAAATGTTGTCAATTTTGAAGAAGTAGGTATGGCGCCGCCCACTTTTCAGCATAAAATTTCTGCTATTTTCAAAGGCAATCGCTTATAATTCAATATTGATATATCAATGAAAATTGGTCAGCGGCTTCTCAGTAGTATGTATTCTACTCCTGAAAAAATTAGCAAATTCGGAAAACACTCAAGCAAAATATTCGGGCACGTAGTTAATAGCCGCCGTGGTGTGGAGGTAGTGTTGCCGGCCTACCACACCGAAGGTCCATGGTTCGAGCCCTGGTACAGGTAACATCAAAAGTGATTTGAAAAAAGTTTTTCAAAACGGGGTCGCCCCTCGGCAGTGGTTTGGCAAACTCTCCGAGTGTATTTCTGCCATGACAGGCTTCTCAGCAAAAATTCGTCTCCTTTGTAGATGCCGTTCGGAGTCGGCAAAAAACTGTAGGTCCCACCAATTTGTAGGGAAAATTCAAATCGGCACACCACAAATTGGAAGAGAAGCTTGGCGCAAAAAAATCTCTTAGGAGGTTTATGATGATATACCTGTTGTATATCGCGCCATAAAGAGAGAGAGAGTTAATAGCCCACTGCAATAGCGAAGTTATATATATTTTTTGATTTTCATACCTTTCATAAACAATAAATGTATGTAAGTATGAGACCAAGTATGAGGGCGTTGTGTTGTGGTCGTTTGTCTTGTATTTATAGTAGGTAGCAGGTAACGTCAGCATGGGTGTCTGTTTGTGTACGTGTGTGCATGTGTTGTGTGTGTACATTCAGAAACGGGGGTGGTTTGCATCGATCGGTTTTTTTTGTGCCTGACTGAGGCAGGTAAAAGTTGGTGATTTTTGTTGTTTGACCTTTTTTGCTTGTTTGTTGTTTTTGATCTTTTGGTGTTTTGTGCTTATTTGTCGGTGCGTGTGTGTTTGTTGTACCTGAGTGGTTGCTTTGTTTTTTGTAAACCAATTTTAAAGGTTCGAATATTGTGTCGCAAACAGTGTTTGTCTGTTCGTTTATTATTCTACCGTCGAATGTTTTTGTTTGTAGATTTCCATGTTTTCGAGTACGTTCAGACGTCTGCCTTTTGCTTGTACATGTAGGACCTTGACTGTTTTTTTGATGTTTCCGGGGAGGCATTTATTCTACGCCATGTGATTCGCAAAGTTGGACTCTGGTATGATGGTTGGATTTCGTATCTTTTTGTTGTAATCTCTAATGTGTTCTCTGAACCTCGTTCTTACTTGTCGTCCGGTTTGTCCTATGTAACTGTGCTGGCATTCACAAGTGAGCTTGTAAGCTAAGGAAATTTGCTAATTTATATGTTGCCCTTCCAGTATATGTCATTGTCGTCCAGGTTTGTGTACTTTCTTCTCCATTGTTTCTTTTTTGTTCTCTAAGGTCTCTCCTGAGTTTATCTACTAGTGCTTTTTTATATCCGTTGTTTGTAGCGATGTTATATATTATTCCAAGCTCTTTTCTATATGCTTCTTGTGTAAGAGGTGTTCTTTCCAATCTTTGTACTAAGTGCCTTAGCGCTGCATTTTTATGTTGTTGTGGGTGGTTAGAGGTATTATGTATTATTGTGTCGGTGGCCGTTGGTTTCCTATATATGTCGTAGTTGAATTTATTGCTAGCTTTATCAATACTTATTGTGAGGTCCAGATAATTGATTGCTCCGTCTTTTTCGGTTTCTATTGTGAATTTTATGTTCCCGTGCTGCTTGTTGAGGTACTCCAGTACTTGCTCTTCGTTGTTGGTAGTTAAAACGCATATGATATCATCCACGTACCTTGCGTAAAATAACACTCCTAATTTGGAATTTAATTCCTGTATATACTCTTTTTCCAGGTTTTGCATACACGCTTCCATAAGAATAGCCGAAGTTGGGTTTCCCATCGCAAGTCTGTTTGTTTGTCTGTATATTTTATTGTTGAATTGAAAATAGTTTTGACGTAGTGTGGTTCTTACCGTGTTCGTGATTTGCGTACTTTTCACTTTATCTTTTGTTTTACGTAGTATTATAGAGTTTACTATGTTCAATGTCTCTGCTAGTGGTATTGATGTGTATAGATCTTTTATGTCGAAAGATACCAATTTGCTGTCCTTTGTCACTTCAACGGTCACTTCAACGGTGTTCGTTGCTAAGTTCCAGTGTTCCTTCAATACTGTTTTTAAATATTTAGATAGCTTATAGCATGGTGCCGATTTAAAATTAATGATTGGTCTCATTGGATTGCCTGGCTTGTGGATTTTTGGTAGCGCAATCAGTGGTGGAGTTGACGGGTTCATTTGGACTAATGTATATGCCGAGTTGGTATCTATTATATTTGTTGCAGTTTTTATAGCCACTTTGATTTCTTTCTGGTATTCATCCGTGGGGTTCACTCTTATTCTACGACATTCCATATCCTCGATGAGTTTTTCGGTTTTTGTTATATACTCATCTTTTTCAATTAGCACAGTTGTGTTGCCTTTGTCCGCCTTCGTTGCGACAATGTTGTTTATCCTGAGTTTATGTTGTAGGTTCTTGACTGTTTTTTGCTCCGTGTTTCTCTTCTGTCCTTCCTTTGCTTTCACTTCCTTGTTTATTATTTCTCTGCACATGTGTCTTGCGTGCTCTTGTTCCTCAACTGGTATTAATGATTTTGCGACCTCTGCGTCTACGATCGCCTGTTCCGTTTTTCTTTTTTCGTTTTGGTCTATAATATTGTGTTTCAGTCCCTTTTTAAGAAGTTGTTCTTCCGCCGCGGTGATGGCCACTGTCGTTAGGTTTACGAGCCTGGCATGGAAACGAAGCAGCAAGTACTGGAGTACCTCAACAAGCAGCACGGGAACATAAAATTCACAATGGAAACCGAAAAAGACGGAGCAATCAATTATCTGGACCTCACAATAAGTATTGATAAAGCTAGCAATAAATTCAACTACGACATATATAGGAAACCAACGGCCACCGACACAATAATACATAATACCTCTAACCACCCACAACAACATAAAAATGCAGCGCTAAGGCACTCAGTACAAATATTGGAAAGAACACCTCTTACACAAGAAGCATATAGAAGAGAGCTTGGAATAATATATAACATCGCTACAAACAACGGATATAAAAAAGCACTAGTAGATAAACTCAGGAGAGACCTTAGAGAACAAAAAAAAAACAATGGAGAAGAAAGTACACAAGCCTGGACGACAATGACATATACTGGAAGGGCAACATATAAATTAGCAAATTTCCTTAGAAAATACAACATCAACACAGCGTTCAAAACATCGAACAATTTAAGACGGAAGCTAAGAACCAAAACTAACTCAGAAGATCCATTTAGCAGCCATGGTGTATACAAACTCACTTGTGAATGCCAGCACAGTTACATAGGACAAACCGGACGACAAGTAAGAACGAGGTTCAGAGAACACATTAGAGATTACAACAAAAAGATACGGAATCCAACCATCATACCAGAGTCCAACTTTGCGAATCACATGGCGGAGAATAAATGCCCCCCCGGAAACATCAAAAAAACAGTCAAGGTCCTACATGTACAAGCAAAATGCAAACGTCTGAACGTACTCGAAAACATGGAAATCTACAAACAAAAAACATTCGACGGTAGAATAATAAACGAACAGACAAACACTGTTTCCAACACAATATTCGAACCTTTAAAATTGGTTTACAAAAAACAAAGCAACCACTCAGGTACAACAAACACACACGCACCGACAAATAAGCACAAAACAGCAAAAGATCAAAAACAACAAACAAGCAAAAAAGGTCAAACAACAAAAATCACCAACTTTTACCTGCCTCAGTCAGGCACAAAAAAAACCGATCGATGCAAACCACCCCCGTTTCTGAATGTACACACACAACACATGCACACACGTACACAAACAGACACCCATGCTGACGTTACCTGCTACCTACTATAAATACAAGACAAACGACCACAACAGATCAGAACGAAAATCGACACTGATGATGGCACAACGCCGAAACCGGTTTGTCTCAAAACCAAATTTGACAAGGGATGACGAAAAATCGTTCCAATATACATCAATCATTCACCCTGTCGGAAAAACAACAAAACAAATATATAAATTCTCTTTAGATCATTTTTGTTTTCTCTGTTTACATTCTCTGTCGCGCTAATTTCATTTACAATTTGCAAGTATGTCGCACAATAGAGCTTCTCTGTTTGGTAAGTAAAAAATCAATAAAAAATAATAAATTCGTTGAAAAACAGAAAAGAATATTGAGAAACAAATAGAAATGTATTAAAGTGTTGTGAAATAAAGAAAAAATACCGAAAAGTATGAAAATAACCAGCAACCAAAGCATGTCCACATATGTGGACTGTGGGTGCGTGTATAGTAAAAAGTGAAATTTCGTTTTTACAGCCATGTCCACGTATGTGCACATTGGGTGATAGCGCACTCAAAAATAAAGATCAAGTTATCAGTTAAATTTAATAATAACTGCATTTTCCAAGCCAACTATAGATGTAACCAAAAAACTCTCGGACGACGAAATTGAAAATTTTTAAATAATAGTGATGGTGAACTATCGGATGACGAAAATGAGAATTTCGAAGCAATTCTTCGGCAAGTTCAGGACTCCTTTGAAGATTGTGAAAGTGACAATTCGGAAGAAAGTGTGAGTGCTCCCCAGGTCAATGAGATTGCTGAAGTGGGTGTCGTTGATGAAAATGTTGGAGGAACCACTTGTACTAATTTTGCGTCAGTTAATGTAGCTTCTCAGTCACGTAAATTAAAATGGTTGAGGAAAGGGTAAATATAAAAAGCTTTAAATAGATGCCTTGAAAAAACTTTACAGCGTTTTCTGTCGCCTTCATAGATTTCCAGTTCGGCCTGCTGTTGACGACTTACTTATTTATGATGAAAATACTCCAGAATCTATTTTAGATGCCTTTATGGAATACTTGGGAATGCCTTTTTGGGAAGAAACTGCTGAAATTACAAACAGGCTTTCATTTGAAGAACTTAACCACTATTCCTTAAATACTTCAGCAGAAGAGCTTTTTCATTTAACAGGATGTCATGTTGTGATGGCATGCTTGGGTCTTCCTCAGTTGGCGATGTATTGGGTAAATGAGTTCCGTGTTCCTAAAATTGCGAATAGCATGACCAGAAACCGGTTTTGTCAGCTGCGACGATTTCTGCGATTTTCTGCTGAAAGTGACAGCTCCAACCCAGACCGACTTTGGAAAATTAAACCATTCGTTGAACCGATTTTAAAAAAAATGTAAGACGTTGCCCATTCTGTACCACACATCATTAGATGAGCAAATGATCCCATTTTCTGGGCGATGCCTGTTTCGGCAGTATATGCCTGGAAAACCAAATCCGGTTGGCCTGAAAAATTTCGTCCTCGCTGCAAGTGATGGCTTAGTTTTGAACTTCCATATATACATATACCGGAAAAGGATCAGTTGAGAGTTCTGACATGAAACAACTCTGATTAGCAGGCTCGATAGTGAAGCTGCTAACTAATGTCATACGACATGAAGGCTGTGTATACACAGACAGGTTTTTTACCAGCTTGAAAAGTATCGAAGTCTTAAAAGAAAATAATATATTTCAAACTGGCACAGTTATGAAAAACCTTATTGGAACTCTAGTACACAAATTGAGAGACGATTACCGTTTAAAGAGGGGAGAATGGGATGAGTGGGTGCGAGAGGATGAACAGGTCACCGCAGTGAAATGGAAGGACAAAAAGAGTGTAACTCTTATTTCATCATACGTTGGGGCTCAACCAGAAGCTGCGTGCCAGCGGTGGTCTAAGGAACATTCATCAAAAATTAAATAACCACAACCAGCTGTTGTAAGCATGTACAATAAGTATATGGGCGGAGTAGGCCTTTGTGACCGGTATATATCCTTGTACCGTAGCTACTTGCAAACCAAAAAGTGGACATTGCATGCATTCAGCCACTTCATAGATTCAGTCATTGTAAACTGCTGGATAATGTACAAGAACAGCAATAAGATAAGAAGCAAAATATTTCTCTACTTGATTATAAAATATATGTAGGAAAAGCATTAGTAGGTTTTTCCAAAATAAGCTAAGGATACGAACGCATCAAAGCGCAAAGGCTATGACGTAGATCCCAGTGATAACGATGACTTGCCTACGTGCTAAAAACGCAGAAAAATTACTTTGTCGATGGTTGCGGAAAACCGATTTGATGCATTTGAGCATTTTCCCAAGTTTATTCAATCAAATAATGCGTCTAGATGCCGGAATCCGGGCTGCAATTCAAGAACTCGTACAATTTGTACAAAATTTAATATGTACTTTTGCGTTAATGATAACAATTGTTTTTTAAAATACCATCAAAAAACATGAACATATAGTAAACAGTATCTATATAAAACATAATTTTTTGTTCACAACAAAATTTGAATTCTTCTCATGTAAGCCAGTATTTTTTTTTTGTACACACAAACATATTTATACATTTTATACATGTATACATATTTTTTCTACATAAAAGTAAAATGAATTACATTTTTATTTGAATTTTAGCAATATAAAATATATTTAGTTCAATAAAATGAAAACAAAAAATAAAACAATCTGGTTTTTTTTGTATGTACCATCGCCCGTTGTCCACATATGTGTACATTAAAATACTATTATTTCCAAAAAAATTTTTTTTTTTTTGTAGAAATGAGTTATTTGGACCCCGATTAGTGAAAATAAGACATTAAAAGTAGTTTTTTTAGCCCTTTTTAGGAGCGGGGTTGAAGATCACGTTCTGAATGGTTGAAATTTATTAATTCATAGATTTGGGTACAATTAACTCCACCATTGACAATATTATATATAAACAATATCGAAAAGTAACTTCTTCTGTCTATTAAACTTGACAATCCTAACAGTTAGCGCCTGCCCAAATAATTAGGCATGCCATCAGGCCAATGAAGTTTACATAAAGCAAACTTAGTAAAAACTTTCTGTAGCTTTTCAATTTTGTGCAAGTTAATATGGAATATGGGCTCAAATTAATGCAGCAATAATCTAAAAGACTACGCACCAACGAGATATAAAGGGATCTTAAAGTCATTGGATCAGAGAAGTCAGTGGAGTTGCGACGTATGAAGCCGACCATTGAAATATGCTTTGTAAATGTCAATTCTGAATCAATTGCTTCACAACACTTTATCATTTAGTGAGTAAGCGAAGTTACAGGGATTACTTTTTCTTGAGTATGAAACAACGCAACACTTTTGGATATTAAGATGCAGGTGGTTCGCAGAGGGGCTCTTGCTCTACTTCAACGGAAGCACTCAACCCAATGCTATATCTACCACCTCTTGACTTGGTGGCGAAGGAAGTATCTGTCATCCTACTCTACGAATAAGGGAAACAGGTGTGTGCATAAATGGAGCTAGTAGGCACTAACACCCCAGTCCCAATACCAGCACGTACTGACTATCGTACTTCAAAGAACGTATTCGGTAGGAACTATGTAGAGAACATATTCACCGATGGCTCTAAGCCTGATGGGAAGATGGGAGAGGGCATCTTTTCACCGGATCTGGGTCTAGAGGTCTCTCTCCGCCTCCCTGATCACTGTAGTGTGCACCAAACCACCATGTGGTGGTGTGTGGTGTGAACCATCTGGTGTCTATACCTAAGGACGGCAAACAGGTTTTTATTTTCTCAGACATCTAGGAAGCACTGAAGGCCTTGGACTTATTTGTCGACAACACAAAGTCGGTCACTGAATGCCGCAGATCTCTTAACGAGATGGCTCAGCACTTCAATATCAGCCGTATTTGGGTAACTGGGCACAGGGATATTGAAGGAAATTGCAGAGCAGATGAGCTGGGCAGGATGGAACTGTCGAAAAGCATAAGGCGCGGTTAGTCGACTACCAAGCTATTCAACAATTAGTCTAATTTTGGGTTTAGCTGCACATCACAATCTCTTCGTCCACCACATTGACATTGTTGCGCCGTATCTAAACGGAGATTGAAGAAAGATGAAGTGTTTATTAAGCATCGGGTGATATTTTGTAGACGAAAATAATCCAGAGAAAGTGTGTAAGCTGAATAAAGCTTTGTACGTCTGAAGCAAGCCGGCCGCGAGTGGAATCGAAAAATCAACGAAAATTTGAAGAGTATTGGCCTTAGAAGGAGTTCTACCGACAGCTGTGTGTAGTATCGTAGTAAAATCGGAAAAACTTCAATTATTGCATTACACATGGACGAAATGCTGATTGCGTGTTCATCGGAAGCTGAAATTAGACAAGTGGTTGTACAGTTGAGCAAACAGGTGGAAGCGGTAGACCGGGGTCCAACCCAGTATTTTTTGGGCATGGAAATTTTAAGAGATTCTACGAATAAAACGATTTCACTGCATCAAAATCGCTTTACGCAAGATCTGTTAAAAGAATGGGGTATGCAAGATTTGCAATCCAGATTCAACGGATTTGGCGGGCAGGTCAGTATTGACTAAATGTGAAGATAAAAACTTATTGGTTCACTGACTTACTTATCCATGATATTATACATAGTGTACATTGTTTTGAAATTGTCGCAGTTCAATTGTTATCCTCATCATGAACATTTTGTGGCGGCAAAGCATGTACTTCGTTACTTACAAAACACAGGTATTATTATATATTCATTTAGTACTAATGGTTTAATTTGCTACACAGATGCCGACTGGGCATCCGAGCCCACTGATCGCAAATCATATAGTGGATACGTTGTTTTCTTAGCTGGAAGTCCAGTGGCATGGGAGTCGAAGAAGCAATTTGCTGTGTGTTTGAGCTCGACTGAAGCCGAATACATCGGCATGTGTCAAGGGTCCAAGGAAGTATAATTTTTAAGACGCCTGAAAGAAATGAGATAGGCTTCAGTAATCATATCATAACGGCTACAACATTTTTTTCGGACAATCAAGGGCTGCCAACTGTTTACAAGCGCAGCAGCCAATTTCATTATTTTAGAGTAGAATACTGTCTAAGCGACTAAAGCTCTAGTCATTTCTTTCGTTTATTTCATTTGCATTGCATGCAATTCGCAATCAGCTAATGAAATACTCGAAAGATATAGTTTATGCTTTGCAAGCCCAAATAGGGGGTTTTCACAACGAGAATGAGGAAGCCAATTCCGCGCAATACCTCAGAGCCAACAGTGATCGCCCCCAATTAATAAATCTATATAGAACAAATAATTTAAATACATAAAATAATTAAATAAATATTACTCAAAGCTTGGCCCCTATGCAACATGTGTC